>OX235273.1:28105705-28444921 GCA_944472155.2 Trichobilharzia szidati
TCAAGGTGGCATAAAGGATTGAGGGTATTTCAATGTAGAGAGTAATCAATCTTCCGATTTAATCTTAATTACATTAGTATTCACAGTTAATGTCATTTATCATTAGATAAAGACAATTTAGATGTTCGTTAATACTCCTCAAACAATGCACATGTGATCAAGTCATAAGGATACCCGAAAGTAGCAGCAACCACATCACATCGACTGATGGGTCTCCATTCGGATATGAATTCGTACAATAGCTGGTGAGATAAAACTCGGTACAGGTTTCAGAACAAAGAGGAATTTAAAAAATGCGTGTTGTGAAAATGGACTATGGGAATATTTTATAATCATAAGCTGTTAACTGTATCTCTGCGCAGTGAAATAAACTGAATATCTAAATAGATGATAGAGAAAAAGGAAATATCGTTAAAATATTCATAGTTGTAACTAGTGCAAATAATTTGGTTGATATGCAAATTTTATTAGAACGAAATCTGCATTTATTCTTTATGTGCTATGTTCAAGCTTTACGTAAGTAAACAGTTAATCAACCAGATAAGCACTCCTGTTCACCCAGAGAATCACAAGAATTTAATGGCCTGATATTACTGATTCTTCCCACTCAGGGAACCAAAACTCCATGTTTTTGAATAATTCTGATTTTCTTAAAATTAGAACACATACCTCACGTTTTCCCATTCATACTGAGCTGAAATAATTACAAAACCCGTGTTATTGATGTATAAACACTGACTGCCTTTTGGAATGTCAGACAGATGTGAGGTTATGTTTTTCTTAGGTGATTATTATATTGGTGTTTCCCAATGCATTTGCAGTAAAACACTGGAAAAACTCTCATAATGGGATGCATGATATGAAAGCCAACTTGGATTTCATTTAATCGCCATTTCACAATACAAGGTGAACACAGAAACAATGCATTTATTTGCTATAAAGAATCATCATCATGGTTTCTTTATAAGGCTACTGAGGATAGTGGAGGCCAGAATTGTGGAAGTACAGCTGATACTGCATCAACGAGCGCACATAGAAGCGAGGCTTCTGACAGATATTTGTATCTTCTACTGTTGTTTTCTTCTTTGTCAGTTGTGATAATTTTGAATGTTAAAGAGATTTCAATTTTTCAATTTTAGTTAAGTTATTCATAAGCCTGACGAAGCATCGGGGATGGATTCTGGCTTTCTGGACACGTGTTCCAATTACTTTTCATCACTGAATAAGTTATTTATTTGACTTCTGAGCAGGAGTGAAATTTGGAAGAATACTACCGATTGGGGACAAATGATTAAAAGGTTGGGTTGTGGCTGATTTCAAAAAATATAAAGTGCCTATAAGCTACACCAGAATATTCTCAATTTAAAATTAAGTCACAGTTTGCAAGCAAAATATATTTCGGTGGAATTTGTTTCACTGTATCATCAGTTCATCCATGTAGCTATCCAGAGTTCAGGTGGTTTCAACTACTCAGCTATTCTGAGCTGAGTCAAACGGAGTACACAACTGATGAGCCTGTCCCTAAACGAGCGAAGCTGCCGTCAGTTTTATTTTTATTTTTTTATACCTTCACGTTCCTAGTGAAACATAGGGCTCCCAGCTAGTGGCTTGAAGTTTCTGTAGCAGTGTTTATTTTTACAGGATGGGTTGCTAACCTCATGCCCAACCTTTCCTCTTTACCAGCATTTTAGTTAACTTACAGAGGTAAAGGAGTGCGCCGGCCGAAGATCGAACCCCGGACCATGTGCATGGTTGGCGAGCGTCCTAACCGCTATGCCAGCGTTAGTTGTATAGGATACTTAAATCAGAGTATCAAAGACCACTGATTGATTTGAGTGATATCTCAGTCAATTACCAGTTAAAGACACCACATGAAAAAATTGTTGAGCTTAAGGCTGGCTTATAAATGTGGAGACACTCCGTCTTCGTCTACGTTTATTTTAGCCTAAAAGAGAGACAATTATGCATGAAATCGATTAGTCTTAGTTAGATTCGTGAAAAGTGTGTTGTGGAATTTTAAATGAAACTAATTTAACTAACTGAAAAAAATTAAAGTAGGTATAAATTTTCGCGTGCATTTAAAACTCGAAACTAGCAGCTTAATTTAGAGGAATATTCCAAAATTCTCTTCTCTTCCAGTCAATGAAGCAAGTGAGTTCCCAATAATTTAATTTCCCTATTCCTAACAATTTTGACTTCAGCTTTACTAACCGATACTTACTAATTATTACCCGATGTCCATACACTGTTAATTTACTTCATGTAGAATTATTCAAAATTGGATTAAAATAACTTGAGTAATATTTTATAAGTAGAATACACTTCAACAAATTTATTCAGAGGATTATTGCTATATGAAGGTGCTCTCTCAATCCTTTGTAATAATAAGAAGTAGCTTCCTGCACATCATGCTTGCCATTTTGCCGAAAAGAATATATACCTACTAAATGTTAAGATTAAATTATGAGTTATAGAGAGTAGTCAGAATGAATAGGGATCACACAGCCATGTGATCACACACGCTGAAACACACACAAAGAACACACCGAGAATTCTTAGAAAACAAATATAGGTTAAAGAATTACAAGGTAGATCATTACAGAATATATCTTTGGGAAGTAGCGACAAAGCAAAACGAATTGATGCACTTTCCCATCAGTATATCTGTGCACGTATTTCTTGCCATTTTCACGAACTATGACAGCTATCAGAGACTCTTGAATATGTATCGGTAAAGTATAGCATCAGTGCGTTGATGTCAGCGGCGCCCTGACACTATGTTGAAGACCAACATATTCATTTCTGGTAAGTTTTGCTTCATCGCCAATGTTTTCATAATTAATACATCCCAGTATACAATCTTAAGTTACAGTGAGGTGAATCACGTTTTCGATTTATTCATCAGCAACGGGTATGAATAAATTCCCAGTTGATATTTAGCAGTCAGAATTTAAGGCAAAATGTCGCCTGATCCTGCCCATTTAAATTTTATTATATGAGTGTGTTTCGACCAGTGAAATGGCTTTTACTCTTCAGTAGCATTAACAGAAATGTGTTTATTCCTAAAAACGTTCAGTCGAGTTGCTATCTAGTGTTCGTACAACTGAAGAAGTGGGAGCAATATATAAATATCAATGTGACGACTAAGACAGATTAAGGATGTCGATGGATACTTGTATTATAGTGACCATTCAGTCGGCCATTAGATTGTGAGCCATAATTCTTGTTGCTTCACATTCGAAACCTTCCCATTTATTGAGAAACTTTTACAGATAATCTTCAATAAATCATTTGTTAATAAGGCAGTCTCACCTCCAGGGAGCAAGCAATTGAATGCAACAAAAGCAATTATTCTGAAATATGGATGGCCATATGTTGAGCAACATTACGGCTATACCATATCCATGTCACGTATATGCATCATTATAAGGCACAACTTCACTCATTCAGTTATCATTTGGATATTACATATGGCAATGCATCATTACGTTCCGCAGTTCAAGAGAAACAGATTGTCCTGTCTAGTAATATGTTTTCTTTTCTGTAAAGACCACAACACGTGCATCTCACTGTTTCATATCTCTGACGAATATCATAATAAAACTAGATCATTAGAGCGGCAATTTCCCAAAAATCAGAGCAAACTACTTACTGAACTGGAATAGTCTGAATTTATGAAGCTATGAAGACGATGGTATATCGCCCACGTGTGAAAATCAAGTAAATATCTTATGAAATAAAATATGTTGCACAGGTGAAAAACTTGTGTTGGCTTCGTATTTGAAGACTGATAACAATAATAAACTAAGTAACACCGAATAGATTCTTCAGGTAACAGACACTGAGTCAACCGTAATAATATGAAACGCAGTGATACCATGCAGTCCAACATATTCATTTCCGTTCAATGCGAATCTGGCATGATTATTTCCATTAGAATTCTACCGGCGGAAATTGCAAGATATGTGTCTTTCGAATCATTTTAAAGAAAAACGTGTGTGTAAAATTTCACTTGATATTCAACCGTGAGGAATGAATGCAGAATATCAACCTTTTCAGCTCATTCACATTTAATATAGTAGACTGTATTTTGACCAGTGAAATACGATTCATACTACCATAGAATAAAAAGATCAGTCACCGTTCTTTTTTGAGACCTGATGATGTAATTGGGTTACGCAGGTGGAACGAGACTGGAATCCATAACCAAGTGGCTGAATGCCTACAGTCTAATAAAACAAACTACATTCAGTGTTGATTTGAGGAATTTTCGATGAAATTTAATAACATCTACGCTTCACTAACTTTTACTTTTGAAGATGAAAGGGATGGAGATCTGCATTTTCCAGTAGTCTTACTAAGCAGGCAAGAATATGAATCACTCAGTAGAAGCGTGTATAGATAATAAAAAGTAACACAGTAGCCCACACGCTTTCCTAGTTCCGTGGTCCTTAAATACAAAAGAAATGTTATTAAGTGAACTATGATCAGAGCAAGAAGATAAGTGCGTATAATCACATGCAAAAGGAATTTAAATTTATTCATGAATCTTTCACTGTGAATCAGAATCTAATAATTCAGGTATATGCCAGCCCGTCGAAGTTAACAAATGTTATCTGAACTAGGCCTATTACAAACTGATTTATTCGTAAAAATCATTTGACAATCATCATGTAGTTTGAGCAAAAACTGCTCATCACTGGCCAAGTCAATACTCCGTTGCTTGAATTAGTCCTCTCAGTGCAACATCATTTTTCGCAAGAATACGTTGTATACATATTCTAACCGTCTTTACTAAGAAGAAGGCTGAAGAAAACCAAAGGAAACCCAACATATTTAAAATTCCTTATATCTCCCTCTGAATGTAAATGTCCGCTCGCCAGCCATACTTCTTGTCACACACTAAATGACTCAGTAGTTAAAAGTTGCTTCGAATTTTTCTCAACATAAATTTGTTAAAATATTCAGGCTATTCGAATGCCATATACTCGTCAATTTCGCACGAATGACATGAGTTAATTTGGATTTCTATTTGTTATTTTTGTGTAAATACTTCTAATTTTAGAAGAAGCAGGTAAGAAGAACAGTAGCCTGAAAACTGAGTACAAATTTATTTGAAATCATATTGTCAAACAGATTAAACTGTATATTATTTACGAAACACTGTCTCATATTTATTCGTGCACCACATGCTATTTAAATGTTATCAAACACGTGAACCATTCCGTCAATAATGTTTTTCGAGTCTATACATATTCGATCTTAATAAGCTTCTCCTTTTCTTTGCAACTAAAGTGTTTCATGAATCTGTATGGCAGAAGGAAGCATAAACTTGGTTTATTGAATCACACGAAATTCAAAAGTTCAATCATGTTGGAAGGTGAAATACTGATCTGATCAATAGGCTGAATCCAGTTGCAAACAAATAATAGTTTAGACGAAGAATGAGTTATGTTAACAATAATATCAAAATATTACCAATAGTATTCGTAATAATATAATGAGCTAATAAATCTTGTTTGCCCGTTCCTCTGCTATTTTTGCTAGATTTAGTTCAGCTACGTGAGTCAAATTTTGTTCAACTGTTTTCCTCTGTTTCTGTAATTGAGAAGTTTTCATTATACAACCAGAAATATTTAAGTTGACCTATTTTCCAGTATCTCTATCTCTTACAGTAATGAATCCTAAAGAAACATTTACATAGAGATATACTCACAGCTACTTTAGAAGTCCACTTTACCCAAATAAATTTGGCTTCTGATTACTAGTAGGTACACCACGTAACTTTGAAGGTACATTAGAACCGTATTTTATTGATTGCATTTATTAATGATACGCATATCGGTTGAAAGAATGAAAATAATGGGGTCTATTTGCACGCCTTCAGCCTGACTAAAATGTTCTTGCTAATATGAAATCGTACATTTATCGTACAGTCTCTCTATAGCCTCATATCATTAATTAATAGAGGTTCACAAACACCATCAATGATCTTTTATAAATGGAGGACATTACTGGCTTCAGTGTATCTGCCGACCATTGGGCTACCTCGTAATGTGGTGCATTACATATGTCTAATTTTGAACGCATCAACCAGTTTGACTAGTGAATTTCAAGCAGATCATACATTTATGGTGTGTTTGTTCCTACAACTTTAGAACCAAGATGACAATCCAGTCTTGATATTAAAACAATGATTTTTGACCGGTTGTCTTTAAAGCTTCAACATGAGGCCTGCTGAAAATAGTTGTCTCGGTACATCCACTAGGTTTCAGCATGTAGACCAAGTGAATCTATCGGTGAACCAATACTTTCAAAGGGAATTTCGGAGCATCACTTCAAGAACCTGAATTCCATCAGAAAATTGTTAGATTATGTAATATCAAAAAGAGGCTTCCATGAAAATAATTGATTTCTGAGATTTTTAACTTTTAGTTATTCTAGGTGAGTTAAAATATGAATGAAGTCATAGAAATTCCTTCCAAAGTTATTTTTGCTTTGTGTAATCAGATATTGCTTACTTGCCAAAGAGTTATTCTAGGTCAAATGATTTTAGATCAGTTTGAAAAGTGTGGTCATTGGACCACCAATCAAATTTCACGAGTGTAAGTGAGAATTAAAACGATTTCAAAACTAGAGCTCAGTTTAGGTGTGACATTCGTTTAGTTTCTGCCTTGATATCACTCTTAGGTTCGAGATTGAACAGGATGACTTATTCTTGAATCTGTCTCTGAAATATAGGATATGATTGAAGATTGCATGTTCCTGTGTATTAATCTGAGTGAGAAGCCATTTCCATCCGGATAATTCAGAGACTGTCAGCATACTGGAGTACAGATTAATTGGTGGTTCCTGAGGAAAACGGATCGATGAGATTCTTTGTACCGCTTAGACGTATATACGTTCGGAAATTATTAAACTCTATGTTCTATGTAGGCTTTTCACAGATAGATCTCGTCATTTACTTATCACGCTTTCTTAGCAGTTAGACATCATGCAAACGGTCCCGCTTGAAGAATGAAGTTGATATTTGAGTGTAGACTACTGAAGATCAGGAACACGTTTCCTAGACTCAAATTTCCATCTGGAATAATGTAAATATCGTCAGTGGAGAGAGATCGAAGTAATCCATTGTTACATTTAAGATAAGGTTTATGGGCTTGATATTAAGCAATCGGCCAAGAGTAGTCATAAATCTCAGGAAGAATTAATTCAGGATTCAAATAGACATACAAACATCTGCATTACCGGATTAGCTTAGATCATATAGACATGTATGATCTTCTTTGTTTAGTGATATCTGATTAGAGAAAGTAGGGACGTCTAAACTGTCGACTTCTCTAACTAGCGGAGTGGCATTCATGATTTAGTCGACGAATTCAAACCTTCTTGATGACTTCTGTTTAACTGGTTCAAAACCTATAACAGCCACTTCACGACTGAGCAATATGAAGAGTTTATCATATTCGGTTATGAATGGAGCATAAGACCTTGCTTTAAAACCGGATAGACTACGTTGTTAATATATTTGTGTGCTAATGAATGATTCACCGGTAATTTCGTTTAACATTTTTGTCACATTTATCTGAGTCTGCTCAGTTGGATCTATCTGAGATGTCTGGTCTAAAAAGTACTTGTTAATTAATTAAATTAGTAAACGTTTATCAACATAATGTGATTAGCTTAGTGGTGTTATTCAAGAAACTCCACCCAGGTGTATTATGATCCATTCTTCGTTTATCTTAGATTCATCGAAATGAATTTGTTCACGGATTATTACAGTTGGATTTTCATTCGTTTGATCAAGACGATAATTTAAAACGCTTGGTATGAAATGGTCTGCGTCACTACACTGAAACAGGACTAGATAGTTAGTCCAATTACATAAAATCGCATTGAATACCTGTCCCTGAACTATGGTTCGTGTTATGATTGACATTGTTATTAGCAAATGATTCGTTGGAATAATTAAAAGCTTCACTTATACTGCAAGGTGGAAGCATATCACCCTTGGTTGCATGCTACGAATGTTTAAGTCAAGTCATAATATGTTAATAAGTTGTTCTCTCGATGACAGTAGCTTCGTATTTCCACAAAAGTTTTCTTCATTCGCGGACAATTTATATTGCAAGTAAGAGTTTCTATAGGCATTTTGTCTAAGATCTGATAAAACGAGAACAGCATGCATCAGTGTGATAAGAAGTGTTTCATTTCATTTCACTTGAGTTGGAATGGAGCAGTTTTCAATCATGAATGTCCCAGAAATCATCGCAGTTTATCTGCGATTCCCCAAGAGATTTCCTTAAAAGAGCTTTCTGCATTCATCTCACAGAGCATAACGTGAAATCACAGATAGTCGCGAAGGTAGCTAATGGTTGCACGGTCTATTCTACACATTACAATATACACAAAACTATAAAAGGATAAGAAACTGTAGATCAAGATTCAACAGATTGTCCATTTCATGTGTAAACTCAGAAAGCCCTTCAGATGTCATGAGTAAAATGGCAACTCAAGACACATACTCAAATAATTCCATCATGAAAAAAATTACTGAATAAGAAAACTTTAAATTAACCAAATCTGCATTCATTTTTCTATCGTACTATGAAGACAGACGTAAGTAACACAATGTATGGTAATTCCAATGATCACACGAATAAAAACCAGGATCAGATGACTAACCAATAATCAAGAAAAAAGGCAAAATCGTAAAAAAAATTACTTTCAGCAATGATCACTCAATATTCACAGAATATCATTCAAACTGAAATAAATAAATGCGAATAATTTCAGTCAGATATAAACATAAAAAAATAAACAATGTACACTGAAAAAAATAAATCTACAATAAAAAATAAAACGCACTAACAAAAGCGAAAGAAACCAGATTATGCTGAAAACAAGAGAGCAAATAAAAGAAAAACAAATCAGAACAGGTGAAAAATTCAAACATAAGAATGAGCAGAAAAAGTAAAAAATTGCAGCAAGGAATGAAAATATCATGATGATTAATTCAAAAACGAGTCCTGAGGATAGTGGAGATCACAGTTGTGAGAGTCCAGTTGACTCCGCACGAACGATCAATCATCAAGGTGAAATGTCTGGTTGGAGCTCTAAGCTTCAATTGATGTTGTTTGGAATGTGTGTTGTGATGATTAGGTTGTCGGAGGTGTGTGACTCCTCTCCGTGGAACTGTCACATCTTCTGTGAGTGAAGCGTGGAGCCGACAGTCTCTCGGGAACGAAAGGCCTATCTCATGTGGCCAGTGACTATCAGGAATTCGCACTTTCCATGCATTCTGAGAAATGTTCCTGTGTGATTTGATGGTGCTTTGTATAACTCTACGTAGTGACATATTTAGACAATATTCGACTTCTCACTCTTCAAGGATTGAACTATCAGAGGTGAAATCAAATGTGATATTTTGGTGAAAAAAGAAGTCAGATCTGTGAAACAATGAAAGGGTTGATTAAGACATCATCGGAGAATAGACGATTGAACTCGCAGTGAACATATGTATGTCATCATAAACTAATTCATTATGAATATAATGTCATTAGCAATAGTCAATTTTAATCTCTATTACTGAAGCTAAACTGTGGAGTAAGTAAATAAAGAGAAATTTAAAATATTTTCTTCATTTAATCAATAAAATTCAGTCACATGCTGATTTATGATGTAAAAATCCCAAAGAAGATTTTGAAAAATTAAATATATTGCAAAATCAAGGCATTTAAACATCATAAGCATCAATTCAGAAACACAGAGCTTAGAGTAACAAGGACTACGTAGAAAATGCATTTTCGAACTGACAGAAAAACTTCCTTGAACCAACAATTTCGCTGAATTGTCACTGACTCCTCACTCTTCAACGATTCAACCAGCTAACTAATCTTAGTCGAATTGGGCCATGATATTTTGGTGTCAATAGGAGAGGGATTTGTGCAACAATGACCTTGTTGATTAAGTGTCACTGATGCGTATAGGGTAACATCAAAAGTGAACATTTGTGTTTTTTATATCATATTTATTTCAGTAAATTTTAGCACATGATAACTTTTGAAATGTGATTTATCTAGACAATAGTTTGGGTAAGATATTATGCCAAATGTGTGATATTCGTAATCGATTAATAAAGTACTCTATATTAATAATTTCAATCTGTACTCGACTGAACCTTATAGAACTCCCTGAATACTTAGAATTAGAAACATGATAAGGTTTGAAGAACACCCAATTAGCTTCACAAGAACAACGTATTAAGTATCGTGCAGCTAAGATTAGATGCATTTTCGCACTGACAGAAAAATGTAGTTGAACTGATAATGACTTCCAGTTGTCACTGAAGGATCTCCACCTACACGAACTTGAATTTATGAGCGCATGAAATCTCTCCTAATATGTATCTTAACCTTATGATTATACTGTCTTCACGTCAACCTGCAGTAGCGCATTAAATACAGTAGTTTTGAAGTGTAGGTATAACTTTGTGTGTTTTAGGCATATTGAGAATAATTGTTTCTTTGTTCTCAATGATCTTTTGGCGATTTCTAATTACTTTACTTTCTGTTTAATTCCTAGTTTTATCTCGTGTTGCTGATTTTTCACATAACATTTTCAGAATTTATATATCTTCTGAATTATTAGTTTCCCTATGGATGTTTCCGCACAGTTATCGCACATTTTTCGACCTAACTTTCCTTCGAAGATAAGGTAGAGCTAATAAGAAGTATATGTGAAAAGTAAGTGTCTTTAGACAGAATGTCACTCCGGTGCTTATTTCATTGTAACCACGATGAAATAGCGCAAACAAGCTGAAACATAACGGAGGGCATTTCTTGGCAAAAAAAAGCTTGACACAGAAGTCTGTTGAATGAAACAAAGAAACAACCAGGAAAACTTGAAAAAAATATTCCAAAGAAAATAAACAAAATTTAAATATGCGTCAGTCAAAATAATCCGTGGGAAAAGGTTGACTAAATACCTTCAAAAGAAAACGGCGATCAGAGCGATGATCACATGAATGAATCCACATGTCTCCAGTATCAGAGCACAAATGATATGAAAGCGAAGTGAAAACACGTCTTGTTGCCATGCCACGCTATGCATTTCACACGCAAGTAATCCATTCATTGCAAACAAACAGCATGATGATTGATTCAAACGAGTCCTGAGGATAGTGGAGATCACAGTTGTGAGAGTCCAGTTGATTCCGCACGAACGAGCAATCATCAAGGTGAAATGTCTGGTTGGAGCTCTTAGCTTCAATTGATGTTGTTTGGAATGTGTGTTGTGATGATTAGGTTGTCGGAGGTGTGTGACTCCTCTCCGTGCAACTGTCACATCTTCTGTGAGTGAAGCGTGGAGCCGACAGTCTCTCGGGAACGAAAGGCCCATCTCATGTGGCGAGTGACTGTCAGGAATTCGCACTTTCCATGCATTGTAAGAAATGTTCCTGTGTCATTTGATGGCGCTTTGTATAACTCTGCCAAGTGACATATGTAGGCAATATTTGACTTCTCACTCTTCAAGGATTCAACTAGTTAATGAATCCTAGTCGAATTTGACCAGGATATTTTGGTATGAATAACTCTCATCTCTGTGAAGCAGTGAAAATGTTGATAAAGTGGTCATCAAAGAATAGACGATTGAACTCGCAGTGAACATATGTATGTCATCATAAACTAATTCGTTATTAACATAAGGTCATAAGCAATTGTAAATTATAATCACTATTCCTGAAGGTAAAGAGCTGAGTAAGTAAATAAAAAGAAATTCAAAATATTTTATCCATATAAATCATTTATATACACATCTGATCATTCGGAATAATAAAGGGACATTTGCAGAGGAGGAAATATTCTTTCCGACGGAGTCATCAACTAGACTCTACCCTTGTGTTTTTATAATAAATGCGTAGTAAATCTGCAGATTTATCCCCGTCAAGAGTCAAATTAATAAAAGTACAATTATGGATTAAAATTCCATAATTATCAGGGGGACGGATAACACTCAAACAAGGTAGTATCATAATTACTAAGAAGATTGACATATTGTGCAGTTACGAATTTGGAATGCAGAAATAACAAAATATGCAGGATGTTTGGATAAAACTCTAGTGGGATCATAACTAATGTGAAGAATAATTATCTATGCAGTCAAGTATTAAATATATAGAAATAATAAAGTGATAAAACAGACAGGAATTTCGGATATGAAAATATGATAGTGTATATAGGGATTAAGAAGAACTTAGAAATATCATGAATAAACAGGACGTTTGGATGAAAAAGGCAATGGGATAGTCACTATTAAAAGAATTACCTGTTTCTGATGGCCGTGACAGGGAAAAGGGTTGGACGTATTTCTTTAGGTTACATAGCGTGGGTTTGAGTTTTTGGATGGCTAGTGCCTCGGCTGTGCCCAAATATCTTACCTTTACTCACTTTGATAGTTTTGATCAAATCTTGTATATTATTTTGAAAGATTTTTCGAATTGCGCTGAATGTCGTGAATTGACCAGATATTCTGTCACTGAACTGTATACACATTTTAGTCCTCCTTTTACTAGTCAGGCTGGATAGTGTTCACGAGCACGCTTTTCAAGTCGGCACATGGTACGGCTGATGTACTGAGCTCTGCACGAGCAAGTAAACTGGTATATGCACGCTGAAGTGCCCCAATGCGACACCTTGTATTTCACGTTCTGGCCAAACAGTTTATTTCAGGAAAACGTCAATCGTAGGCTTGAGGCGAAGTATGTTTTCCTCAAAGATTTGCAGAGGCGTTTACGAATGTTTTCTGCTTCACTGTCACCTTTGAATTCTGGATTAAGCCGAAGTATCTTCTTCGGGACGGACTGGACTTGTTCAGAAGTCTTCTTTGATTTGAGATTCTTGTCTATGAACCTAGGAGGAAAATCGTTTTCCATCAGGGTTGCTCGGAGACTACCCAGTTCTTCGTCAATCACTTCCTCACTACATATATTCTCAATCCTCGAGGAAAGTGCGTATATAAAATTCCTCTTTCTACTTAGTGGCATGAAGCTTTGAAAGTTGATGAATTGTTCATTCAATGTAGACTTTTTGCGTATTGAACTTTTTAGAAAGTTGTCCGCCTTTCTTGTCAGATGGACGTCGAAGAAGTGGAACATTCCGTCAAACTGAGATTCAAAAGTAACGTCGATGTACTGATGGGCATTGTTGAAGGTTTGATGTAAGTTTTCAAGGTCCAGAATCTCATCACAAATGATGAAAGTATCATCAATGTATCTCTCGTAAAGATGAAGGTCAGTGGTAGTCTATGACAAGAAGTTGTTTTTGAGGCTGACCATAAAACAGTTGGCCAAGAAGAGTCCCGGTGAACAGCTCATTGATACGCCATCTGTTTGCCTGTAGATTTCATCGTTAAACCTGAAGTAGACGTTGAAGGTACAACGCACTAACAGCTCACTTAGATAATGGATCGGTATTATTATTATTGTTCCCTTGGGTTCCTAGTGGAACATAGGGCTTCAACTGCACGCCTCCACTTGCTTCTGTCTTCTGCTGTACTTTTCACTTGCATCCATGTTAATCCATACTGTTTCAGTTCCTCATCACACGATCTCCTCCATGTCACCCTTGCACTGACGTCCCACTCGCCGCTTCCCTTTCGGGTTCCACTCGAGCACTGGCCTGACGCGCGATGTCACCCAGCGGCCTCCTCAGCGAGTGTCCAATCCATCTCCACTTTCTCCTGCATATTTGTTGGGCGATTGGTTCCTGTTTCGTTTGTTCCCATAGCTTCTTGTTGGTGATTCTTTCCGGCCATCTGATCTTCAGTATAGAGCGAAGACAGTTGTTGATAAAGGTCTGCAACAGGCTGTTGGAAATATTCTTTGTGACCCGCCAAGTTTCTGATCCGTATAGAAGAACTGACTTGACGTTTGTATTGAAAATCGGAATTTTGTTGCTGATGCTGAGTGACGAAGATTTCCAGATTGGTTTCAGGTTGATGAATGTGTTTCTCGCCTTCCCGATTCTCGATTTGACATCCCCGTCTGTTCCTCCTGTAGTTGAGACAATGCTCCCTAGATAAGTGAATGAAGTAACCTCTTTCAAATCCCTCCCGTTGATGGTGATTGGCGCTGGATGTTGCTGCTGCTGTTGTTGTTGTTGGTTGGTTATTTTCATGACCTCCGTCTTGTCTATGTTCACCTGGAGTCCTGTCTTCTCTGGCTGCTTCTTCGACCAGTTTGTCGGTTTTCGCTTGTAAGTCTTCGATTTTGTGTGACATCAAACATAAATCATCCGCAAAATCCAGGTCTTCTAGGTTCTTCACGTCGGTCCAGGATATCCCTGTCTTCTCGTTTCCCACTGTCTGACGCATGATCCAGTCCACCACAATTAGGAATATCATTGGTGATAATAAGCACCCTTGTCTGACTCCTGTGTTTACTCCAAACGCTTCGCTGAGTTTTCCGTTGTGGATCACTTGACATGTGCCGTTGTCGTACAGTTGTTGAATAAGGTTGATGAATATTTGGGGTACGCCGTAGTACTCGAGTAGTTTCCAAATTACTTCGCGGTCAATGCTGCGATGTCGAAGACCTTCTCAAAGTCTGTAAAGTTGAGGTAGAGATTTGATTGCCATTCGATGCTTTGTTCGATGATAATGCGTAGAGTTGCAATATGGTCAGAACATGATTTGCCTTTCCTGAATTCAGCTTGTTCTGGTCGGAGTTCTGTATCCAGTGCGTCCTTTATTCTCTCCAGGATGATGCGACTCAGGATTTTACTTGGCGTCGACAGGAGCATGATTCCTCGCCAGTTCTTGCGGAATCCTAGGTCGCCTTTCTTTGGTAGTTTCACTAGGTAACCTTTCCTCCAGTCAGTAGGCGCCTTTCCCTCTTTCCAGATCTTTTGCAACAATGGAGCCAGCATATCTGCTGTCGTTTCTGGGTCCGCTTTCAGTGCTTCAGGGGGTATTCCATCTGGTCCAGCTGCTTTTCCAGCTTTCAGAAGCTTGATTGCATTCATGACTTCAGTTTTCGTTGGAGGATTAGTGTCAACTTGCAGTTGTGTACGTGCTGTTGTTGGTATTACTGGACGGGCTGCAGGTGGTGGTCGGTTCAAGAGTCCTTTGAAGTGGTCAGCCCATCGTTTAATCTGTCTTTCTTTCTTTGGTAATTGGCTTCCCTTGGCTGTCTTTTATGGGTTTCACTTGTGTTGATCTCTTCCCGGATAGAGACTTGGTTATCTGATATAGTGTCCCCAGGTCCCTTTTGCCTGCTGCCTTCTCATCTTCAGTAGCCAGGTTGTCGTAGAATTGTCTTTTGTCCTTCCTGGCACTCTTCTTCACTTCTTTGTCCAGTGCTGTGTAGGTTGAGCTCAGCTTCTTTTTCTCTTGCCCATCTTTGCATTGAATCATTTTCTCTTACACCATTCTCCTCTCCTCTATTAGCCTCCAAGTGTCTGTTGTGAGCCATTCCTTGTCTTGTTTCTTCTTTCTTCCTAAAACCGTTGAGCACGTTTCGTTGAAAATTACCTTCAGAGAGTTCCAATGGTCTTCCACGGATGATTCCTCAGTGGTGCCACGTAGTGTTTCCTGCTTTGCTCTGACAGTTGCAGTGAAAATGTCCTGTGTGATTGTGTCCTTCAGTTTTTGCGTGTTGAACTTGCATTGTGGCCTATCCCCAGGTATCCTCGAGGCTTTCAGCTTCACCTTGAAAGTCCCTTGTACTAGATAGTGGTCTGAACCCACATCTGCTCCTCTCCTCGATCTTGTGTCCAGTAGGCTCCGTCTCCACTTCCTTGAGATTGAAATGAAGTCTATCTGGTTTTTGGTGTGTCCATCTGGTGAAATCCATGTCGCCTTGTGTATATCCCTGTGTTTGAACACACTGCCACCAATCACCAAATCATTGAAGGCGCAGAAGTCTGAGAAGAGTTCACCATTGTCGTTCATTTCACAGAAGGCCTCACGACCCATGGTGAGTTCTCTTCCTGTATTGTCTCCTCCCAGTTTCGCATTCATGTCACCCATCAGGATTTTGATATCGCTCTTTGGGACGTTGTCCATTACTGTTTGTAGTTGACTGTAGAAATCCTCCTTCTTCTCATGTTCTGAGACGTTTGTAGGTGCGTAGCATTGAATGATTGTAAACTTTTTCTCTTTTGAGTTGAACCTGGCTGTCATTATACTGGAGGAGATTGGTTCACACTGCATCAGGGCTTTAGCCGCTATCGGTGACATCATGATGGCTACTCCCTCGGTGTGCTCGTGATTGTCCTCTGGGTGACCGGAGTAGATTATTGTCTCTCCAGTTGATAGTTGGCTCCTTCCACATCCGTTCCATCTGCTCTCGCAGATTCCCAATACTTCTATTTTATATCTTCTATATATTGTACGAATATTCCACATCCCCATCCTTATTTTTGCTTTCATCGAAAGAACGCACATCGGCTGACTGGCTTCCCGAAGGCTTTCACCAGCCCGCGTCATTTCACTTCCTCGATTCCAGCGAAAAATAAGGTCATTGTTTGTATTTTTAGATTTTTGAATATATTTGTGCGTTGAAGTTTTAGTAGCAATTTGGTTAAGTTTTGAAGGTAGAGTTGCTAGCACCACGCCTCAACCCTCCCTCTTTATCCGGGCTTGGGACCGGCTAGAATACTAGTGACCGAGTAATCTAGGCGAGGTTAATGGATCGGTATGGGGACATCAAAGTTGTCGCGTTGGATGCAGTCGCAAAGAAAGCATATAGCTTCTGTTACTGGAGTATATGTTAAAAGCAAACAAAAGAAAATAATCTTCACTGCAACTGTATTTCAATCATTCCATAAAATTCAGTAAAATTCAGTCACATGCTGATTTATGATGTAAAAATCCTAAAGAAGATTTTGAAAAATTAAATATATTGCAAAATCAAGGCATTTAAACATCATAAGCATCGATTCAGAAACACAGAGCTTAGAGTAACAAGGACTACAGAGAAAATGCATTTTCGAACTGACAGAAAAACTTCCTTGAACCAACAATTTCGCTGAATTGTCACTGAAGCATCTCCATCTACACGAACATCATCTTATGAGCGCATGAAACCTCTCCTAATATATAACTGTTCCTTATGATTATGCTGTCTTCATATCAATGTGCAATGCCACATTAAATATAGTAGTTTATAAATGTTTTCGTTGGTGATGTACAATGATCGACAATTGTGATACTGCCCTATTAACTAACTTCACGCACTACGTTCAGTAAAACCAAATACAAATTCCTTTTCATGTGTCACGTTAAAGATCAAAGTAAGTGAAAGCTTAACCAGTAGAATGAGAATTTTCTAGAAATCCGTTGAACACATGAATGAATCCAATTGTCAAGGTGAAATGTCTGGTTGGAGCTCTTAGCTTCAATTGATGTTGTTTGGAATGTGTGTTGTGATGATTAGGTTGTCGGAGGTGTGTGACTCCTCTCCGTGCAACTGTCACATCTTCTGTGAGTGGAGTGTGGAGCCGACAGTCTCTCGGGAACGAAAGACCTATCTCATGTGGCCAGTGACTATCAGGAATTCGCACTTTCCATGCATTGTGAGAAATGTTCCTGTGTCATTTGATGGCACTTTGTATAACTCTACCAAGTGACATATCTAGACAATATTCGACTTCTCACTCGTCAACGATTCAACTATCTAATGAATCGGAGGTGAATTAAACTGTGATATTTTGGTGATTATAGGAGTCAGATGTGTGGATAAATGATTTGGTTGTTGCGGATGTCGTCGTAGTATCGACAAACCTAATCATAGCGTACATCTTTGTATTTTGAAGCATCTTTTCTATGTCAATGAATCCTTTTTGATGATTTTTTCTGTGAATTTTAATTTTTTCAGGTAACACATATGGTGAGTTCAACTGCTGTATGAGAGTGTTTCGTAGGTATGTTTTAATAGATTCTCTATTGGCTTCAAGAATATTAACTCAGTTTTACATGAAAGAATACAACAAACACTGAGAAAAGGAATCTTGGTACTTTTTGAGTAACATATGTCTTGTTTGACAAGAACAACGTACTAAGTCGGATGCAATTCATTTTCGGACTGACAGAAAATTTTTTCGAACACATATTTACTTTGAGGTGTCAATGAAGCATCTCCATTTACAGGAACTTGACTTAATGAGCTCATGGAATCTCTCTCAATGCGTGTCCTCAACTAATGATTGTAATGTATCACATGAAACTGGATTATGTCTTTAAATATAGTTGTTTATCCATATGTGTATTAGGTTTAGTAATATTCAGTTAATCCGAATACAATTTTCTTTATTTTCAATGTTCGCTTTCCGATTGTAATCTACATCTCTAAGTGTATTATTCTTAGTTGTATCTCATGTTGCTGAGTTTTCATATAACATTTTATGAGTGTGTATATCACTTGCGTGATCGGCTTTCTACGGGTATTTTTGCGCAGTTATTGCAAAATCATAATCCTCCGTTTCATTGTAGTTTAGACAGAACCATTTGGAAGTCTTTTAAAAGTTCGTCACTATAGAGTACATCTAACTCCGGTGAATATATCATGGAAACCAAAATGAAATATTAATCAAAAGGTTAAAAAAAAAAGGGAAGCGTTTCTATGTAAAAATTAGATTCAATTAGAGTTCTGCTGAAAAACGCAAATACAAACGAAAGAAAAAAAATTGACACAAAACTTATATTTCATAAAAGAAAACAAATAAAGGCACAAGCAGAAAAATGTGAGAACACGCGTTTTGGTGAATACCAAGAAAAACAGGGAAAAAACGGATGAATACATGAAACAATTCAATTGTCTCCAGTATCATCGCATGAAAGTTATGGAAGCGAAATGAGAACACGTCTTGTCAACATGCCACGCTATGCATTTCACACGCAAGTAATCCATTCATTGCAAACAAACAGCATGATGATTGATTCAAACGAGTCCTGAGGATAGTGGAGATCACAGTTGTGAGAGTCCAGTTGATTCCGCATGAACGAGCAATCATCTAGGTGAAATGTCTGGTTGGAGCTCTTAGCTTCAATTGATGTTGTTTGGAATGTGTGTTGTGATGATTAGGTTGTCGGAGGTGTGTGACTCCTCTCCGTGCAACTGTCACATCTTCTGTGAGTGAAGTGTGGAGCCGACAGTCTCTCGCGAACGAAAGGCTCATCTCTTGTGGCGAGTGACTATCAGGAACTCGCACTTTCCATGCATTGTTAGAAATGTTCCTGTGTCATTTGATGGCGCTTTGTATAACTCTACCAAGTGACATATCTAGACAATATTCGACTCCTCATTTTTCACGGATTCAACTATTGCTTTAATCGGAGGTGAATTCAACCTTGACGTTTCGTTGGGAATAGGAGTGAAATGTTTTGAACAGTTGCTTGATTGATAAAGAGGTCGTCGTAGCATTGACAAACCAAAATAATAGCCTACTTCTTTATTTCTTGAGATATCCTGTCACTCTTTATGAATCTTGTTTGTTAACGTATTCTATTGATATGATTTCTTTTAGGTGGCATGTGGGGTAGGATCTACCGCTACTTAAGAGATAAATATAGATTTATTTTAATGTGTTGTTCATTTGTTTTGAGAATATGAATTCAATCATACACGAAAGAATCCTCTTAATCCCGAGAAAAGCAATCATGATGTCGTTTGAACAACATGTGTTTTGTTTGACAAGAATAACGTACTTAGAATCATGCAAACGAGAGACGATGCAATTTCAATCTGAGAGCATAACTTTGTTTACCCGATAATTACTTCGAATTATCACTGAAGCATCTCCATCTACACGAACTTGCATTTATGAGCCCATGGAATCTCTCTCAAAGCGTGTCATAAAATTATGATTAGATTTTGTACACATCAGTCTGACAAAGCACATTAAATATAGTATATTTCAAATATTTTCTTTGTCATGTTCATTGATCCACAATTGTGATACCGCCCTATTAACTAACTTCACACACTATGTTTAATAT
This sequence comes from Trichobilharzia szidati, assembly GCA_944472155.2. NCBI lineage: Eukaryota > Metazoa > Platyhelminthes > Trematoda > Strigeidida > Schistosomatidae > Trichobilharzia > Trichobilharzia szidati. The sequence goes on from OX235273.1 coordinate 28,125,704, forward strand.
AAAGAAATCCACACTTGTTTTCACGTATCACGTTAAAGCTCAGGGTGAGTGGAATTTTAGTGAAACTCATGTGAAATTTCTCAGAAACTCTGTGAACACATGAATGAATCCACTTGTCTCCAGTATCATCGCATGAAAGTTATGGAAGCGAAATGAGAACACGTCTTGTCGACATGCCACGCTATGCATTTCACACGCAAGTAATCCATTCATTGCAAACAAACAGCATGATGATTGATTCAAACGAGTCCTGAGGATAGTGGAGATCACAGTTGTGAGAGTCCAGTTGATTCCGCATGAACGAGCAATCATCTAGGTGAAATGTCTGGTTGGAGCTCTTAGCTTCAATTGATGTTGTTTGGAGTATGTTCTAAGAAATGTTCTTGTAACATTTGATGGCACTTTGTATGACTCTATCAAGTGACATATATAGACGGTATTCGACTCCTCACTCTTCAAAGATTCAACTAGCCGATTAATTGGAGTCGAATTATAGTGTTTTATATTTGTGTGGAATGGCATCACATTTTTCGAATGAACTGTTCAGTATTATTTCGCGGTTATTTTATTGAAATTATTCTGAATTATTTGCGATTTTCTTGGTGGTAATATCCTACTGAGTCTAACTTGCATAATATTTTTTCCTTTTTTTACCATTTTAGCAGCTGAACGGCGTAAGGAATCACAGGAATTTTTTTATTCTTATATTGCTTCTTTCGTTTTGTTTTCTTTGTATTCTGTTAAATTTATGCTGTTTGATTTTACTTTCATATTTTCTGAAAATCTGGTTTGAGGCGATTATAGTGTTCACAGTATTTCATTTTCTGTTAACATCGGTTTGAGAATTATTGTACAACATTTTAGTACTCTGCATCTTTTTCGTGCCTTTTTAAGCCATTTCGTAATATACGCTCACTGTGTTTCTATATGAAGAGATTCCGGTTACAAGGCGATATCGTACACAAGTTAACCCCTGTGACCCTATGCAATGATCCATTGTTTCTTATTAATGTCAATTCATGAGACAGCTAGAAGTCTGGCAACTTTCACTGGTGAGTATTGGCTAATACAAACAAAATGCTGTACCACACTGGTCATCAATTACTACAACAACCAAAGAGTCCTATAAACGATTACAGCATAAGATGATATTCTATAAGAAAACAAATCGCTGAAAAAGAACTCATAAATATTATTCTGTCATCCACTATTGCCTGGCCGTATCCAGGTAGGCGGTTATCCGTGTTCAATTGGGAAGTGTTTAAATCATGGTGGAGAAGGTCGGTCGCGAGTTGAAAAATTATATGCCGGAGATATTGGCTAGTCCTCGTGCAATTTCGTCGTCTGACGTAAAATGAAATTTATGAGCAGTTCATTCAGGCAAAAAAGAGTCAATCACATTTGAGCAACGACATGAAATATGAAGACGATGCGTTCTAAAAGAAGAGTGCGCGTAGAAATGCAGCCAATATAATAAAAACAAAATGAAGAAGAGAAAAAACGCGTTAAATTTGGTTACATAAAGCAAGTCATTTTCAGAAAAAAATATTTTTAGAATAAAAACACAAAAACGTATCCACGAAAAAATAAAAATATCAAGACAAAATGAACTGTACGACAGAGAGCAAAATTTAGTTCAACCAAAAATAATTCCAATTATCAATGAAGGATCGCCATCTACACCAACTCGCATTTAATAGCTGATGAATTCTCGACAAATATATCGATTCATTTTTGAGTAAACTGTCTTCATGTCAATCTGGAGGAACACATTATTCTCAGTGGGTTCCTAAAAATTAAGTTTGTGAATCAAAACATTTACTGCAATTGTGATACCAGGACCACAGCAAAATTTCGTGGACGACGTTCAATACAATGAAACCCATATTCGTTTTTATCTAACACGCCACACCTTAACGTAAATAAAAATTTAAGTAAACTCGTTAAGACACTATAGAAAAACTGCGAACACATAAATGATTCCACTTGTCTCCAGTATCATCGCATGAAAGTTATGGAAGCGAAATGAGAACACGTCTTGTCGACATGCCACGCTATGCATTTCACACGCAAGTAATCCATTCATTGCAAACAAACAGCATGATGATTGATTCAAACGAGTCCTGAGGATAGTGGAGATCACAGTTGTGAGAGTCCAGTTGATTCCACACGAACGAGCAATCATCTAGGTGAAATGTCTGGTTGGAGCTCTTAGCTTCAATTGATGTTGTTTGGAATGTGTGTTGTGATGATTAGGTTGTCGGAGGTGTGTGACTCCTCTCCGTGCAACTGTCACATCTTCTGTGAGTGAAGTGTGGAGCCGACAGTCTCTCGGGAACGAAAGGCCTATCTCATGTGGCGAGTGACTATCAGGAACTCGCACTTTCCATGCATTGTGAGAAATGTTCCTGTGTCATTTGATGGCGCTTTGTATAACTCTACCAAGTGACATATCTAGACAATATTTGACTCCTCACTCCTCAAGGATTCAACTATCTAATGTATCGGAGGCGAATTCGACCGTAATTTTATAGTGTTATTTTTTAGTCAGCTGTGTGACACGATGAAATTATTGTTAAGTTTTTCGCTGAGCGATACGCATACGAATTCACATCTGACAATATTTTGTTTTATTTACACATTTTCTTGTGCTATTTGAAAGCCAAAACAAATATTTTAAATTTCTTTTCTCCTAGACTGGAAGAGGCGTATGTTTTCAGACTGATACTTAGATTCATATGGACAGGAATTTATAGACTTTGACATAATATCTCGAATCAATAATTTGTGCATGTTCTCGGATATTTTCAACGTTTAAGAGTAAGAAATGTAATCGCACCTGAAAGTATATATTTTATTTCACAAGAGCAGGGTATTAAGCCGCATGCTATGTTAGAGAAAATGCATTTTCGAACTGACAGAGACACTTTGTTGAAGCGGTAATTACTCCGAATTATCACTGAAGGATCTATATCTACACCAACTCACCATTGCGAGCCGATGAAGTCTATTCGATTATGTGAACAACGTTTATGATTTTAATGTCTTCTTATTAATCTGGAAAAGCACATTAAATATAAAATATTTCAAATATTTTCTTTGTCATGTTCATTGATCCACAATTGCGATACCGCCACATTAACTAACTTCACACACTGTGTTCACACTTTGTTCACACTCTCACTTAAAAACGTTGAAGACCCCAAACAATTAGCCTATAGACAGGGATTGAGCACTTTTGACGCTGCAGTCGTCTTACATAACAACATCGTCTCATCATTAAATAAAGATGCCGAATACGTACGCTGCACGTTTCTTGACTTCACTTCTGCTTTCGACTCTGTTCCTAGATGTCTCCTGCTAAATAAGCCCTCTTTGACAAAAACACAGTCCTGGGTCACTAACTGGCTGCATTCCTACTTCTCTAACAGAATGCAGTACATCGTATACAAAGGTAAATCATCCTCTGCCGTACTCACTGAAGCCGGAGTCCCTCAAGGCGCTGTACTCTCCCCACTTCTCTTTTCCTTCTTTCTACATGACTTACCATCTTCAAATGACGTAAATTATGTCAAATATGCTGACGATCTGACAGTATCTTTACCTGTCAAATGGCAAAGCGACTGCTCTAAACTTAATGGCTTTCTGTCAGAAATCAGCCAGTGGTCCAAGGAAAACGGTCTTACCCTAAATCCCTTCAAATGCCAAACAGTCAATTTCACCTTTAGGCATAAATCCGACCTAAACAAGCTGGTTGGCTCTCACGAGGTGTGCAACATAGATGGCACTGAAATAGAAACCAAATCGGGAATTAAATACCTAGGCGTCATTCTATCTGCTGATCTCTCCTGTTCGTATCACATCTTAGCGATTTCTAAGAAAATATTCCGTCTTACCTTCTACATCAAGAAGCTAAAACATTTTGGTATAACCCAACCCTTACTCCTACAATTCGTTAATTCTCGCATCCTGCCTATTATTCCCTATTGTTCCCCTTAGTTTTTCCCGGGCTACTGAAGAAAGACTATAACATATTACGCAGGATGTTAAAGGTTGTCAGCAGGGTAAGCAACAAGCTACTTAACCAGCTTGTTAATATTCTGGTCGACAAGCACTCGGACTAATGTGAAAAATGGGCTAAATCTATTTTATCTAACTCACACCACCCTCTTCACTCACAACTCTCGCCTTGAATCTCATCAGGTAAGACCAGAAGCCTATATAGAAAACTATATGCTCGCACCAGCAAGTACAAAAACTCAACCATACCCTACTTAGCTCGTGTTCTGCGCGATAAAGAAAGCATTAGGCGTGACACCTATAATTCATTAAATAGTCAATAGTACAACTGGACCCAGTCTTTCCAACTCATATCATTTATAGGTACAACATTTTCTTTCTCTCTTCTCCTTTTCTCTCTCTCTCTTTCTTTCCGTTATGTGCTGTTTGTTTCTTTCTCTCGCTTACGCCAGTAAATACGACAGCACCTACTTATCTAAAACCTTCAAAAACTGTTCAGCTTTGGCTTTGCTACCGACATGCCGATATGTTGTTGTCAAAATGAATTGAGATTTCCTTAATCTATGTAGAATTCTATTCATTGATAATGTACTAACTGGATGCAATATCGTAGGGAAAATGCTGAGAATTCCATTCTGCATCAAAAGTACTGATTTGGAATAAGGCAAATTATTATTATTAAACATAAAGAAATTCACACTTGTTTTCACGTATCACTTTAAAGCTCAGGGTGAGTGGAATTTTAGTGAAACTCATGTGAAATTTCTCAGAAACTCTGTGAACACATGAATGAATCCACTGGTCTCCAGTATCATCGCATGAAAGTTATGGAAGCGAAATGAGAACACGTCTTGTCGACATGCCACGCTATGCATTTCACACGCAAGTAATCCATTCATTGCAAACAAACATCATGATGATTGATTCAAACGAGTCCTGAGGATAGTGGAGATCACAGTTGTGAGAGTCCAGTTGATTCCGCACGAACGAGCAATCATCAAGGTGAAATGTCTGGTTGGAGCTCTTAGCTTCAATTGATGTTGTTTGGAATGTGTGTTGTGATGATTAGGTTGTCGGAGGTGTGTGACTCCTCTCCGTGGAACTGTCACATCTTCTGTGAGTGAAGTGTGGAGCCGACAGTCTCTCGGGAACGAAAGGCTTATCTCATGTGGCGAGTGACTATCAGGAACTCGCACTTTCCATGCATTGTGAGAAATGTTCCTGTGTCATTTGATGGCGCTTTGTATAACTCTACCAAGTGACATATCTAGACAATATTTGACTCCTCACTCCTCAAGGATTCAACTATCTAATGAATCGGAGGCGAATTCGACTGTGATATTTCGGTGTTATTTTGAGTCAGCTGTGTGACACGATGAAATTATTGTTAAGTTGTTCGCTGAGCGATACGCATACGAATTCACATCTGACATATTTTTGTTTTATTTACACATTTTCTTGTGCTATTTGAAAGCCAAAACAAATATTTTTAATTTCTTTTCTCCTAGACTGGAAGAGGCGTATGTTTTCAGACTGATACTTAGATTTATATGAACAGGAATTTATAGACTTTGACATAATATCTCGAATCAATAATTTGTGCATGTTCTCGGATATTTTCAACGTTTAAGAGTAAGAAATGTAATCGCACCTGAAAGTATATATTTTGTTTCACAAGAGCAGGGTATTAAGCGTCATGCTATGTTAGAGAAGATGCATTTTCGAACTGACAGAGACACTTTGTTGAAGCGGTAATTACTCCGAATTATCACTGAAGGATCTTTATCTACACCAACTCGCCATTGCGAGCCGATGAAGTCTATTCGAATATGTAAACTACCTTTATGATTTTAATGTCTTCTTATTAATCTGGAAAAGCACATTAAATATAGTAGATTTCAAATATTTTCTTTGTCATGTTCATTGATCCACAATTGTGATACCGCCCTATTAACTAACTTCACACACTGTGTTCACACTTTGTTCACACTCTCACTTAAAAACGTTGAAGACCCCAAACAATTAGCCTATAGACAGGGATTGAGCACTTTTGACGCTGCAGTCGTCTTACATAACAACATCGTCTCATCATTAAATAAAGATGCCGAATACGTACGCTGCACGTTTCTTGACTTCACTTCTGCTTTCGACTCTGTTCCTAGATGTCTCCTGCTAAATAAGCCCTCTTTGACAAAAACACAGTCCTGGGTCACTAACTGGCTGCATTCCTACTTCTCTAACAGAATGCAGTACATCGTATACAAAGGTAAATCATCCTCTGCCGTACTCACTGAAGCCGGAGTCCCTCAAGGCGCTGTACTCTCCCCACTTCTCTTTTCCTTCTTTCTACATGACTTACCATCTTCAAATGACGTAAATTATGTCAAATATGCTGACGATCTGACAGTATCTTTACCTGTCAAATGGCAAAGCGACTGCTCTAAACTTAATGGCTTTCTGTCAGAAGTCAGCCAGTGGTCCAAGGAAAACGGTCTTACCCTAAATCCCTTCAAATGCCAAACAGTCAATTTCACCTTTAGGCATAAATCCGACCTAAACAAGCTGGTTGGCTCTCACGAGGTGTGCAACATAGATGGCACTGAAATAGAAACCAAATCGGGAATTAAATACCTAGGCGTCATTCTATCTGCTGATCTCTCCTGTTCGTATCACATCTTAGCGATTTCTAAGAAAATATTCCGTCTTACCTTCTACATCAAGAAGCTAAAACATTTTGGTATAACCCAACCCTTACTCCTACAATTCGTTAATTCTCGCATCCTGCCTATTATTCCCTATTGTTCCCCTTAGTTTTTCCCGGGCTACTGAAGAAAGACTATAACATATTACGCAGGATGTTAAAGGTTGTCAGCAGGGTAAGCAACAAGCTACTTAACCAGCTTGTTAATATTCTGGTCGACAAGCACTCGGACTAATGTGAAAAATGGGCTAAATCTATTTTATCTAACTCACACCACCCTCTTCACTCACAACTCTCGCCTTGAATCTCATCAGGTAAGACCAGAAGCCTATATAGAAAACTATATGCTCGCACCAGCAAGTACAAAAACTCAACCATACCCTACTTAGCTCGTGTTCTGCGCGATAAAGAAAGCATTAGGCGTGACACCTATAATTCATTAAATAGTCAATAGTACAACTGGACCCAGTCTTTCCAACTCATATCATTTATAGGTACAACATTTTCTTTCTCTCTTCTCCTTTTCTCTCTCTCTCTTTCTTTCCGTTATGTGCTGTTTGTTTCTTTCTCTCGCTTACGCCAGTAAATACGACAGCACCTACTTATCTAAAACCTTCAAAAACTGTTCAGCTTTGGCTTTGCTACCGACATGCCGATATGTTGTTGTCAAAATGAATTGAGATTTCCTTAATCTATGTAGAATTCTATTCATTGATAATGTACTAACTGGATGCAATATCGTAGGGAAAATGCTGAGAATTCCATTCTGCATCAAAAGTACTGATTTGGAATAAGGCAAATTATTATTATTAAACATAAAGAAATTCACACTTGTTTTCACGTATCACTTTAAAGCTCAGGGTGAGTGGAATTTTAGTGAAACTAATGTGAAATTTCTCAGAAACTCTGTGAACACATGAATGAATCCAGTGGTCTCCAGTATCATCGCATGAAAGTTATGGTAGCGAAATGAGAACACGTCTTGTCGACATGCCACGCTATGCATTTCACACGCAAGTAATCTATTCATTGCAAACAAACATCATGATGATTGATTCAAACGAGTCCTGAGGATAGTGGAGGTCACAGTTGTGAGAGTCCAGTTGATTCCGCATGAGCGAGCAATCATCTAGGTGAAATGTCTGGTTGGAGCTCTTAGTTTCAATTGATGTTGTTTGGAATGTGTGTTGTGATGATTAGGTTGTCGGAGGTGTGTGACTCCTCTCCGTGCAACTGTCACATCTTCTGTGAGTGAAGTGTGGAGCCGACAGTCTCTCGCGAACGAAAGGCTCATCTCTTGTGGCGAGTGACTATCAGGAACTCGCACTTTCCATGCATTGTTAGAAATGTTCCTGTGTCATTTGATGGCGCTTTGTATAACTCTACCAAGTGACATATCTAGACAATATTCGACTCCTCACTCCTCAAGGATTCAACTATCTAATGTATCGGAGGCGAATTCGACCGTAATTTTATAGTGTTATTTTTTAGTCAGCTGTGTGACACGATGAAATTATTGTTAAGTTTTTCGCTGAGCGATACGCATACGAATTCACATCTGACAATATTTTGTTTTATTTACACATTTTCTTGTGCTATTTGAAAGCCAAAACAAATATTTTTAATTTCTTTTCTCCTAGACTGGAAGAGGCGTATGTTTTCAGACTGATACTTAGATTCATATGGACAGGAATTTATAGACTTTGACATAATATCTCGAATCAATAATTTGTGCATGTTCTCGGATATTTTCAACGTTTAAGAGTAAGAAATGTAATCGCACCTGAAAGTATATATTTTATTTCACAAGAGCAGGGTATTAAGCGTCATGCTATGTTAGAGAAGATGCATTTTCGAACTGACAGAGACACTTTGTTGAAGCGGTAATTACTCCGAATTATCACTGAAGGATCTATATCTACACCAACTCACCATTGCGAGCCGATGAAGTCTATTCGATTATGTGAACTGCCTGTATGATATTAACTATATTTATATGAATTAATGCACACTTGTTTTCACGTATCACTTTAAAGCTCAGGGTGAGTGGAATTTTAGTGAAACTAATGTGAAATTTCTCAGAAACTCTGTGAACACATGAATGAATCCAGTGGTCTCCAGTAACATCGCATGAAAGTTATGGTAGCGATATGAGAACACGTCTTGTCGACATGCCACGCTATGCATTTCACACGCAAGTAATCTATTCATTGCAAACAAACATCATGATGATTGATTCAAACGAGTCCTGAGGATAGTGGAGATCACAGTTGTGAGAGTCCAGTTGATTCCGCACGAACGAGCAATCATCTAGGTGAAATGTCTGGTTGGAGCTCTTAGCTTCAATTGATGTTGTTTGGAATGTGTGTTGTGATGATTAGGTTGTCGGAGGTGTGTGACTCCTCTCCGTGCCGACAGTCTCTCGGGAACGAAAGGCTCATCTCATGTGGCGAGTGACTAGCAGGAATTCGCACTTTCCATACATTTTTAGAAATGTTTCTGTTTCATTTGATGGCGCTTTTATAACTCTACCAAGTGACATATCTATGCAGTATTTGACTCTTCTCTCCACCGAATCATCTGTGTAATGAATGGGAGGCCTATCAACTGTGATCTTGTGATTTTTTTTGTTTTTGGGAATTGTTTTTTGTATATTTTTTCGATGTTTTTATTTTTTATTTCATATATATTTTGAAATTTTTACATATTTCTTTTATTGCTCTCATTTTTGTTATTATTGTGTTTTACTTTTTTGTAGGAACTTTGTGGCGTATGTTTTCCACTCTATTTGAGAAACATCTAGAATAATTATTCGATTTGTTTAAGTTACTTTTTGAATCAATTCTTCTCTTGCATTGATTCAATGCTCTGAATATTTATAGCAGGTTTTATGATGCTTTTTTCAACATATTTTTTTTCACACGATTAGCGCATTATTATTTTATGCAGCTTTGAATTATTATATTTTCATTGTGACAGCAAAACTTTGTTCGAATGATAATTATTTTAAATTTTCACCGAAATATCGCCATCTACACCAACTAGCCTTTATGAGCCCATGAAAGATCTTTTAATATGTATCTTCACATTTTATCTATACTGTCTTTAGTATAATCCGTAATATCTCATAGAATGTTAAATTTTTTCTATTTATCATTTTGTCTTATGTAGTTATATTATTCTGTTAATGCACTATTTCGTCGAATTCGATGGTTTTTATTTTTGTGCATATATATTTATTTTTTTCTCATACCTAGTTACATGTAAGTAAATTCCTTCTATTTTTGCTTCATTCTCTATCTATTATTATAAACTATTTAGATTGTATTTCTTACCATCATTCTTTACCATCATTTTGAATCGATTGCACTTTCTTGTTTGATATTCTGCATATGCAGTTGTGAAACCATCGGTCAATGCCTATATTGATTTAATAGGATTTCGAAAATTGACTTTAATAATACATTACTTAAAGTTAGAGCTTACATTGCCATAGTGTTGTAAATAGTACAACAGATCTCCAGACATCTCAATGAGCTTTTGTGCACGTTTAACCTACTGGATAACGAATCTGAATGAGCTTCACTACGGGTTGTTTCTATTTTTATGATTTGGGTTTTGCGTTCACCGATAAACTATTTATTTTAAGAGCAAACAAACTTAGTAATTAAATGTTTTGCCTAAGGGCTTTTATATTTGATCGCGATAGTGAATATTCGATGATGACATATAACACAGGAGATTAAATGAAACTGTTCAAATCTGAACTTAACTTCATTTGGCTTACTTGATATATAGCGCAAGGTGACTTTGTGCCATTGTTTGTTTGATCAACTACACAACCCAGTATTGAACAGCTCTATATTACACTAGCCAAATTTTACGCTTGATGGGTGACACAATCTTTAACTATCCATTGATGAAATACTAATTCAATGAAAATGAATAGACCTCTCTGTTGACATCAGCAGAAGTTTGATAATTTTAATTCGAAAAATTAAAACCTACAATGTATATTGACCAAGTCTAATGCTTCCACTGAAGTGACAACAGACATAATATTTGAAGTGATAAAGCTAATAATGACTATTCACTCTGTGATAGAAATACAAGAAGGAATTAGACATACATGCAGTCAACTAAATCAAAATTCCATTTGGAAGTCATTATTATCGCTGGAAATAGAAACTAATCACAGAAAGGAAATTTGGAATGCATGTGAATAAATTAGGCGTTATTATAAAGTCTTAATCCGTTCCGATCAGTTAACTTGGGTGGGAAACATTTTCACGAAATGAAATGTCCGGGAATCCATGTGACGGTGTTAGAATATTGATCTCGTGAGACTTATGAACACAAATTCGACATTTTCAGGTAGTTGATGTAGGAACCAGAGAACGGTTGTTTGAACATATTCACCAGACATCTGATTGTTAAGTTAGTTAACGATAAAATCCGTGGAATCTTATTGGTACGTGGTGACCATAAGCAATATATATATATATTGACAGGCGCTGGTCTACAGAGACCTGACTAGTCACAAGTTGACATCATTTAGATAACCATTGGAAAGACTGTGAGTACCGGACAACTGTTTCGTCCTGATTTGGGACTCTTATGTACACAAATGGTGGTAATATGTGGTACATTTTCTTCTGCATGCAGAATATTTACATTTTCAACCAGTCTGCTAGGTTTTTTCAGTGTGAAAATAATAGCCGAATAACCGGTCATAAGTTGTGTTGTATTGGCGTAATATACGTCGGTGGTTCAGCGGTAGCATGCTCGTCATCCACACACCTGATTCTAGTTTGAATCCTCGGCTGGTGCACTTCTTAAGCTTCTCCAAGCTAGTAGTAAGACTAGTTAAGTGAGAAGGTTGTGGGTGTAACCTCATCTTGTAAAAATAAAGCCACTACATTGTTCTAGGTTAAAGTCCTATGTCCCAATCGCAGCGTAAAGGAATAAGAAGATAAGATTGTTGTTGTTATGACAATAGTGACAAATGATATTAGTAATAATTTGATAAATACAATTATATGTTGCTACTCTCCTTATATCAGTGTGTCAAAGTGAGTGAAGCATATAGTATTAAGTTGGAAACTTCATAATATTTTGATTTTTCAATTGTCGATCATGTCATAGGTGGATATTCGTGAATAATCCCCAGAAATTCATTAATGAAAATAAAACACGTGGTTCACCGAAAGGACTATTTACAGGGAATAGTTTTTCTGTAGCTGTACAATCACATTTCTGTACAATTCTTTCATGAAAGAGGATAGTAACTAAAGTGATAAGTCATCATAAACAAAGTTGTCAATGTTACGCAATGCATAAAAAATATCTGAATAAGTGTATTATAATTACATAATAAGGTAAATAATTTAATGAGTGAGTTGTGATTAGGATGCACACAGAAAAGAAGCAGAATATGGAATTATGCAAGAGCTCTAAAGAAATACAAGAGTCATAGAGATTTGAAAAAGAAACAAAAATCAAGTCAGTAGATGTTCACAAGCTTGTTACCATGATAGTATAAGTGGTTGAATAATCTTCATTTCTATAAACAACTCTGGTTATTCTACCTGAATGCCTAAGGCTTCAGCAATGCAAAGGATATGAAATATTATGGCCTTTGACGGGTTACTTTTCACTTCAGAGATTACTTTGAAGGAGGCGTTTGTTGAAACCAGCATTGACAAACTGTTCAATTATCTCACTGGTTCTACAGCCATTACTGCCTCTCAAAGCCGCATCATCCTACAGAGAATAGAGGATGCACTCCAGAAGATTTGGATTTCGCGTGTGGATGATATTTGTCTAATGTCACAAAAACTCGAAGACTTGCAAGCGAAAACCAACTAACTGGCGGGCAGCGAAAATAGGACCCCCAAGTGAACATAGAGAAGACCGAGGTGATGAAGATAAGCAGTCAACAACAACAAAAACCAACACCAATCACCATCAACGAGAGAGATTTAACAGAGGGTGCCTCCTTCACTTATCTGGGAAGTGTCGTCTCAACTACAGGCGGAACAGACGAAGATGTCAAAGTCAGAATCGGGAAGGCAAGATACGCCTTCATTAATCTGAAACCAGTTTGGAAATATTCTGCACTCAACATATGGAACAAGATTCTCATTTTCAACACCAATGTGAAGTAGGATCTTCTATAGGTGTCAGAAACTTGCACTGCATGTCACGAAAAGGATTTCCAACAGGTTGCAGACTTTCATTGACAGCTGCCTTCGCTGCTTACTGAAGATCAATTGGACAGCCAGAAAGAATTAGTAACTGGAAACTATGGGAACAAACCGACCAACAGCCAATCGCTCAACAAATGTGTAGGAGAAAGCGGAGATGGATCGGGCGTACATTGAGGAGGCCGCCGAACGCTATCGCACGCCAGCCCCTCGATTGGAATCCCGTTGGGAAGCAACGAGTGGGTCGTCAGTGCTAGGGTGATATTGGAGGAGATCATGTCAGGAAGAGATGTGAGAGTTTGGTCAATCGTGGACCCAGCTGAAGAAGACGGCAGAAAACATAACAAAGTGGTGATGTGTTGTTGCAGCCCTATGTTTCACTTGGAACGCAAGGGAATAATAATAATACTGCCTCTCTTCAGCCATGAACGATAGTGTTTACAAACACTTTTAGATAAAATACACATCGAAAAACCAACGCACCTGGCTCCACAGTAACAGGTTAACCGATATATATACAAAGAAGTGGTCAGGTGTGAAACCTTGCCATTAAGGCCTCTGAAGACCAATAGAAGACTGCAGAACACTACCCTCAGAGTCGGCGCAAAGATTTTTCTTCTTAAATATGATGAAATTCTTATCTTAATGATGTCGCAGGCTGTCTCCCTTGAAATCTGATTTCATTCAGAGTTTCTTTTTTAGAACAAGTAATTTTTGGTTCCTCTGAAATTTTGCTTTGATATTTCTGGTGGTCGATATACTATGTGGACGAATTAGAAATTAGAACGCACGTTTATCAATAAGCAGTAATGAACCTGAGCGAATGATGCGTACATGAAAACGCCTCTTATTTTGTAAGGTATGTTGCTGCATTTTATAAATCAACATCTCAAATGCATATATCAAATATCCGTATATCTCGAATTGTAGAATTGATGGGTTAGTTGAAATAAACGAGATTTTATATAATCGAAATTTTTAATCACTTTTTTGGTTGAGATTGAACGTGCAGGTGGGTTAGCTACTCCACACCAGAAAATCAATCCCGTCTCTATAGAAACTTTAGAGTAATGGAGAAGATTCTAAATGTCAAAATCAAAATCGTAATGGGTGATATGAATGCTAAAATGGGAGCAAACAAAAACAGTTATACGGTGATAGTGGGTAGCGAGTATAAGCACAAGAATGTATGCAAAAATAGATGAGTTTCACAAGATGTACACTCCAGAAATCAGACAGACTTCATCTCAGTCTCAAAATAGTGGTGACTTAGCCTGCAGGACACAAATCGAGAATAGGAGCATATGTGAGCTAAGAATATTATCTATTTCGAGAATCACATAAGGTCAGACTGGAAGTCTTCAAAGAATCAAGAGACAGACCAAAATTGAAGCCTAACACTCAAAAAATAATGGATGTAACTAAGGGAGGATATCTTCACTGCAGCTATGAGAGAGAAGTCGGAGACATTACGTGATATCACTGAGGAAGCCTGTGTGAGAAAACACGATAAGCATCAGAGAGTGACGTTGATGGAAACGCGTACAGCTGTTTTGAGAAGAAAGAGGAAGCAAGAAAATATATGTCCTTTTACAAACACATGAAAACTAAAAGAAGGGGAGGACAGTGAAATAGAAGATGAACCAGTGCAGAGACAAAAGAGAGGGAAGCTGAGTTCAGTGTACATCTTACTGAATAAAGAAATAATGAAGGGTGCTTTGAAAGATAAAGGAAAATTCTATGATATATTGGCTACAGAAGCAAAACAGGCTACAGGTAAGAGAGATCTTACAAAATTATACCAAATAAAAAGGTCGCTCGTGATATGTGAGAGAGATCAAGACAGATGAAACCAATGGCATATAGTGAAATGAACCTAATTACAAAAGAGGGTAAAAAAGGAAACGATGGGCTGTTTAACCAATTAGCAACTGCAGTCCATCCAGAAATGCCTGCCAGAGAAACGCCAGCCCTGAGACAACAGCGGAATTCGCAAATGCAGTAAAGATACTGAAAGTCAGCTTCACAACTGCAGAGTGCACCACACCCTAACCAACATCATTCAACAGCTATATCATGACGTTACATGACTCGTGATATAAAACAGCAATTTAGAAATGTCATATTGTTGAAGACAGGAATAAGGCAAGAGTTCCCATTATAACGATGACATTCCTGACTGTGGTTGACCAAAACATGCACGAGACAGTTGTAAGGGAGCAAGAGGACAGGAATACGTTTGGCTGACAAGAAGGCGGCCTGCTTAAGTCACTGGGCTACTGGAGTTGCATTCCAACAAAATCCGTAATTTCATCTGGATTTATCGTTGTTTCAATCATGCAGTTATATCAAATGACCTATACATGAACTTGCGAACTTGCGCTCTGATTTAACTTGCTTCCAAGTAAACCCTGTGCTGCTCTTCAACGCAATAAAGAAATAATTAGGATTTTTACTTTATATGTAAATGCTGTGGGAAGAAAATAGGATTTTGGAACTGAATACGCTGGACATTTTTGTACCATCTTTACGCATATTGTCTAAAATAAAGCTTTATCACTATTAAAGACTTGAAAAGATTTGAACTTCGCCGACTTTTTATGTTTTTCGTCACACAAACGCAAAGATTTTCAGGAGAAACCCAACGAGTTTGCAGAATGGGCAGAGAAGAAATAACTTCAAATGAAGAAAGATAAGGAAGATGTGATGAAGATACCTAACTAATCAAAACAAACACCAATATTAACTAATTAGCTTCTTTCATATGTCTTGACAGAATTGTTACAACTACAATCACCCAGATGAGGATGTAAGATGCAGCATCGCGTGAGCAAGACAGGCCTTCATTATCCTGAAATCAGTGTGGAAATCTCCTGTAATCAGCATATGAATTTTCAACATTAATATCAAGTCACTTCTAGTGTAAGTTTCAGAGACTTGGAGCACGCTTTAAATAAAGCATTTCCAAAAGACTACACACTAAGAACCAGATGTCTAGAGAGGATTATCAATATGTGTCTCTGGCAGGCGGTAAACGAACCAAGAACTTACTTTCCAACAAATATGCTGGATGAAATGGAGATGGATCTGACACACGCTGAGGAGAATTTTGGGTGACATCGCATGGCACGCAGGCCCTCAAGTGGCACTCGATTGGGAGGTGACGAGGTGGGCGTTTGTTTGAGAGTGTGATGGAGAACATCGCGTGTGAAAGAGATTCGAGCTTGTGACTTATCATTGGGTCAGATAAAGAGGACTGTAGAGAATTGGATGATTTGGAGATGTTCTGTTGAAGCCCTATCTCGCCGGGAAAACAAGCGAATTATAATAATGATACATGTTTGTGCAAATCAAATGTATTCTCAGAACTCGATACTCTACTGAAGCTCGTCGATCGACTAGGGTGTCAGCCACTTTACAAATACCTCCTTAATCAGTTACTCATGAATCCAAGAAATGAAAACTCTTAGAATTCCGATTACTGAACATCTAAAGAGCATGGGAACGTATATGGTATTTCGATAAAGAGGCTGAAAAGTCTTTAAATATCATGATAATCCTATATATTATAGGATATAGTGTGATCAATTCATCCTCTTACTGGCCTTCCAACGAATAGTTCTGCGAACACTGTTGGATTTCTCACTAATTACTGCGTTCAACATTATTTTAAAGCAATCTGGAATTCCTTTATTATACTGTTCATTCGCTGGAGGTAATCGGGGAATGAGAGGAAATTAAAATCACTGCAGTTACTTCACGCCAATATAAGAGATGTGTAGTTTGATTTAGGAGTTTTGTAAGAACTCCAACTAGTGAGAGAAACCGCTGTACAAACTGCCGAATACAAATGAAGAGACTGAAATACGTTGTGTGAGAATGGAGTGTATGCAAATTCGGTAGGCATAAGGTACTAACCGATTCTTCCTTAAGTTTCGAATACATACCTCTTATTGCTGTTTCCAATTATGGCTAAAGTAACTGTTGAAGTTGTTATTATGAATGCGAGACAGTGAAAGCATCTTGGATTATCAAGAACGTGTGAGCTTATATTTTTGTAAATAATTAGTTTATTGATGTGTGGCTGTCTAATATCATTATTTAACTGAGGCACTTATAGCATAATGGCATCAATGATACAGAAGCGAACTGGATGTGATGTATAATTGTCTGCAATTATGAAGGCGCCATAGTAACTAACTTCGTACGCTTCCCTTAATGTAACAAAATCCATTTATTTGTTTCACGCTTTAGCAAAATGTAAGTAAATGGCTTCCTAACTGGATGTACACTTGTGATAACTCTGGTGAAGACATGAATAGAACGACTTGTCTCCAAGATAATTGCACGGATGACATGAAAGCGCACTGTGAATAGATTTCGTCGCCGTGTTACATTATAAGTTACACACCCAAATCATCCATTCACTGCAAGCAATCGTCATGATGATTACTTTGAACGACTGCTGAGGATAGTGGAGATCACAGTTGTGGAACTGCAGTAGATTCTGCACGAACGGGCAACCATCTAAGCAGAATATCTGACTGGTGTTTTTAGCTTCAATTAATGTTAATTAGAGTGTTAATGATGAAGATTTTGAAAGCCAAATAGGATCGTTTTCTTGATAATTTTGTTGTTATTCAAATCTGTTATTTTGTACTAAATATGTTAATTTAGGCACTGTGGGCGCTTTTCTTACGGTGATGATGAATTTTCTCGCCGTTTTCATGGAGATGAAAATGTCCTTTTACTCATATCTTCCGAGGTCATGTGATTATTTTTCATATTCCATTTAGAGGAATTTGATGAATTCTTAATTCTGCAACATAACTGTCCTCATATGAATTCATGCAGAAAACAGGTGATTTATGTTGATGAATGACTTGTTGCTCTGTATAATTTGTAAGGGAGAATATTACAACTTCAGTCAACTTAACTCCAAAAGATTCAGAATGTATATTTCGTAATTCAATAAATTATAAATTTTTATAAGTTTTTGAATCCATGGAAGAGGATGCTTACTGTTAAGTTGATAGAATCAGCTTCAAAATACTCGCCTTCTAAAGTCCAACCAGGTGAGTTTCAAACAATGCCATTTTTGTGATATTAATTATGTTTCACTCAAGTTTATCCATGAAGTTATTCATCATATTCACATCCGCAATTCGCACGTTACACAGATCAACATGAAATTTAGAAACCTACATTTTCTGAGTGATTTCAACTGATTCGAATTCATTATCTACGTCAAACGTGGTACTCCACCAAACAGCTTGGCAGTGAATGCACAAAACGTTCATCCGTTGTTTCTATCACCTTCATCTGACTAATAATCACTACTAAATGACATGAATGGTATCCAGCTACTTATATCCCTCATGAGTAGTATCCACCATCCTTAACTTAAGTTTCTACTTCCTTCTGAAATGAGCTCATTTAATTTTGACATGAGAAACACATATCTTCCATTTGTCTCACAACACCTTATTCATTATTTAATCCAGATTACTTGACCAATAATCTTTCGGACTCATTTCATTTCAGCTATTTATTGGATATATGTTCGAAAAGTGAAATTTCTCACGTATTTAGCTAAAATATTATGAAATAAATTACCAGCACGTAATTGTGAAGGAACATGGGAAAACAAGGAAGCCGAAACAAAAATGATGATCTTGTTTATCTTTGGTTAGTGTTACAATTAAGAGACGTGAAGGGGAGTCAACTGACATGGACGCCTTGGGGCATTAGGTACTTGCAGGCTGAAACTCATCAAACGGATATATCTGGAACTCTAATAAAACATGTTGTTCCGATAGTTTTAAGTCACATGAGTGAGAAAAATTAATATTTGTATCTGCATAAAGTAGCAATATGTCTTGTAGATTGCATACTGAACAGAAGTCTTCGTTTCATTCACCAAGTGATACATTTCTCATTCTACTTTAGACAGTTATGTATAAGTACAGCTTTGATATCCCGATCAGATTGTATTTGTCTGAAATCTGAAAGTGAGCAAAACTGTGTTAAGGTGAATTACTTTAGTATGAAGTCACTTTTGTCTGTATGCTAGAACGAATCGCTTGGTAGCTCCCACACAGCGCCACCCAGCACGTACGATTCTACGATACTGACGGATTGACGTCACAATATTAAGATTCATGATGATTAGTGGTGGAAGTTTACATTGCACTTGACTGTCTAGTTGGTACTGTTTCGGTGTTTGAAGCTATCGGGTATGAAACAGTCCAAAATAGGACGAAATTCACATCTAGGATTTCGCAACTAGTTATTATCAACCGAAGGCTTCATTATCAGTGACTACCCTAGAAATGTACCTCAGTTTTCAATTGTATTCATTTTCTTTGATTTATTCAGCTGAAAAAGGTATGCGTAGACTAACAGTTGATATTTATATGGTCAGAATTTCAAGGATAATTGCGCGTTATTCTGAGCATTCACATTTTAAATTCAGGGTGAATTTCTAACATGATATGTCACTCACAATTAAATATCCTAAAGATGACAGCCTTTTGTCCTGCAGAAGTTTACTCGAGATTATAAAATAAAGTTTTCGATGCAGCCGAAGAAATGAAAATAAATTCATGAATCTCAAGGTGACAAGCAAAGCAAAATAAAAATGTAACTGAATATTCTTATTGCAGTAAATGTTCAACTAATCATTAGCTTTAAGTCCATAGTTGTTTTTTGTTTCCCCTGAAAAATGGCTTTTTATCCTGCAGAAGTTCACTCGAGATTATTGAGTAAAGTGTTTGATACAGCTGAAGAAACAAGCATGACGCTATATTAATGATCTGATGAATGTAATACCATACTCAGGTCGCCAGCAAATATATTCACCATAAACCACTTCAAAATATTTAAACATCCAAAGAAATTCGAATAATGTGAAAGCTAACCAAACTTATACGGAGACGATGATGCACTGCTGATATGTGAAAATTAGATCATAGTCTCGTCAAACAAAGTATATCGAATGTATGAAGAATATGTTTCGGATTTGCATTGGAAGACTGATAGCAATGATAAAACTCAGTAACTTGGGGTAGATTTCTTACATGGCAGGCCATGAGTTACACTTACTCTACGAGGGCCGATGACATTACTCAGATAAGCAGATTTACGTATGTGGGACAGGATTGGAACCCAAAACTAACTGGTTTAAGGTCCATTGTTAACCTATTGACTACTTTCAATTAATTGTGTAGCAGATCAATCAACGATTCTCATTTCCTTCGTCAGAATCTCACCGGATAAATGCCTGACAAGGTAAAAGTCATATAGTGTTAACTACTTCAAAATTTCTCGACTTCTGTTTCAAGCTGGCAAAATGAGCGCTAGTTTGTTTGAATATCGAGTTCAGTTAGTTTCTGATAGTGGCCGACCAACGGAAATCTTCTGTAATGCATTTAATCACTACACATGATTACAAATAGCTGGGGAATTGAATCAAAACCTGTAGTTATCAAGCCAATGTTTAACTTACAAATCTCTGTCATTTTCTTGTTAAATCAAGAAAATGCTCTTAGCCCCAGCTGCATAGAAGTGGCATATGATTTTCACCCTGACCTTTTGTGCACAAATGCCGTTACCACTGAAGTTTGTTGTAAATCTCAGTTAATAGTCATGCGTTATATTGATCATTAAAATACGTTTATTCTCATGTATCTCCGAATTTATTTTCACTTTGAATCTTCGTTTAAAAATCAGCTTGATTTTCTTATCTCTTTAGGCGTATTGTGTATGTCCCGTGGTTAAATACGTTGTAGTTTGAAACTGATGATACAATCACTACTGGTTCCTTAAAATTTCTCACCTGGTTTTGATCACACTTACTTTAGATTCAAATACACCCTGACAATAATATTAGTAATGACGAAATGTTCTGAAGTACTATTGGTCGGACTAAAGGAAAGGTCAAATCTGTTTACTTCTTTTAGAATGTGCCAGGCTGTGGGATCGACCAAGTTAAATTCGAACTGGTGTTTTGAAACTGGTTTCTTTGCAATTATTTGCTAACAAACTGTGATTAATTCTGTGGAGAAGTGCCGACAACTGGCCACAATAATGCTCCGTTGCTCCGTTGATGAAACACAATCTTTTGTCAGAATTTGTTGCAAACTTATTTTAACCATCCGTATTAAACGGAAGGTAGAAAAAATTCAAAGGAAAGGCAACATGTTGAACATTTCCTATTTATCCCTCTGAATTATATCGCCTGCATGAAGAACACTTGTTACCTGTGATGATCCATCACCAGCCAAATATTTTGTCATGGTTCTACGCAATACTGCTGATAAAGCAATCGACTGCTTGAGATTTTCCCCATGTAAATTTATTCAGACATTCAGGCTATTCGAATATTGTATACTCATGAATTTCAAAAAGTGCCATGAGTAACCTTAGATTTCTGTCTACCGTTTTTATGTTTACTTTGTAGTAGATGCAGGTAAGAAGAATAGCAGCATGAAAACTGAGTGAAAGCTTATTTTAAATTATATTCTTCAACAGAGGAAAATGTATATAAATTATATATAAATAATGTTTCAGATTTATTCATACACCACATGTGATTGTAAAATGAATAAATTGTGAAAACCATTGTCCGAATAACTGAGACAGAATTAAAATTATTCAGCGAATTTTGAAATGGTCTCTAAACGTTCTTATCATTAGTAAGGAAACTAAGTATTTCTTCGAAGTATCTTTCTAGTCAACAGTAGGGACGAAATGTGGAGAGAAAGAACCTAGATTTATGTACTCCAAGTAACACAATTTCAGTCTATACATATTCGCTTTTATTTAGCTTCACTTTCTCGTCAAAAACTGGTGTTTCGTGAATCTAGTTGGAAAAAGGAAACACAGACTGGGGGTTCATCTTGATATTCATTCTCACTGCAGTGAGGCAACGTGAGTCATATTTTGCTTTATTGTTTGTTTATATTTCAGTAATTTAGAAATTTTCATTTTACAACAAGAGATATTTAGGTCGACTTATTTTCCAACATCTCTTTCTTTTACAGTAATGAATCCTTAAGACACTTTCACACAGTCATCTACTCACAGCTACTTTAAAAGTCAATTTTAACCTTTAAATTTGAGTTCTTATTACTATTGTGTACACCGCATATCTCTGTAGCTACAGAAGAACCGTATTTGTTGATTGCATTTGTCAGAGAATGGTTTTCATAAATATATCAGTTAGAGGAGTGTAAACAAGGGAGCCCATTTGCACGCCTTCAACTTGGGTAAAGAATTTTGTTGTTAATCTGACAGTGTTGGTTCTGTATAGTCTCATATCATTTCGTAGCAGAGATTTACAGATAAAATTCATGATCTCTAAAGAAGCGACTTCAGTGAATACGGAATTGACGTTCGGCGAAATCATTGTCTCATCGATGATTATTTTATCTCAGTTTTTCTACGAATTCTTATCAAGTCATCTTCAATCATTTTCATTTTCGGCGAATTCGGTGTATCCGTCAAGCATCCTGCTTCTTCGTGAAATGGTGTATTAATTATGTATAAAACTGCTGTTTGGCTAATGAAATTTAGGTACCCATGCAATCTAGGTATACTTGTCCATACAAATATTTGAGAAAAGATAATGTGTGTATATTAAAGTTTTCAGGTTGTTGAATAACTCTTTTTCCATTTTCTCTGCACCATCTTCGCCTTTAGGTGATTTTTTGAGTTTTTGTTATCACGTGCAATGCTGTTAAACTTTTTGATTTGGTTAGCTGTATTTAATAATGAGACCCAAGCCGACAATCTGGTCTCTTTATAAGCAAACTTTGGTTGGAACGGAGTCCCTTTCAAGCATCATTATGTAGCTTCTGAAGTACAATTTCCTCAGAGCACCTTTATTCTTGATTTTTATCGTTTACCTCCAATATTAGTTTGTTTTATGTCTGTTTGGAGTAACTGTGATTCATCAATCCCGGTCTATTATCCATGAATGTGTGCGGTTACGAATGAGGTAAGCTTGTTCACAGGTCGGTTTACTACAATTCCGTAATTTATAATTATCGTTTATTGGCTCTTATTTCCTCTGTAAATATTCTCTTTCTGATAGAACTAAGTGAGTTTATGGTTTTGGTGAAATCTCTTTTTTTCAAATCAATTTATGACACTATCAGTGTTTTCAAAACAATTACTGAAGTCGACAACCATTTAAAATAAGGTAAAATGAGAAAAGTATGAGTAACTGCTTTATTTACCAGCTTATAAGATGCATAAAGGCAAGGAAGAATGACCTAATGGTTTGAGTTAAATCTGAAATATTCAAGCAATGATCATTTGGAATATAACACATTATCCCACCATGTTAAGGGTAAATTGAAAATAAGGAAAGTAAATATATGCAGTGTACTGTTCTCTGAAAAAAGTGGTTAACGTGCATAGGTTAATAAAATAATCATTACCTAGATTAGGATGACCCTCTTCACTTTATTTGAAAAAATGACATAGATCAAGCAGAAAAGTGCCCTCCTTGTGGACAATTTACCGTAGTTAAGAGGCTAATCGGAGACTTTGAAGTCAATTCAGGATACTGTTTTCCCAAAAACCAAACTGTAAGGAAATTACCCTAGCACCTTTATTCAGGAGCTTGCAGCAAAATATCTTGCAACAGCTCTCAGTTTGTAATGATTGAACGAAAGCGTATGGAATAAGTGACAGGTTATCCATTTGAAATGTCTGACGAAATGTTTTCCTCATAGATGTTTTCTGTGGTCACTGTTGTGTATTACTTTAAAAGTGATGAAATTAAACCTGAAGAATAACCAAGCAAAGCTTGTTGACTATTTTAGAATTAAACCTCTTAAGACTGTGATTAGCTGGCAATAGAATATGCTTGCATATCATACGTAAAGAGGAGGTTTGAAGATATTTAAAATTGTCCATTGTTATGTGACCACTCCCATAACATTTCTCCACGTGGATGTAATAATAAAAGAATGATAACCACTGTAATAGGCAACAAACAATCTAAATACCTGAAGTTCTAAATCTCTCACAAAGACACAATATTCGAAACTTTCATCGTAATGCTAAACCACCTAATTTCAAACAGAAATGTGACAGATTACGCAAAGTATATATTCATCTTCTCCAACAGATCTCAATCATACGTTTTGATTCTGAACAATACATATGTACAGTGATATACGTATATGGTAGTATGGCGAGTTGCAACCTATCATCAGACAGATTAGCTTGCATACTCAACGACTCATTTTATGCATGAAGGTATTTTTTATAATTATTTCTTGTAGAATACATCACAATGAATCAGTATTACTTGCTAGATGATGTTTTAGATAAAATTAAGTAATCCAAATCACGTTTATAATCATGATATTAGCGCAGTAGTGAAGTACATTTAGTTGCACACGAAACGTATAACCTGTGATTCAGTTTTCCTTTTCTTGTAACATTTCTGAACTTAAGATTGTATGTACGCCTGAGATTGCTTTGAATTTTCTATGTGTGTTGGAAAAACAAATCCACAATATTCCGTTTTATTCAATTTTCACTAAAAAATATTTAGCTTGTTCACGATTTCTGCAGAACTGATTCAATATGGTTATCACAGCAGCCGAAAATCAATGAAGAGTCAACAGAGCAGTGGATTATTGCTTGTAAATTTTGCATTTATTCAGGTGAATTTTGTAAGTGAGAATTTTGAAACGTATTGCGCATAGAGATTCATCAAGCAAGCCAAAGAATATCAGGGATTGTTACGGATAGAGAAAAAAATTTCAGTTAGCTTTAAGATCAGAAGTGTCACAGTATCACAAACAGCCTTTATACTTCCATTATGTGTTCAAAAACAGAATGATTGCGCTTACATCGACGTGCTTTTACTTCGATTATATGAATATTGGAGAAATATTAAATATCGTGGATGAAGAATGGCTAGGAATTCACGTAAGACTACTCAGCGTAGGTAAATTTTCCCCTGTCATTTCTTCGACAAAATATGCACATCAAAACCTGAACAGTGCTCAAAATCTCACTGGTGGCCATCGATGAGGATCCCACAAGATTATACAAATCAAGAGATATACTGATTCCCCATTTTAAATGTTCTAGCTACCATTACCGCTGATGATACACTGGAAACGATTAACTGGTAGAATGTGCAATGCTAAAATACAGTCACTAATTTTCTGTTCAGTGGGTTCATGATTTCTGCCTTTTGAGTAAGTGAATAGAACGGGATGTCATGTCACATGTGAGTGTGTCTTCTGGCATATTAATTATTCGAATTAGAAAGTATCAGGAAAAGTAAATGGGTATCAGGAACATCTTGATAACGTTCTGAACAAAACAGTTTCATAATAGTTATTTGAACACAGGGAGAACAGGGATTCAGAAGAATATAAATTTTCGCACATGTTAAGTTGTCTTAATCACTCAAATAGTATTGAATTCTCAGCAAGCAAAAGTCTATAAATTTGACGCTATCTGAAATAATGTAACTTGTTTACATTTAAAGTTCACTTCTTAATGAGTCTCAATATCATAGTACCAAGTTTTTCCTAGAAAATGAGGTAGTGAAGTATATTGTAATTTTTTTTCTTTAGGGATTCTTCATGACAGAATATACTCACAACTTTGATTGTTCTCATCATTCATATCATCTGTCGATTCAGTGGAACTATGTGAGTTGTTATTGTATCAGTTGCTAACGTTATTGGCAGCACTCATCCAGATCAATTATCAGGTATGGCTTTGACAACTTACTGCGCGGTGATTCAAAGTGAATGTACATTTTAATCCTAAGGAAATAGGATATTTGAGAATATCATCTGTTAACATGGATGAAAAGACAACTCCATATAGAATTTCTTAATAGGAAACTACTTGTCTTCCACAAATAAATCAATTCAGAACAGGTTTCTCCTGAACAAGAAATATCTACGAAATGGTGAGAGCTTTCTTAGTTTAATTAGAATTCATTCCAGCTGACTGAGTTAGATTGATTGTGTTATGTAAAGGGTCCAAACATCTGAGACTAAATTACTGGCACTGTATCAACTGTGAATATCAGCACATAGGTGGTCACGTCAGGTGAAATTAAAAAGTGGGAGGTTTAACATAGTGGTACGCTAGTGAAATGATGAAAATTGAGAACTAAAAACCTCTAGAATGACCATAAACATCAAATCCTGAGCATTTAATTAAGAAGTATTTTCGTAAAACATAGAGAAATGTTCCAAAAATGTTGTGAAACGAACCAGGAAAGATCAAATGTCAAATCTAATAGTCCTTCCGACAGCTGCAGCATTTTAACGAAAAATAGGTTACAAGCGAACATTGTGGTTTCTAAATAAGTCTTCATCTGGCTTTAATATATATTTTGATAGTGAACTAATGTGCTGAACTGAGACGCGTTCATATTATGACATGGTAAACTAACTTTAAATGATGATCTATTCACTTAATTGTAAAAAACTTGTTTTACGAATTTCGTCTAATGTCATTTTTTCAGTTGCTGAATGTACGTAGAATCTGAACTTTAATTCTGTTATTTCTACACTAAATAGAAAGAGTATTTCATACATTTGGTTCCCTTGATAAAATTCGATAGAGAAAGAAAGGCATTTGTGTGTGATGTACTAAGAGAAACCTAATATTAATTATTCTGAGATATTTTGCTCTTAATGTATAAATCAGTGTAATCTTGACATCTAACATGTGCTCATAGGAGAGTGACACAATCACATTTTGCAAATTTTATTGTATAAGTGGTTTGTTTCACTCGATCAAATCTTATCAAGCTAACGTCATATGCACAAATTTTGCTTTCCAACTAAATCGTCCAATGTAATGTACACTAACAAAAATATGAAAATGTGGTTGAGGTGCGGCACAGCGTAAATGTTATGGCTTCGTTAAAGTACCGATAAATTGGAATTTGTCCAGTCAAAATTCTCTAAATTCAAAGCTGAGAACAACAGCTGTATTTAAACTAGTGAGCTGAATCCTTTGAAAATATTTCACCATATAATATGAGTTAAAAGATTACAAACTATAGATCTAACTTTTCAGCCTAAAATTTGCCTTTGCAATAACCCATAATACTTGAAAGAGAATTAGGACAAGAGTAAATTCGGGCATAAGGACCAAGTAAAAGTTATCACAAAACTGTGATAGTCGATGTGTCCTTCCTACTTTCACTTGAAATCCAACGGTCTTTTTTACTCACCCTTTACTTTTAATGCAAACGGCTCACAGTGTCAGCCCCCGAATCCATTTGTATATATATAACCATTTATTTCTGTGTTAACAAAGAAGAGGCCTATGAATATGCATATATACTAATAAAAAAGTACAGTAAATGTTTTTTTGATTACCGTGAAAAATCAAAGGTTGTAGAAGCATATGTGTTTATGACTGGGAGATGCATATGAAAACGATATAACCGCATTTAGAAACCGGTAACATGAAACTCAAATAACTCACTTTACTCACTGATTAATATACAAGTGTTTTTCCACAATATAGTTGCCCAAGGTGAGCTGGTGAATTTCTGTGAAAATATTTCAGCCAATCTTTTCGACAGTCACTATAACTTATGAAATTCAACCAAGGCACGCTGCGTGACGTAATTATCACAGATGTTATGCGATGAACATATATTGTCAAGATGAACTGTTCTCCTAGTCAGGTTAAGCAGTAACTCAGTTTTTGACACTTCCTTCAGCGGAGTAGGTTTGATCTTTCAGACAAAGGTGAACTTCAACCTTTGAAAATATAAAAACAGTGAAAATCAGGTATTCTCATTTAGTGTTGTTATTTAGAGGTTGTTATCAATTCCTTTCCACAATAACCATTTCAAATTAACCATTATTTAGTTAACTGAACACCACTTTTGGCATTTTGAAAGTGATATACCATACAGTAACACTTGACGCACTGCCATCATAGTGAATATTAGATGAACAAGATAGGTCTATGGAAGTTTGCTTACTATACACGTTATGGATATTGAAGTGATTTTCTGTATTCATACAACTCAGCACATCACAATAGCAAGTGATTTTTTCTCTTTTGAACTCTTGAGATAAGGAGTTTAACCTCACAGCTTCAAACACGGAACTAACTTAGCGAACCATAAACTTAGAAAAGCTTTGCATGTGGCTAATATAATTTACAGAACTTCGGATGGATTGTTCTCTGTCTATACCTGAAGGTAGCGAACTATCGTATACAGAGTACTTCCCAAGTCAGACTCGCTGTTGTTAATTCTAGCTTCTTTATGAAGCACTTCGTCTTTTTCATATCACCGAGGAAATCGAACTTAAATCAAACGTAAAACTTGAGCCCTTATCCATTGGAAATCATATAGATATGTGGCCACAGTTGAGTTGTCTATGGAATTCATCAGTCGAGCAATCCTCATCACAAACAGCACAAGTATCATCCATTTATTTTTAGTACAGAAGAAAAATGAAGACAACATCGTTCAGTCATTTATCTTAAACGACAGGAATTCTTTTACCTTTTGATTATTATGTTAACTTTTCAAGGTGAATTCTACTCGATTATGATGAAAGAGAACCACACTTCAATCTCCTGCTTGTTATTTATCGAATAAAATAAACCCGAATGTACTTGTTTGTATGCATTAGAAAATTCTACTGATTATTCACCTAATATGCTGGATTAAATTGTCTACTGGATACTTCCCAAAGTGAAACAGTATTGCTCACTCGATTCCACTTATAATATAAATTATTGATCATAATTATGTCAACTTATATGATATAGAGCCAATGTGGAATTACATACTGCCACTGTGTCTAAGTTTATTGCACATATTTGTCGAAATATGTGTATACCATCAAATAATGTATTAATAATAGATTATAATTTATTGGATTAATTAAAAGAATTGACAGACTAATGTTACGCATATTGTCCACAGATCTATTTCGTACACGAAGAAACACAAGTGAGTACCATTTCAACTTTTATTCTTTCAATTCCTTCCCGAAAACGAGACAATAGTCCCCAATTATATATCGTGAAATAATCGTTGAGAGGTACAATGAATTCACATTTGTGTAAGGTGAACAAAACGAGGTCCATACATTTTAATTAAGTTAGCCTTATATTCTAGTGATTTTATTTTTACATGTATTAACTAGTATCTTTTCGTCCATTGTCATCTGTTCAACTGTGTGTTACGCAATCAAATTTTGTTAATAACACCGAAAATATAGTTTTCTTTGATATATTAAATATTAACATGTGACCAGTAATTACGAATTTTGTTTTGTTTCATATTCTAGATGGTAAGTACATTGATGAATACATAAACGAAAGCTGATAATATGTTATGATATTCTAGGTCAGAAATCAAAATGTATTTAGGAGGAATTCAATGGAAGTTCCTAGAGATAAGGATTAAAAGTGAGGGCGAAATGGTGTAGTAACGAAATAACCATTTTATCCAAGAATTCAATGTCCAAAGTTCGCATGGCATACAATGTTCGAAAAAGGTTTACTCATACACTGCGATCTACATGCGTTTTAATTATCTGTCCATGCTGAAATGTCACAAGCTGAACAGAAAAAAGGATTTCTCATTCACCTGCCTGCCCTCGTCAGGTTGGCTTTTGTTACATTGATATTCCTTGTGCACCCTTTCCATTTCCCCATAGCATCTAAGTAATTAAACACAGAAATTCTGTCATCTTCAGTCACAAGGCATATTAGACTTGTGAACACAGCTGAACTGTATGCGAAGTTCAGCAGTCTACCAGTCTACTCTACAAAAAATAAGAGTACCATCCACTTATATCTAGAATAAAGGAAGACTGTAGGTCACCATGTTCAGTCAGTAATTATACATATTCACTTAGAAGGCTTTCACTAAAGGAGTCTTGATATATCCCCGGCAAATTTTCCGCTTTACTCAAAATTTATCCTCTGGTTCAGCTTGCATTTGGTAAAGCTGACATTGTGTTTTGAACACAGTGTATTTCGTTACAATTTTACATTAACCCAACTTAATGCACTCTCGATGAATACTGTCCCAATCCTTCTCAGCGAGTGAAACTGTTTTCGCCGTCTACAAAGTGCATATATAAGTGAAGTTTCTATCGTGTAATTACGAATTAATTAGTTCTGATTTTCAATTCACTTACCCTTCAATCTATTGCAGTTAGTTTATCACATTCCACGTAACCACTGGAATGATTTCCAGTTGATTTTCACATCTCAGAAACAGTTCTACCCATAGTTTTGTCAAATACTGTGTACAGTTACACGTTGTATCATCCCGTTTATAAAGTAAACGATTTGAATAGTATCATTCACCTCAAAATAACACCAATTTGATAGACACTGAATGTTTTCAGTAATCGAATAACTGCTTTCCCCCAGATGCACAATATTCATCCTTAATCAACTCACCAGTTTTCAAATCCAACACCTCAATGTTACGAGTCAAACCTATTTACAGCCTGATTGAAACAACCGGAAAACACGTCTAGGAAGCTTTAGATTATTTCCCTAAAGCTTATTTTCATACAGGATAAATGTTATGCCATACGAAATAATCGGTTTATGCTCAAAGACGCATCTTATTCCAGAACTCAGTCAAGTCATTTTTCGGAGTATATTTCACAGTATTAACTGAGTCTTTGCCTATTATTTTTTGTCATACTATCAGCCGATTTGGAAAAAACAGGTATGTTCATATTTTTCCAATCCACTGTGGAACATAATATATTATACGGTTCATATTCGTAGCGAATAACTGCACAAGGATGAAATGAGTATTAGGAATTATTCTCAATATATCTAGTCACAATTATGTGTGAAACGATTATGCATGACGCATAGTAATGTTAGTAACAATATTCATTTGCAAAAATATTTATGGTGAAACATGATATAGCTTTGAGGACTTTCTTGCTTCAGACAAAAGTTGTCTTCTGGTTCAGCTTGCATTTGGTAAAGCTGACATTGTGTTTTGAACACAGTGTATTTTATTACAATTTTACGTTAAGCTAAGGTATTGCACTATCGATGAATACTGTCACAATCCTTCTTAGCAAGTGAAATTGTTTTCGCCGTCTACGTGATGCAAATTTGAGTGGAGTTTCTGTTATATGACGAAGAATTAAATAGTTCCAATTTTCAATTCATTTACCTTGCAGTATAATATATTTAGTGTACCTTATTTAACACAGTTTAAGTAAATTAATTAACCATGTATTCACGAATTCAATAGTTCTAATTTTCGATTCACTCAGCCTTCAATCTATTGCAGTTAGTTTATCACATTCCACGTAACCACTGGAATGATTTCCAGTTGATTTTCACATCTCAGAAACAGTTCCACCCACAGTTTTGTCAAATACTGTGTACAGTTACACGTTGTATCATCCCGTTTATAAAGTAAACGATTTGAACAGTATCATTCGTCACAAAGGTACACCAACTTGACACTCATTGAGAGAAGAAAATAACCAAATAACTCTTGTGGTGCGTCGTTGGCACAGCAGTTAGGACTTCCACTGACTGTCCACATGCTCCGAAGTTCGATCTTCAGCCGACGCACACCTAATACCAATGGTCGGGCTGCTAAATTTGGGCTACAGACATCACATTTTGAAAATTCCATACTTGTACCAAAAATACGGTGTGGAATCAAGCTATAAACAAAAATCAAAATCAAACAAATAAATATACACACTATTCGTCACTAATCAGCTCACCAGGATTCGAATCCATAATCTTCGTTTTACTAGGCAAACATATCTATGAACAGACTGACACTACCTAAGAATATGACTAGGAAACTGCACATTACTTCACTTACGCTTATTGTCATTCAGGATAACTGTTATGTCATACGAAGTAATCCGTTTGTTTGATGACGCATTTTATTCCACAACTCAGTCGGAAGTCAGTTTTCTGAGTATATTTCACAGTTCTCACTGTGCCAATATCCATTATTTTGTTGTCCTTCGTTCTCCTTAAATACAATTTCGCTGTAATTTTATGGTCATCAATATTTCGGATTCATATAGGACTGATAGGTATGTTTGTATTTTTAAGTCTATTGTGGTACATGAAACACCAAAAGGTTCACTCACGTAGCGAATAACTTTACAAAGATGAAATGAGTATTAGGAATTATTCTCAATATATCTAGTCACAATTATGTGTGAAACGATTATGCATGACGCATAGCAGTGTTAGTAACAATATTCATTTGCAAAAATATTTGTGTTGAAACTTGATATAGCTGTGACAACTTTCCTGCTTCGGACAAAAGTTGTCTTCTGGTTCAGCATGCATTTGGTAAAGCTGACATTGTGTTTTGAACACAGTGTATTTCATTCCATTTCTACGTTAACCTAACGTATTACACTATCGATGAATACTGTCGCAATCCTTCTTAGCAAGTGAAATTGTTTTCGCCGTCTACATGATGCAAATTTGAGTGGAGTTTCTTTTATGTGATGACGAATTAAGTAGTTCCAATTTTCGATTCATTTACTCAGCAGTTTAATTAAAATCTGGAGTAATGTGAAGTTCATTTTCACTTCTAACTAAAAATGATTCTTATTATGTAGTGTGCAATTCTTTGCTTGTTGACAAGGTTGCCTTCCAAGATTTTCATTGATAAATCAGAGCTGCTGAAATGAGTAACAGAGGGAAATAAACGAACTTACCTGTCGTCATAAACTATCCAGTAAAATGAGTTATTTCTGTTTAATGTCGAGTAAGATGCACATATATATGCATAGAAATAATTCAATATTTTCATGTGTTCTCTCTGACCTTCTTTCATCCTCTTTCCTTATCTGTCATTATATCTTAATATTCTGAAACCCTGTTCTAATATTTTGTTGCGAACTGGTGATTACCACTCAACTCTTGACATTTTCGGAAATTTTGAATTTCTCAGAAAAATTAGGTATGAAAAATAATTGAATGCTATATCAGTAACGATGAATCTCATATATCTGTCAATAGTATTCATGTTATCAATTTTTTCATAAGACGGAAAGATAATGAAAGCAAGTAGTGAATTTCCATCGTTTCCTAATGAGAAAACAAAACATATTCATTATTGGTTTCACCACAAGAGTGGATATCTTAGGCTACCGGTTTCACTGATGCATTATATCCTTGTAGCGAAAAGAAGTAAGCCAAAGTTGATTCCATTAACTACGGTTCGCCTGAGATAAAAGTAGTATAAATTAGTGTGCTCAGCAATGTTCTCTCAAAGTACCTTATTAAAACACTTCATATAATATTATGCGTTTAAGAGAATTTTAAAGGAATTCACTAGTTTTTTTTAACTGACATTTAAGATTACTATTTTCACTACTCTCAAGTCTGTGTGGAGGTCAACAGCACTCAGCATCAAAAATATGATCCGGATTTTCAACTCCAATGTGAAGTCAGCGCTACTATACGGATCAGAGACTTGGGGCGTCATAAAGAGCATCTCAAGCAAACTACAGACCTTCATTAACAGTTGTCTTCACTCAATACTCAAGATCAGATGGCCAGGAAAGATCAGCAACAGGGATCTCTGGGAGCGAACTAACCAAGAACCGATTGTGAAACAAATAGGCAGGAAGAAATGGAGATGGATTGACTGGCCATACTCTGAGGAAACCATCAAGTGACATCACTAGACAAGCCATTGCTCGAGTGGAACCCGACTGAATGGGAAGCGGCGAGTTGGTCGTCAGTGAGGGTGTGGGTGACTTGGAGGAGGTCATGTAAAGAGGAGATGAAAACGTGTGGGCAGACTTGGAGCCAGGTGAAGACTGTAGCAGAGAACCGAACGCAATGGAGACGCATGGCTGAAGCCCTATGTTTCTCTTGGAATTAAAGGAAACAATAATAATAATAATAAGATTACTATACGTGTACTGATGTCAGTTTGCAGAATATATGTGACTTGCCATTTGCACACTTTACGCGACATTTCTCTACATAATTAGATTTCTAGTAGATCATTCATACAGTCACGTAGTGTGCATACGGAATGCCCTTATTTTGAGGGAATTTGTAGGCTATTGTCAACAGCTTTTGTCTTTTAATTGCTATTTGCTCACTGATGCGGAGCACATCATTAGAATCGGCCGTTCACTTACGTCACAAGATGCTATTCAACCATCACCGGCAACTTGTATTACTTCCTAAAGTTCTCTGCCACCTGTTTATCTCCCACCAAACTTTCTACAAATGTCTGGTGCTCTGGTGGATATATGATAAGGTTTTATAAAAACCTGCTTGAGGCTATTACGTTTCTGTCAAAACTAAAATGATTCGTCGATTTTAACCCAACTTTTCATGTTTCCCATAAATTAAAACTCTCTCATCACAAAATAGTGAGGCCGATGATTAAGACGAGTGAGTGAAGTATTTCATCGTTTTCTTCCTACTTTAAACTTTCACCTGCACATTTTTGTCATTCAGAGAAGTCCAACATAGACACATATTTCAACGTATTCTCCCATCAAATACGAATTATTTTTTGCAGCAATAAATGGAAGTAATAATGAAAAAAATTGAAGTAGGACGATACCAAGTGACTATCAAGATGATACTTGTAGCCACATCAAAGATAACGCTGAAAGATTTTTTCAGTGCAACAACTGGGGTCGCGTTATTTGATACAACTAGAACTGTAGTGTTCTACTTATTACTGGAGCCATTTGAACGATAATTGATCAGTATCATATGCCTGAGGGAGACTGTTTCTAAACACAGTGTCATAGCAAATAGCTTTACTCATATCCTGAACTATGAATCGAAGAGTTTCGATGATGATGCAGCATATTTCCCTACATCAACTCCAGCTTCACATTTCGATACAAAGTTAAAAGTCATATTTTTAAAATGAAGTATGAGTGAATTCATCTGTCTAGGAATAAATAAAAATGCGTCATTCACTTTATGAATATCTAAATAGTTATGATAAATACCTGAGCCCAAATATAAAATGGTATTTTTGAGAGAATACTATTATCATTATAGTTTTAATTCTTTCTTTCGTGTTGAAACATAGGACTTCAGTGGCACATTCTGATTGAGCTCTATAATCTGCATCCATATTCAGTTGGTTCTACAACTACCCATGAGCTTCCATTTTTTCTTGGCATGATCACGTCCATGTCACTTTTGGATCCTCAACTAGTCTACTTCCATTCGTCGTCCAGTTGAAGCACACTTATAAGTGTAAACACACTCATTAAAAATGTGTGTAAACAAGTGCAATACAGACCATCGTTTGTCAAGAATTACCTAAAATTACAAAGATTACTACTAAATAAGTGCATTAGGTGTTTGCCCCACTCATTTCCCAACAAAATTATTAAACTATCTTCCTGTAAGGTTAAATGGGGATCGACATGTTCTAAGCTATATGAAGGCCAACTTGAAGTATCTACTGCTGTTAAATTGTATGATGTAAAGCCTATTGATAAATATTCAGAAATATAATAGAGCATACGACCTACCAGTCAGAAGTGACCTTATGAATAAATTAGTCAAAATGATGGAAGCAGATCACAACGCCAGTAAATGTATACATCGAACTTTCATTTACTTTCATTCATGTGGTACAAGTTAAAATGCTGTGAAACTGAGGAATGTTATTTCCCGTTATAGTGACTATTTACTTATCATTTATCATGTGGATTTCATGCTTGAGAGTAAAACATGGTATTTTGTTTAAAAAACAAGCTTCACAAACGCCAACCGCTGCTACAAGTAAGTCACTTTCTCAATATCATACTGTTTGTTCAAAGCAACAAAAGTGCAATGATGGCTGGAGAGACAATGTCTACTTTTACTGTCTGTATAAGTTATTGTTTCGCTATCACGTTTTTCCTGTACAAATATCGCTAGCTCGAAAGTACCAAGGTTGATATTACTGTAATAATGTAGAATCAATTGTAAATCTCACATCTGTGAAAACTATTAGAAATAATGTAATTGACTTCGGAATGAAAAAACATACATTCACAGAACAGGCCCTTCCTGTAAATATTATTTGAAATCATCAATTCATAGAATAATCCAGATTATTGCCTAAGGAACATTGCTCAATAACTACCCCTACCTGAAGAATGCAAAATTGCACCATACACTTTGGTAAATTTGACCATGCATATATTTTTAAATTCAGCTTATATGGAACAAAGGGAATAAAATGACGAATAAAGTAAACAAAGTAATAAGGTGTACAAGAATACGGAGGAAAGTGATTGACACTAATTCCTCTGATATTATGGAATAAGAATTATCACAGTATTTTAAGCGGTATGATAAAGTACTTGATCACAGACCATGACGGCTTCATTTAATGATTTAGCACAGCTTTTTTTGTAGATCAATTAGTCCGAAGTAGGGGAAGGTTAGATTATATTGTGTTTTGTACACATAATTCGGGACACATTTGATTACTTCAATGTGCCTCCATCATCTTTGTTGAAACTCACTGTTTTGCATTTTCTTCTATCTGTCGTTTTTCTTCTCAACATAAGTTGAATGAAGAAGTACATTTGTGATGAGAAACTTTGAAATGTGTTGAATCAATCCATGGTTTAAGCACTAAGACCATTCATTATTTTAATTTATTACAGAAGAAGTTTCTCCTTCTTTAGATTGAAATTTAGTGTCGAATTGTAGGTACCATTCACCTTCCCGACGAGAAGCATAAGTCTCAAGTATAAAAATGTTTCGTCTACTTCATCTATTCAATTCCGAACGTAAATCATAGTTATCAACATATATACAAAAACTTCACACCATGAGGGTATGTAATTCCACATTTTTGTAAATCATACTGTGATAAAAAACAGTTCCTCATCAACAACTGATAGGACAAAGCGAATGATCAAACAAACACTGATAAAATAAACTTGTAGCTGAAGTAGGATAAGTGCTTGACTACATTTTTCAGTAGAACTAAATCTAAAACAGTTAAAAATCTAAATAAATTAGTGTAGCACTATTTAATGAGGAACATTACCAGAAGAATGAAGAATTACGCAATACACTTCGGTTAATATGAGCACACATCCTTTTGTTAATTCAGTTTATATGCAGATGGGTAGATAAAAGGCCGAATAAAGTCAACAAAACAAAATGATATGCAATAGTAACATATTTTATTGTTCCCTTAGGTTCCAAGTGGAACATAGGGCTTCAACAACACATCTCCGCTTTGTTCTATTTGGTGCTTTACTCTTCACCTGGCCCACGATAGCCCATAATCTATCATCTCATTTTTCCCAAATGATCTCCTCCTATCACCGTAGGACGACTTAGTCGTCGCTTATAATTGTGATTCCACTCGAGCGATAGCCTGCATCGTACGAGATGTCATTTGACGGTCTCCTCAACCTCTACCCGATCCATGTGAGTTTTCTTAAATACATTTTTTGAGCAGTCAGCTCTCGGTTGGTTTGTTGCCAGATCTTCTTGTCACCAATTTATTCTAGGCATTTGATCTTCTGTATGGAGCTGGGGCAGATGTTGAGGAAAGTCTATAACTTCTTGGAAAACTTTTCGTGAAGCACACTGCAATTTGTTATGACCCGTATAGGAGAATTGACTCCACATCAACGTTGAAAATCCAAATTTCGCTCTTTAGGTTGAGCGCAGAAGATTTCCAAACTTCTCTTACTCATGTATTCACTTCAAACGCTTCTCTGAGTCTTCCGTTGTGGATCAACGGAATTTACCTTTTCTCCTAAATATTTTTTCCACCACAAAATATCTCAGTAAATGAAGTCGAAGAATTATTACGAAAAGTTAAAAGTTTGAGCTCCATCTTCTGCAGCATACGAAAATTTTCATCGACGGAAACTACTCAAAAAGTTTACAAATTGGTAGGTACTGATTTAAATCCTTGTTGTATGTCAGGAGTAGGCGTTTCCTTGAGCCACAGCACTGCACTTAGCTCGTTCGCACGATGCTCAGTAAGACTCGTTTTCATTTGAAATCTTTTTTAAAATATCTAAATTATTTGGTGAATGATTCTATGAAGTATCCATACCTACAAATGATTCATTCGATTGAGATGAGCACGCATACCTGCATCGATAGGCACCACTCCACACTTCAAGTATTCTGCCATATAATGGAATGCTGGAAATCTAAAATTTTTAAGGATAAAGTATAACTGATGTTGAAAGTTTACAATCTAATATGATTTTATTTTGCTTAGTTCATTTGTCGTGAAAGTGAATAATCTCTATTCGATAAATGCAGGTACTTCGGCAGGAAACGGTAAACAAGGTGAGCCTGTTTGTGGATAGTGGATGGCAGGAACAATCCAGCTTACATGCTGTGAGATATCATTTTGCATTTTGAATCATAAATGAATCATCATGAAACTAGATTACATAGAATATTCTCTCCAAAATTAAGTAATAACAGCAATCAAAATCATAAAATCACAGATGCATCTCATATGCATCCATAGTATTGACACAACCTCCAAACTACTTCACAGTTGACACTAAAGAAGGGATTTTTTTAAAGAAAACAAAGTTCAGGTAGAGGATTCCCCGACATTCTATATTCAGTTAAATGATAGTGTGGCATTTCAATTTAGTCCACTCATGATTTTCTGGATCCAGCTTATTTAGGCCGGAGTTTCCCATCCTGAACGTCTTTAATTCCCTCCAAGGCTTCGCAACATTATAGTTGGCTAAATGTAGACAGAAACATGATTCCTCCCTAGTTCTTGTGAAAGGTTAAGTGTTCCATTCTTGGGAGTTCTACGGGTGTAATCTTCTTCCAATCCGCGCATACCTTTCTTTCTGCTCACACCTCTTCCACTAATGCAATGAACATTTCCACTGAGTTCTATGGTTCCCTGTTTTAGTGCCTTCTGAGAAATACCAGCTGGTCCATCTGCATTTCTGGTTTAAGAATTCAAAACGTCTCGTTTTTTCAGGTGGTTGGTGTCTACTCTCAGTTCTGTGAGTGCGGGTGGCAAATCCAGATGAGTTGCAGATGACGGTCTGTTCGAGTCGTTTAAAGTAGTCAGGTCACGTTTTCCTCTGTTTCTCTTCTTTGGTAGTTGAGTACCTCTCATCATCTTTCTTCAGTTTCATCTTTGTTGATCTCTTCTCAGATAGCTACCTCGTTATCTGATACAGTCTTCTGAGATGCCTCCTAATAATAGCCTAGTTTGCTTCAACCGGCATTATCATTAAATTTACTCTGGTGTTTACTGGCACTCTTTTTCACTTCAGTGGGTCGGATATCGAACACAACTTCCTTTGTTGTTCTTCTTTTCACCCGTTCATGTTCTGCTTCATTATCACTTTCACCTCTTTTAGCTTCCAGGTGTCCGTAGAGACTTATATTTTGTCTTTTCTCTGCTTTCTTCCTTAAGAGAGTTATACAGGTTTCGCTCCAACTTTTCCCTGGTGACTGCAGCAAATATGTGTTTTGAAGTTTCGTTTCTAAGCTTCCAAGTGCTGTCATTGAATTTTGATAAATTTTCACTTCTTTGAAGGCTTTCAAATTGTTTTTAAATTGTTACAGAAAACCTCTAAATAATCTTAGAAGTATTCAGCCTAATTTAATTTATTTTTAGTGAATTTTGGCGAATCAATTATGGATAAGATTTTATTTTGATAAATCACACAGTGTTGAACAGTAATATTAACTGATGACGTTTTGAGCACAAACTATTGCTCATAATCATATCAAGTTACTCACACAACTTTTTTCCTTCATTTGCATACATGTATGGAATCGATTAGAAATTGGAATAAAAATCAATATAGGATAATGTAGACTCAAAATTATTAATATGTGTGTTATTAATCAATTACAATCAGACGGGAAATAAGACGAGTGTTTTTATAGTCATAATAAGTAACTTGTTAAAATGGTCGTGATGTGCTTGAATTGAAGTAGAATTTTGAGATCATTTATTATCCTCCTCTGATTTGACTGACTGGCGGTAATAATATCTTCCATATTTCTGGTATATGCATTGAGTCATTCCTATTGCATGTGTTGGGTGTAGACTCGATGAGGTAAATGAGGTCACCTTTCAGTCACTTGCTAAATTTACTCAGTTGATTAATCGAAATATTGGCCATTGCATTTTTGTTTCTGGCATAAAGTAGAATGGAAATATCCGAATAATAAACATATTCATTGACTAAGATCGAGACGACATTTTCGTGAGAAATGTTAAATATAATCTGGTTCGAGTATTTAATTCAAATAAATTGTTTAAGTGCATGTGTTTCGTTTCCAAAATTATCAGAGGTATTTGATTTCCTGGAATTGATGTTTCCTACTTCTATTTCCCATTTCATGTCTTTGTTAACAGTTTGAATCACTACGATAACTAGAAAAATAAGTGCAGTGTGTATTGCTCCTTCTCAGTTCCCAACGTTACTGCTGAACCATCGCGATATAAAGCTACATGTAGATTGATACGTTCCAAGCTTCATGAAGACCACCTTGAAGTATTTGCAGCTGCTAAATTACATGATGTAAAGCTTATTGATAAATCTCAGTAAATATCTTAAATCATACGACCAGTTATCTTATGAGTAAACCAGTCAGAACTATCGATGCAGATGGTAAGGGGAATAAATTCACTCATCAAATGTTCATTTACTTTCACTCATGTGGTACAAATTAAAACACTCTGAAACTCAAGAATGCAATTCGCCATCATAACGAATAGTTGCTTATCATATATCATGTGGATTTCATGATTGAAAATAAAATATGGTATATTAATTTTTTAGAAGAACAAGGTTTGAATCCACAGTCTACTGACACAAGTAAGCCAATTTTCTGTGTAACATACTGTTAGTTCAAAGAGACAAAAGTAACAAAATGACCTTAGAGACAACATCAATTTTCACTTAATGTTCATTACCTCGAAAATGCCAAAGAAGTCATTATTACAGAGACGTGAAGAAAATTCTTAATTTCTCTTTATGAAGACTAATCCAAATAACTTCGGAATTGAAACGAATATACATCGAGAGAACAGGCAAAAAATGTCAAATTGCCTAATCTCTTCTATTAGTAACTCGTTACTCTGACAGAGTAATCTTGAATACCTTCTATGGAACACGAAATGAATAGGATTAAAGAAGCATTGGTTAATGTGTCATAGATAGTTGGATAAGCACTCGGTAAATTTTTTTCAGTAGCGAAAAATATAAGCTATTGGAAACTTCAATATAAATGGCTTGTATTATTTATTGACGGACTTTATCTGAAGAATGAAACATTGAGCTAAGGATTTCGACAATTCTAACTACACATCTGCCTGTTAACTCAATTTTTATGAAAATAAGAAAATGAAAGGCCAAATAAAGTAAACAAAATAATATGGTATTCAAAAGTAAGAAAGATAACAACTGACATAAATCCGAATAATACAATTGGAGAAGGATTA
Organism: Trichobilharzia szidati; assembly: GCA_944472155.2. Lineage (NCBI taxonomy): Eukaryota > Metazoa > Platyhelminthes > Trematoda > Strigeidida > Schistosomatidae > Trichobilharzia > Trichobilharzia szidati. The sequence goes on from OX235273.1 coordinate 28,167,102, forward strand.
TGCAGGTATGTGTGTGTGATAATAAATTACTTTTTCGCAAACAGAACAGGCTTAAATCTTACGAGTAGCTATCGCTTCAGAAAACTTCATTATATATGTCTTCGTCTGTTTCCGAAAATCCCCCCTGAAAGTTGATTTATCACTAGCTTTGTTTTTCTAGTTGCAATCTAGCAAACATATTTTCCATTTAAATTCACCTTTTATGAACTGAGATCATTGAATGGTTTTCAGTCATTTGACGCTTACTCTTTGGTTCCAAAGGATAATTTATTCGTATAAAAATGTAGGCGTCATCACTCTTCCCGATGGGAAACGTAAGTTCCCTGTCAAAATATATTTTATCTTCTTTATTGGTGAAATAAAATGAAAAACACTCTGGTATTTCGCTTTCCAAAAACCACCACTATCAAACAAATCAAAATACTTATCCCAAACTCTCTACCTAAGGTTAGAACTTACATATACATATAAACATGTACTTATGAAATGACTGAGATTCACTGCAAAATACCTTTAGTATCATACTATTATGAAGAAGTTGAAAATGGAATAGCTAGAACTCATGTGAATAAATTGGTGCTTGGAATTTGCTTTTATAGAATTGCACTCCAAACAATAATCTACAGCCGACAAATGATCAATGGATGTGTGAAGGATAAACTGCTGATTTTAGCCACTTCAATGTGTGTTTATATATTCACCTGCTCCTGTGAAGTTAGTTATATTACCCGCACAAAGCACTTACTTTCTAAACGCATCTCTGAACATTATCGGTACGATGAGTGAAAGGGTAATGTAAGAGAGTTACTAGCTGAATTCTCGTGCACTTGCTGAACTCAAACAAAACAGCTCTATCAGAGTCGTCTCTCAAGATAATCTACAATGTGAGGCCTAATGGTACAAAGAAAGCCATCCTTCGGTATTTGTGTATGGCGGAAGCGTCGGAAATTCGTAATTACAACCCCGAACTCCGTATACATAAAAAGTTTCTTCAGTCTCTTATTCTACCATGATCTTAACCTCTTCATTAGTCATTCCTTGTAAATTTTTTTTAAAATTTTTATCTTTAATTATTACTTCGCTTTTATTTTAATAACTAATTCACTATTATCACTGTCACATGTTTCTTGGACACTCAACTACCACCTTTCTTTTCATTTAATAACAATTCTAAACTTAGCAAAATTCCAACGTTTTCTTCCTTTGTGCCACTGAGTATTGCGTAATTCGTAGCTTTTACTTTTACTCTTCAAGCCACTTCTGAGTAATTATATCAGTTAAGTCACTCCCTCCAACTGCTTAATAATGGACCACTATACATTTTTGGTCAGTATAAATACGACAGTTCAGTCTTTGAAGATGATTTCATCGATAAAGGGAATTTTCTTCGAAAAATTATCTTTTAGTTTTCTTCATTACTGAATAAGCATTTTCAGTGATTTTACACAGTCATCGTTTATTCATTTCCAGAAATAACTTGCCGCAATGACTAAAGGATTTAATACGGTAAGTTGATTATAAATATAATAAATATAGTTGTAGTGTCCACAAATAAATTTCTTCTCATGTAATACGAAAATCAGTTAGTACGCTGTTTTAGCACTTCTCTGAGGATGTGAATAAATCCATGTGCTCAACGCTTGACTTCGAGTTAGATAGCTATAAAGGGAATACTTCGAGACGTATATCAGAACGGTATGTAGTTTATTTACTCCTCCCGTTTAAAAGATGTTGTTGGACAAACTTGAAGTATGATAAAATAAGATCTATCTGCATCTGAAAGGCAAAAGTAGAATAAAAAGGAGTTTTGTCGTTACTTTTGCTTTCACTGATACTTTTAACACTGATGAAATTCGAAGTTGCATTGTGTGCTGATACAATCATTGATTCACTTCTTCATCTGTGAAGGTATTTCCAAGTTCCAAGATTTATCCCAGTGCTAAGTATACTAGATATTATATCTTTTATGAAAATGCAACACGTAATTATGAATTGACAACAGATACAAGAGTTGTCCAAATCGCTTGTATATACATCCCCCATGAATTGGTTCTTCGTCTATTGTGCTTCATACACTCGAAAGGAATAAATGTCGGCTATATCTGCTAACCATAGTAAAAAAGGCGAGTTGAAGTTAGTAAGTAGCGGTCAGCAGCAATAACGGAAAATGTAACACTTCACGGAAGAATTACTTAAGCTGTTGTATCACTTTACTAAAAACCGAACAATAAAACTTAAAGGGAGTTTTCTCTCAACATACAAAATTACGATACTCACTTGTGTGTTTTCGTTATACCCCCAAGGTACACCAAAAACCTCATCGCAGCTTTCAAAATGTTCTGTTGTGTTTTTTAGATTACCGAAGAGAAGTCTTATGAAATCACAAACACCTTTGCCAGTTATATCGTCTGCTGAACTGATAATTTATCTAAACTGACATATTTTATTTGATACATTAAATGTGTGCTTTCTTCATGATTAACGGTTGCTCACTCCACTTCTTGCTAAATCATCACTTTCTTTTTTGAACATGGTACTATTTTTCATTGTCATTGCATGCTCAAATTATCTAGTGAATAATTAAATATTGCGTGGCGTTTACTCTAATGTGATCGTGTTTAACATGACGTAATTTCAACCTTTATTTTATTTGTCTTAATGATATGTTTCGCCGTTAACGGAATAGAAATTTTCATTTGATGAAAAGAGATAAAATAAATATGTTCAAACCTAACTATCTACACCAAAATGGTTGCTGTTGTTAATTGTTTTTTATGACAATATTGTTGCAAACGAGGATTTCTGTCTCTTGACATTTAGGATTCATTATTTGAACGTGTTTGCAAGTCATCGGATGCAGAGATTTATACTGGGATCCTAACACATTGTTTCAGTAGCAAGGCATCAAGTTTTAACTGAATGTTCTCAGTGTTTCATTCTCTTAGACAAAGTGAAATTTAGAGGTACTCTCTTTAGAAGTTAAGAGTTCATACAGTGGAAATGTATTCATGAATAACAAATCTTCTGAACATTTCAGGTGTAGACCCATGTGTTTGAAATAAAACTCTTTAAATCTGAGTTCCATTTCTGTTTCTAACTGAGTACGCTGTTATCTTCATTTCATGAAATCTAAGTCGGTCATCGGCTTTGAGTTGTCAGTCATGATTATATACAACACACAAGTTTTATGAAGTATTGCCGACATATGTTAATGATAAATTGGCTTGACAAATAATACTAGTTTTGTGCTTGAAGACATGAGCAAACTCCTGCATATTAGATGCAACGAATTTGTTGACAATAATAGCTAAGAGATTTTTAAAAATCAAAATGTATAACAACAAGTCAATCAGAAGACTAAATTTATCTGACAAATGTAATTTATTCGCGAAAACATATTTTGAACATCCTGCTCACATTTGTTCTTCTCATGCTTATTTACATAAAGGTTACCTACACTTCACCACTTCTGTGGTAAGTGCATATATATGTATGTATATCTACATACATTAAGGTTGATTTTGCCAGATACATGCGATAAAGCGCTAGTATTGTTAGGGGCCCTAATCTCCTTTGATTAAGCTGCGCAGAATAGAAGAAAAGTTGGCTGACGTTCAATATATGAACTCACAGTACACATCTGAATGAACTGATGTGTACTTTGACTTATGTTTCAGTTTTAATGATAATATGTCAGGTACACCAGATGCGCAAATTCTGACAAAACAGGATGACGTTGTACGCAGGTGATGAGAAGATATGGCAACCAAATGAATGCATATTATATGTGGTTAATGTTTGTTCATGGCAATGCAAACTAAATAACATATAAAGTGACCCTCTTTCACGTGAGTGTGGCCATATCGCGCCACCATTCATCCACGTCAATCATGCTGTCACCCTTGTGTTAATGAATTCTACCGTGAATGACTATAGTGGATGTGCACGCCATGCTTCTCACTTTGCAATCAAAACAATACCGTCGACTAACCTATACGTACTAACCAGAGACTCTGATTTCAGTCATACAGCCATTAATATCTCCATTCCTGTATCCATCGACGTGCAAATCACAAACTGAGGCGAATATGGAGACAAGGATGAACTATAAAGTCATCAAAGGAAGTGTGGCTTAATAACTATGTTTTTAATATATCATCCAGTCTGTTCTGATTAGGCTGCACAGAATAGAAGAACATTTGGCTGCTGTTCAACAAATGAACTCACAAGACACATCTGATTGAATTAATGTGTACTTTGACTGATGTTTAGTTTTAATGATAATATGTCAGATATACCATTGATAAGAAAGGTAATTAGGTGCACAAATTTATGCAAATCCAGTCATGCATTCAGTAATGTCAAATTGAGTGAGAGAAGCTGCTTTTATTGTAGGCCAAAATAACCACAATTTGAAATATCACAGTAAACTGAGTGAATACTAAACTTTTCTTCAATATGGCATCTATACATAAGGAATATTAGAACAGAGCGATGACAGAATAACTAGGTAAGTATCTAACCATGCCAGATTGAAAAAGTTGTAGGAACAACCGCTGTCTCAGTTGCATATCTGCGGATTACACTCTCATTCACGTTATTCGTGCTGCTATCATCTGTTATGAGAAAATGTCTTCCCAGTCAAACAAACTATTGTAATGCAAATTAATGATCTGACCCTGAACCAAATAAGTTTTATTTTCACTTAGGTGTGGAAGTGTATACACATGGAATGACTGATTTCTGAGGATTTGAGCTGAAGTTGAATGCAGGTGATGAGAAGTTGTGACAGCTAAATGGATGCATGTTATATTTGGTTGATGTTTATTCATCTTAATGTAAACTAAATAACATATGAATCGACTCTCTCCCACGTTAGTTTGGCCATATTGCAACAACATTCATCCACGTCAATTGTGATGTTATATTAGTGTTTGTCTATTCCAGCATGAATGACTATAGCGGATACGCACGCTATGGTTCCCACTTTGCAACTGAAACAGTACCATTCACTAACTTATACGCACTAACCAGAGACTTTGACTTCAGTTATACAAACAACATTATCGCCATTCCTGTATCCATCAACGTGCAAATTACAAACTGAAGGGAATCTGAACACAAGGCATGAATTATGAAGACATCAAAGGAAATGTGGCTTCATTACTGTGTTTTTATTAAATCAACCAGTCATACATGTCCTTTACCTAATCAGATTTTCACAAACAGTTTTCATTAATTTGCAGATTTGAGGATAACAACATTTGAGAGTGTCTAGTGAAGTCACTTGACTTTGTTGACATCAGCATATCCTAATAAGCCTAGTTGCATAGAACTCTATACTACTGATTAATTGAGACGAGTAGTTGCATACCACTTATTTGTCAGCCTTCTTCATTATTATTTATGGTATCAAACAGATCAGCCATTGTGATCTGAATAATTTGGTTTCAAAAGGAAAATACTATGGAGATATTTCACCACTCTGACTGTGTTTATTGCGATTCACTAAATAATTTGTCCGTTACGAATTTGATACAATCAGCTAAACTCTTCTCTATATACACTGTGAAGTTGCTTAGTGGAATGTACATTGTTAACGTCCACAAGGTGCTCTTGATCAAATCCTACTCCACACATCAAGTATGAGTAACTATCCGGTACGTTTGTACCAGCTTACAAACTTGTGGTTCACTCCAGCATCTCATACTTTTCTATTAATACATCCATCGCAAATACTACAATCAAAAATATTCCATCTAATTTCATTACAACAACCTAGAATACAAATAAAACATGAAGTGTTATTGATTCTTCCTCAAACAAAGCCATTCACATTATATCTGTTTGGCTTTATTATTATGTAGGTGATCATAAAGTAGTGTATGGAGGATAATAGAACACGAAATGAGAATCTTAATTCAGAAAGCCAGCTACAAATACCAATAATCTGTAAACGAAACATTATCTCAGATGGTGTCACCGTCGATTCTTAATTTCCTGGAAGCCTTCATACTACTGATTCTTAGTGGGTAGTATGCGATATTGCGCACATGAAATGAAGCTACGAAAACACTGGCTTTGTCATTTGAATGTTGAATTTTTCACCAGGACAAAAACCACTTTGTATACATGACGTCTTTCTTTCCTTCACCTATCAACTGGAATTCTTCACATAGCACCACTGATGATGTGAAGAGATAATAACTTCGTTTAGAATGCTGCAATCATTATGTCGTCACAGTATCTATGGCCTCTGCTGAAATCTCATTCACTTTGTACATTTCTAATGTCATCAAGCACTGGACATTAGGTGGAAAAATGGATTGTGGTCAATTGACCGTCTTTGGTTAGTACTGAGCAACTCATTAATTTCATTCGACCTGAGATGTTATCGTGGCAAGATGCTGGAATTCTTGCTTGAGAAACAGATTTCTGTGACATGTTCCAGAACAGTCTCATCATTCATTTGGTCTATTGTCTTTGCCTATGAGACATGACCTCACCCAACTACGGTGAACTAAATTAATTTCATCCCTAGGTTTGACGAAGGTGTCAATTACACATCTGTTGTGAAAATCGAATTGAATCACTATAATATTCATGCATAAGGAAATAAAACTGCTTTAATGTGGACAACAGTACTGTGTGTATTTGGTGTTCAAGGTTTAATACATGAATGTATTTTAGCCAGGAAACATTAGCGACTATTCTATTCGATCTAATGTGATGAAAAATTGTCGGTATTTCCTTCTTGCTTGCTATAACTGCTACTCATACTCTACGAATAATGATGTTGAGTAAATCCATGATTTCTTAATTCGTATGTAATTAGTTGGCCTTAGACATCCAGCAGTAAATTTATGAATGTTTAGATTTAAATTGCTAATGAAGTGCTTACCACTGGGAATAATTGAATCCTGAGTCCAAATATATGCATATTTAAACATTCGTTAACGGACAGGGAATATATATAGTGAGCATTCCGCCTGAAATCTGACTGGAAGTGACTACCGTGTGTCCACAATAGGATTCAGGTCAGTGTACTGAGAAGGTATACCTGGTACTATAGAAAGTTCATCGGCCTGAGAAAACTGAAAGTCCTTGTAACGAAGACATCTTACTACTTGGTGAAACAAAACGTAGATGCCGTGATTTTATTAACTTAACTGTAACAATGCTCAGAATGCTACACAACCAAGATTCAAAATATGCACATGATTCCAGTGAGATGGATACCATGGATACACAGAGTGTGTCCTCTCCATTGCTTCATCCCAACACAAAATTTGTCAGACATTGTATGTTTAAAAACAGTCAGATGGTAATGTGATTTTTATTGACAATCCTTCGACACGTTGACTAAATAACCAGCATCTATGTCATAGTCTCTCTTGATGCAGCAGTAACAAGTGAGTGTATAAGTTATTCGACTGTGAATGAAAGCACTCGAACATAGTGAATGACTCTATCAATGTAAATGAGACAAGCGCAGTAACAACATGAATACACACGAAATAAACCATGTCTTCCGAGTGTCAACTGAGTCGACAGGTGTACTGTATTATAGTGTACTTGGTGATAAAAACAGTCTGTCATCATCATCTCATGGACTAAATTCATCAGCGTCAATCAAAACAATCAAAATTCGGTGGGAATGTATTCTATGTGACAGACCAACTGAGAGTAATCTCACAGAGTATTAAACCCACTTGTAACTACCTAAGCTCAGTGCGTCGGTGGCACAGTGGTTAGGACTTTCGCCGATCATGCACATGGTCCGGGGTTCGATCCCCTGCAGGCGCACACCCGATATCTATGGTCGGCCTGAATTTGGGCTACCGATATCCATGCTGAAAATTTCACACTTGTACTGAAAATACGGTGTGGAATCAAGCTGTAAATCAAAATAAAATAAATAAAAATAAATTAGACAGTGGTGACAGTTACAGACATACATGAATAAGCACAAAGAGATTGTTTTTGTCCACAGATTCGCATGTGGTAGTATGGATAACTCGATTGATGACGTTCAAGGGGTAAATTTTTCAATTGGTCTTATGTCAATTAATGTCATTCAACTGTACGCGCCCATTAATCTGTGTCGTGTTCTGAGGTATGGACTATGTGGAATATCATTTGTTGAATGCAGTGTCCAACCTCAAGCCATCATCACATTATTCAATGTTATTGTGTAGAATGAAGCATTCTATGAGCATTCTTCAACGAGAATCGCTTTCTCAATATGTGAGATAACCTCAGTAACAGTATGAATACATTCATGATGATTAACGGCTATTGACGGTGTTAAAATTACCTGGGTAAATAACAAAGACACGTATGTTTTCCTCATTATTATCATTAGCTAATGAAAGGTGATAGTTAGTTACTGTGTACTTAATAAGCATGACCATCTGACTTTAGGATTACATCTGACTAGGAGTGACTGATTGGTGTGAATCCACGTTATGTAGTGCGGCAATATATTTCATCTTATTTCTGTGTAGATAAAGAATATTCGGATCACCTACACAGCGGGTGTGGCAAAGGCATTGTACTAGTTCAGAGTATGCACCTACTTTGCTGTTGACATCTTCCTGGTGTAACACATAGTTACCCATATTGGATGTCACATACTCATTTACCGACATTTCCGAAATTCACTGCTTTGATTCGGTTAAAAGTATTCAGTGACACTGGTACAAAGCCTAAACATTATCTCAGCAATTATTAACACTATTTATCCATCCACCTCATCCGTAGAGCATTACACTGCGGCGGTTTGATCACACAATGTGTTCCAACGGAATATGATACCCACATATGCCCACAGTTCAATTCGCCATTAGCAACAGAAAACAATATATCTATTTGAACACGCTATTTTTGGCAGTTTCATGTAAACAAAAATCACACACTCCGTGATTGATTAATCAATATAAACTGTAAATATATAAACATACATGTTCATAAGAGCACCCTTGCGGCGAATTCTCCCTACTTCAAAATTCATTGCAAACAGTTTTGTATTGTAGACTGTAATTTTGGCTGATATTAGTGCGTAAAATCAGGATAAGATATGGATAACTATTTTTCGTCCACTCGTAGGATGATTGTGTTCCCCAAGCTTTATAAAACAGGAAACGCCATATAAATTTCACCCCTAAAAATCGTAATGACCACAGTAAAAGGTGATACGGTTTGAATTAGGGAAACCAATCCATAAGGTAATCTGTGCAGCATGTAAACAAACAGAAGTTAACCAAAGTCAAAATCTATATTCCAGTAATCTCAACTTATTACAAAATTACTGAGTTTCAGAATTCATTACGTGCATACTGACTAACTGCACGCATACCTGACTACTGAATGGCTGACTGACCATTTTGGATGGATGCTGGTTTATTTGCCCGAATATCTGAATCATATTACCGTATACTTTAAATTCCATTCAGCAGAGATTTACGCCTCAATTCAACTGGCAGAAATCAACACGCCACATCATTCACTGCCTAGCTGACCAACTCCCTCCATGAATCAATCACTCACTCACTCATTTACTTACTCACTCCCTCCCTCCCCTATTAAGCCACTTACTGGCTTTCTCTCTCTCACACTGGCTGACTGCCCACCTACTCGACTGGCCAACAGCCTGACGAACTGTCTCACTGACTAAATGACCAACTGATGGTTGACACACAGAGGAATTTACACAAGATGGTTGGATGCTGATTTCGGTGAGCGGGAGGGGAGGGGAGGGGAAGGGAAAATCAGAGCTTCGCTGATTGACAGACAATTGAGTGAAAAAGAAGAAGTCTGAAAGGTGTGATTTGGATAATGCAAGTGTATTTATTATTAGTAAGTTGTACAGAGGATATCTATCTAAAAGTACACATTGTCCACCGTCTTCAGATCAATGATGACAGGATTTTCTTCACATAGGAAAGCTTGTGTGAATAATGATGTGTTCTGTTTAATTAGTCAATTGATGTCTGCTGCGTTAATGTTTAATGTCTTCGGCAGCCTTTACAGCAGCCACCTGGACAATTTCCACCTCGACATCCACGGCATCCACAACACCCTCCACGGCACTTAGGGCATCCACCAGGACAGCCAGGACAACCACTGTTTGCTGCCGCTGCTGGTTCTGGAACTGGACCTGCAATAACTGAAACCACAAAACAACAAAACACCACAATCAAATACTCAGCCATTACTTGCTTCATACATTCACTCACCCACCCACTCACTCACTGACCCACTGACACACTCTGTCACCAACTCAGTCACTCCTTCATTCATTGTCTCATCAACTAAGGTAGCATGTAATGACATCATTTCTACTGAGTGAATGTGTTATTTGTCTGTCTGCATTGTCTATCTCTTCTCTTATGTCAACGAGTGATCATGGTCATGATGAGGTTGATGATGACGTGGAGTAGGAAGAGGAGCAGGAGAAGGAGACGCAGGAGGAATACTTACCTCCTATTTCGAATCCCAGTGATGCAACGAGTACAACTAAGACGAGCTGAAATGAAAATGCCCATCAGGAAGGAAGGCATACAATATTATACAAGAGTTCTGTATGTTACAATACCTTTTTAATGGATTTATCAGTAGCTCACTCGTTGATTTATGAGGAAAGTGTGCTCAGGAACACTTTCATGCCTGACTAAAGAAGGGAGAATTCAATTATGTGTTTATGTAGCTCGGTAACAGAACATTGAATGAACAGAGCTCCATTTGAAATGTTCTATAGAGTCAAATTCGAGATCTGTTTAAACCTCTCAAAGGCAGTGAGATAAAGGGATCTGGGCATAGCTAATGTACTAGCAATATTGAAATCAAAGCCCATGCTTTGTATCCAATATAAACGCGTCCAACCTTCGTCTTGAACATGGTCATCGGAAACAGTAATTTCACTCAATAGTGATGATTATGCAGTTGCGTTTCTTATCCAAAATTTCTATTTATTTTGTTACTATTACATTCTAATCCCTGCTTGTAACCATGTTTATTCAACCCTCAACCAGAAGTGATTCTGAAACATTCTCATCCATTTACTATCAACACACGAGTGTCCAGTCTGGTTGATGACTTATCGAAAAGAAAATTTTCTTTACATTTTCTTCACGTATGCTTAGTCGAAGCTCCAGCTATACATGGACGAAAACCTAAATTATGTATTGAGAAACGTTTTGATAAACCCCTTTCTTCACCTTTGTCATAGTAATGTTCTTTTATTTCTGTTTAAATTTAACCACCTGAATTCATTCTACTTCAATTCACCTTCACTATCTATCTTTATTGTTATCATTATCTTACTGCTTATTTTTCTTAACAACACTTGACCTGAAATTTTCAAATCTTTACACCAGTTCATATATTGAATAATCTCTGAGAGTTTTGTAATTCATCCACTCCAACTCTACGTCGGCCTTAGTACATCGTTTTAATTATCTTTATTCTCATCATCATATGTGCAGTGTTGACTGAGAAATTTCTAGTGCAGCTTCTTAATGTCTTCTCTCTCTGTAATAATAATACGATTGTAGAGTTAGCTGGAAAATAAAACCGTTGAGAAAACACTTTTTCTTTGCTGAGCAGAAAAATGTATTCACTGCTTTACCTCTAGAAAATCTCAGGTATACCTGGTAACTACACGTAAAGTAATAAGCAAGAGACTTTATCTGAACTCTGGAAACTAATTGAAATGTTTCAATTGAATCCTGAGAAAACACTTCAGTTAAATGCTCTCAACAGAGTGTGCTTGAGATGTACAAATGGATATTGCTTATTCAAATCTGTGAGGTGATGTTCAGGTTAGTTGAAATAGTGCCACTATTCCCACCTCACACACACAGAATACCGTATATATACGGTGGATGCTCAAACATTAATCAGACATTCAGTTGGTGCACTCAGTGAAGATGATATTCCTGGTCTCTGTCACTTTCCTATTGCTGAACTGTTTGTTAGGCTGTTTTGGTAAGTTAATGAAGGGGATGGTCATTTTGTTGCTACATATTTCTTTGGAAATTGGTTTGATTTGATTTTAAATATAGAATGTGAGACGAATTCAGGAGGACTGTTTGGCAAGAGTCAACAGACCTCGATATGATTTCACCACCGAATGAAGTGAAGGCGGATTTCGTGTAAAGTGTTGAAGACAAGTGAGGACGTTGATGTGAACTTAGAAACATTTATCTCGGTGTATGGCATCTATAATTCAGTGAGGAAATGTCAGTGACGTACTTGTATTTTATAATTCGCCTTCCACTCACACATCTCATTCATGGCATACTTTTGAGCAGACGTATGGACAAGTATGAGTTGCATGGCTTCATGAGCGTACTCACTGACTCACTGTTTTTGTCTCTGCATGGCAATTCAAATTGGCAAATTGCCTGCAGCACAAAAAGGAAGACGAAGGAGGGAAAACAGGAGATTAAAACTACTGTAAAATGCATGTACTAAGACGATCGCTCTTACGGGTTCGTTGTCACTGAACTCCGTAGGCACTATATATATATATACTTCTCAGACTGGTACAAATTTCGTTTTTCAGTATTGGCTGAAATCAGCTACTAAAACCAGTATATCTGAGTGTCTTGTTTTTACCAGCGAACCAGATAGCTTTCTACAGGTCTAATCTCCTTCATTTCAAGCGAACTGCAGTTTGTCGGAACGTAGGTTGAGATTATGAAAAATCGTCGAGGCGTATCACAGTCTGGCTTCTTCTGATGGATCTGTTCAAGCAACTTTGGAATACAATCAAGCGAAGTAGGGATTCTTCTGAGAGCAGTTTCATGTGGATCTTCATGCAAGTTTTCCATCTATACTCTGTATCGTCCCGAATGTTATTTATAGTTTCTCACATGGAAATCGTTGACTGACAATAAATTTCCCGGCAATCACCCTATCGGTGTATTCAATAAATATGCTTTTCTGGTACACATTCATGCACACTCCTACTCACTATGCTAATTATAACATCTTTAAGACATTCCATTCATAATTATACAACACCTTGATTCATTTTCCAGCTGCCCGTGGTACCATCTTGAATTATCAAGGTAAATCATTTTATTCGTGTCCATTCTGATTAACGTTAAAGGCATTCAGAATATAGAAATTCGCCTAAGAGAATACACGGATGCACTACTTGAAGTCAAAGTAAAACAACGTAAGCATTAAGAATTTATACTGATTCATACTCATTCTATTCTTCACTGTATCACTTGAACAAGATTTCTTACTCATTTTTGATTGTTGCCTCATCTAACAACAGTATGCTCTTCTCTGTGACTGTGTGCGTCCACATGATAAGTGAGATGATCGTCTGTGAGTAGATTTTCCAGTAGGCGTGTGTAGCAATATGCACCTGATGTATGCAAACATCACATCATACATGGAAGAAATTTATCTCAGAATTGATGACATTCGACATATCTGAGAAATGAATGCAGTGACATTTCCAATGATCGGATATATATAATTTGTACTGCCTACGTTGCATTGGTATTCGTACATGTTTTCCGGCAAATATACGTCCAAGTAATATCACGATTACTGCCTTCTTCTATGGAAGGCCGTGAATAGTGTTTTGCATTGTTGTGATAAAAGCGGTAAGCTGTTGAATGCAGCAATCAAATACACGTTGAATTGTAATCTTTCACATATCTTCCTCTCGTAGTTGAGGTTTACCAAATGCGCGCTGTTAACAACGAAACAAATGTGTCAGAAAAGCTGTTTAAAGGTAAGATAATTGATGTGTAAGGGAATTTTATTTGAGATATTAAATTTTGCCTCGTTGGTCATGATATAACGTGAAGTGGATGAGTATCATTTCCAAAAATACGTATCACATGGAGTATTGAAGACTTCGTGCAATTCTTCCTACTGTTCAAGGTGTACGAAGCAAGAACGATGAATGCGCACTGGATTAATAAAATGATATCCTATTTTATTACTTCGAGGATTCTACTCAATGAACTACAACCTGAACAATTCATCTGGAGCATAAATCACACTGAGTTTTTGAACACGCTTCTTTTTTTCAAGATGACATGGTGTAATTGATAGGAGCTAACAGTAATATTATTAATTTTTATTAATCTAGAAAGCTGCAGACTGGATCTTTTATACGGACTGAAATGGATTAATGAACTAATATGTAAGTGGAATTTACGAATCTATTTTTTGCCATTTAATTGTTTGAATGAGCAAGGATTTTAGGATGTGATTGTTAACTTTACCGAGTGTATTATATGGTCAGAATCAGCCTGTCTGTCAGATAATTATTTAGTGAGTTATTCAGTTATTTAGTGAGTGAGTTGGAAGTTGTTAGCAGATACGGCACCGTGTTCCACATCATTCTGTGCAGGCTAATTACCCGAAATTACTGACTAGCCTCTAATAAATGCAGAGAGATTTAGATCGATATTTTATTGCTAGAAGTCGACTGCGTGCGATGATTAGCTACATCCACGGAATTTAATAGACACATGCATTTCTGACAACTTACATCGCGTTATGCTGTATTTCACATTGTCATCGTTCTCACTGTTTCACTAATGTATGTAGAAATCATTCTGGCGAGCACTGCGCATTCGTATTTCACTCAGTGAGCATACATAGAAATTATGAAGTCATTGTGTTCGATCACTAAACAGCACTAGCGATGAAGCCTTCAGTGTCAGTCGAAGCTCTTCTGGTAGAATATTGATCAGAGTCAGCGAAACATTTTCCGAAATGTGAGATGCACTTTTACACACACATTCATGGGATGATGATCACTCATCACATCTATGCATTATAAGAAACAAACGTGACAATTGATTCCTCATTCAAATACATGAGATTCATTATAATTTTCAACTTCGTTTGCAGCTTCACAAGTTTTCCAGGCGAACGAGGTGATTGACAAAGACGCTAAGATACAAAATGCAAGTGAGTTATTTACTGCATATGTATACTGAGATAATTTAAAGTGTGGCTTACACGAACGAGGTTTCCGTCTTCTTCTTCTTCCTCTTATTTGCAACAGTCCACTGGTTGATCGCATGAGACCTCTCCTTTGATGGAGCATAGTGAAGCGCACTTTCACAATAGTGTCACTAATAAAGGTGAACACTCAAATGCAAGGATGTATCTTCAAAAAATCCTTATTTTTTTGATTCCCATCCATCTCCCTCTCAGTAGTGAATCAGTAAATCCATTCAGTAAACACCTGGATGAGAATCTCATTTGAAATATATTTCATAAATAGTGTTACAACAGTGACGTCACTTAGCTTGAGCTCACCACCAGCTACATAACCAATATTGAATGTTGAATAGTGTGAACATAGTCAGGATTTTATCATGAAGCCAACATTATTATTCATCTGCACTTAAGTATGTCAGCATGTATGTTTCTACGTGATTGCACAATTTTAATGATTGTAGTTGAGTACGAAGCGACGAGATGCCTGAATAAGTCAACTCCTATGGACGCAGGTAATTAATGAAATTTTGTTCCATATAATCCTCTCGTATCGCTGTTGATGCAATTATGAAACATGTGAGTGACATACTAATAACACTGACAGGGATGTGATTAGCACACAGTGCGTTCACTCAGTGTTTGACTGCTGAGTTTGAAATATACATTCATCCGGTATATATGTCTACTTATTCATATTGATTGCGTAAACACACTCATTCTTTCTATGCATGCAAAAGATAAAGAGCATTTCAAATGTGAAGTTGTGCTGTTGGAAGTGTGGTCAAGTATATGTAAGATATTTGGTGGCAATCCACACAATAATGTTCAGCCACATAGCACGATTGCCACATTGTAAACTGGACTGATAGAATTCCATTTGCAAGAAAAGAGAAGACAAATCGTATGAGATTAGTTACTGTCTAGTGTCGAGTGTAAGTAGTCAGATATTATTTATGAGACAGTTTCAGAGTTGAGGGATCCTTGATAGTGCATACAAATATGTACATCATGAAGGCTGGATGAATAATGGGATCGAGCGAGTAATTAGGATTTCCTCAAATCAGCTAAAGTATGCTCTTTTCAATTGATGAATGTCAAGTAGACAGCCA
The DNA here is from genome assembly GCA_944472155.2 of Trichobilharzia szidati. NCBI lineage: Eukaryota > Metazoa > Platyhelminthes > Trematoda > Strigeidida > Schistosomatidae > Trichobilharzia > Trichobilharzia szidati. The sequence continues at coordinate 28,183,199 of OX235273.1, forward strand.
GTCTACATGGTTCGCTCCATTAAGTTCGCCACCATCAATCAGTCGAGAAGGCAGGCATATCCAGATGACCAGTGTCTAAAAGGATGAAATGTACAAGCTGTATTCCATTGCAACACGTAAACGTTGCACATATATAAAGGCTTCCTTACAACAAGTCACTGTAATTGTCGGTTTTCCAGTTTGAATTACAGTAACCTAACACATGTTGACGCATAGATATTTACCCGTACTATCTCTTGTAGGAAGTACAGCGCTTTTGAAGAAAATCAAAGAGAAATGGGAAGCCAGAGCGAGGTTGTATGCTGCTGAAGGTGAGAGCGTAAAGCAATCGACACCTTTCCTTCCCCATTACTATGAATTAATAGAATAGTCAAGTGTTGAATGAAACTCAGTGTATACGATGTCATGATTATCGCACACATACGGTCAATTTCAGGCTCACAAGGCATATGCATGCAGAAATTAAATAAAATCAACTGTTTTGTGTCACTCAATCAGTCAGCAATTAATTAATGTGCCTCCAGAAAACTCTCCAACTCGGTGTCTGAGAAGCATTATACATGTGTATTTCGTCATGAGAAACCGTATTGCTGGATTTTAATCCGATGTATCAGGCTAGTAAATGTCTGTCGGTGATTATTTAATCTTGAATGTGAACACAATGCAACTCGACTAAAATTGAACAGTCCCTAGCACATCAAGTGAATCTCGTATATTCTCTTAAATTTCTTGTAGATGCCCACCTGTCTAGATCATCGACAAAGTGTTTGAAGAAAGACGGTGAGTGTTCGAGGATCAGTTTTCACTATCTGCAACATTTTCCATGTGAAACAACAAATTGAATGCGGTATGGAGCTGATGTGGATGGAAGAAACGACACTCTAAGACAAGGCACAATGAAGGGCTATTCACGGTGTTCTTTCATTTTGCAAAAGAATGGATTGTCAGCTCATAACACGTAGCCATTACATTGATGATGATTTATCTGTCACAATGTTATCGTCATTTAGTTTTGACAACCACAGTACAACTTCGCTCGATAATGATTATCACGTTGACCCCCTGTTGACTGTTCCATCGTGGCCTCTCATTTAGAGCTTTGCAAATCCGCCTATTTTTGTGCACAGAATGACATCAATTGAAAGAGCAAGGTATTCACAGGATGCTGTGTACGTCAAAAGTATATCTTACCATACAATAGATTGATTAACAGAATGCATGCGAACCCACATAATATGTCACTTCTTCTCATGATGTGTAGGAAATCTTGTTCTCCAATTAAATCGAGCCAGGTGGAATTGACGCCACTCAACAAAGTGTTTTGCACACACCGACAATTGTGATTCACATCAGTTGGCAAGTGGTATGCCACATTATCTGCATAATGGCCTGGATTCACTTCAACTTCACTTAGCACGGAACATGAGTGAATGGCGCGACATGAATCTGAAATGATGTGAATATCCAGTATATTCTGATAACGAAGTGCAGCCCATTAGCCCGTTATGATAGTTATTCTTATTATAACTGTTCTTATGAATTCTGAGTGGACGATTGGGCTTCAACAGCACAGTTGTTCCTTTTTTCTGCACACCTATTTAGCTGACTGGCCCACGTTTGCCCATAATCTGTCTTCTCCTCCTCGGACCACACCCCTCATGTCACTCTTGGGTGGAAGAATTGACTCCCTTCAACTTTCTCCCCTTGATAGTGATGGGTATTACAAAATAATTTCATTCTCGAGCTTTATATGTGGTGAGAGCTGTCTACTAGCCAAATTGGTAGACAGTAATTTACGTCAATGTTTACGTTCCCAAGATTTGTCGTAAGAAAATGTGAACAAAGATTGATTCAAAACCGACCACAGCAGACTTTGCGTAGGCGGATGCAGTTAACATATAGAGGATTTGACATTCAAGAAACAGTCACAAAGAGATGAAAGATTAATTTTAAGTGAGAAACAACCAATCGGAAGACTGTGTTTGTTCGCTTAACTATCCATAATAATGTACATGAAAATATATAAATATGCGTTGATTTCCTTAATAAATGATCTGTTGCCTGACTCTTGCCTTCTGTCGTTATATATATACTCATTCAACTACCTGATCAATAACGATGATATTTTTCTCTCCCTGAAGACAATACACCAGAGAAAGTGAATTTGATGATCGGGGAGAAAGAAATTCGAGACATGGAAAGTACGTTTGCAGTTGCACTGATCTACTTGTGTAAACGCATATACATATATGATTTCTGATGTGATATCGCACGTTATCTGGCGAACATTCTGTTATAACATGATGCAGAAGTCACAAAACCAAACAAATCTTGTAGTTCATGTGGACATTATTTCTAGTTAGTGTGGTTGAATGTACACAAATGTCAATTTACTTCTGGTTTTAGCCAGTCAAATATTTGACAGACCGGATGACCAGTTCACGATGCACAGTAGCAGGATTCAACTAACCTCAGGTAACCTCCAAACAAGCGACTTATCAGGCTGGCTGCATATCTATAACATAACATCTGGTAATTTGCCCACATATGGTTGAGAGTGCTACTTTCAATGAACGAAGCAGAGAACGAGTCAGTCAGGATGTGTCAATGAAGTCCGAAATGACGAATCATCACTTTGCGTCAGTCAGTGCTACTAGTGCAAAAATCGTGAAGACCACAAAACGATAATTCGATTGGTCACTAGGTAGTAGCGGGTATGATGTGTCTGGTCCTCAGGTTGTTGCAGACTGCATTTTACCATCAGTGAATATTTGAAATGTGTCCACACCATAGGTTGGGCGACTCGCCATCATGATGCACACTGGATCAATATTAGGTGATGCCCAGCACTCAGATTTTGTCCTTTCATTATATTATATTCGGCAAAGCGATGGTTGGAATGACAAGGACATCCTATGGAGCAAAAAAAGCGGTGATCACGGGGAATATTGTCAACCGGCAGTGTTATTTAATCACTACTTGCACTGCTAGTCACCCATTACTTGATCGACCACACACAACTAGGTGAATTGACAAATTACGAAACGTATATCCGTGGCTTCCTGCCGATTACCCCCAATCATCTAACCACACTCGAATGAACTGCATTGTAAGTTGAGTGTGTAGAGACTAATCCTCAGAGATCTGGAAGACAGTGAGAAGGGTTGAGACGAGTAATGAATGGGACATTTCTTTTCTGTTCAAAGGCATATTTTAATCTTCGTAAACTTCTTTTGACCTCAAACAGTCAATGATCACAATTCACTGTATAATTTTTCAGAGATTATCAATGTGAAGCTTTTTGAAACAGGTGAAGCATACAAGAAATTCGCATTAAATGAGAGTGATAGACGTAAGTAGAATGTAATGAGTATGTATGAAAACAATATTCTGAAGGATTATCATCGTTAGTAACCATTCGACTGCAATGAACAGCCCTCAATGATAAATTAAATGGGTTGCTAATACTCAACGGCATCACCGGTATTATGAAAGACATATTTCAGATTGCGAGGCACTTCGATTAGCACATCAGTCGATCGCATGTCCCCTCAACTGTCTTTCGCGACAGCTCATTCGTTACTCTTGGAATTGTCTGACCACTTAATGAGTGCAATATGCAATCTCCATGAGGTGGTTGGCAGGATTTAGGTTTGATTCGAGTCTGATCATTGAAATACTGCGGTGACGTGACGCAGATTGACAGGAAGTGGCCAACACTGGAATCAACATTTCGAGTGAGTGGATGCAGCGGAGATAGAATCGTTTATTCCTGAAATCTGGATTTCCATCACATTGACGACATGAAGTAATCTCCTTGCGAGAAGTGGTTAGCCTTGGGTGAATCGCCAACCAGTTAAAAACATTCATTCTCCTGTGAGCTAGCCGAGATTTAATGTGGCTAACACTGTTCAGATATCAGGTGTTTTCCCTTGCTAGGATGGTGCGTTCACAATTGCCTCATATTCTCGTGTTGCACTATGAATCGGACTAGCATTGAATACCATGGAGTACTTACTGGACAACAGATGTTTTGTCTTAAATTTGATTCTTCATTCAGCCTCAAGAAACGGTTTTGATGAGAAGTGATTACACAGGCACTCACCAAACGAGGTTTGAATCCAAGAACTACTGGTTACAACGCGTGCTGATAGATCAATCAATCACTGGACCTGATTCAGTGACAAGTATAACGATTCGTGATTGTAGCGTGACCACTGACCACTGTCATTCGCGTGTATTAATCTCTACACGCGACGTCATAGATCCCAGTGGTCACTACCTATGACTGGAACTACACGTCACTTTGTCATGTATACAGCCAGTCACTGGTGGGCGTCAGATTATTTTCGTGAGTTACTTCGTAGAGACTTGATTAGTTTCAAGTTTCATCACGCATTGATATCAGTTGGAGAAGCACTGGCCATTGGTACACTGAATCTCTGGGAATAGGGAATAATTCGTTGGATTTCATTGTATGTATCGTGATATCTTTTAGTCCCATATGCAATCAATGCAATTGATTTGTGACAATGTAAATTCATGACGAGTGTTCCTGACTCGAGGACAAGTGTTCAGTATAATCGTGTGTTATGACCTGACCGATGTCATTGAAAAGCCTGACTTGTTTTATACGCATCATCAACTACACTGCCGAATTCAATGACAATTCTCTGTTTGAATCTTTCAGAATCATCAAATTATTACAGCGAAAATTTAACCAATTTGAACACTTACATAAGTAAATTATTTTGGATTTGCTGTTCTACTTAATGCTAAATTTTAATGTTCGATATTTATTAATTTGCATATTTCTGTTATTTTCACAATAAATTCATCTACGGTGTGTCCACATCAAGTAGTAAAGTTGTGACGAAATGCGCGAGAAATTGCCAATTGAATTCATCTAATTTCTGTGATGAGTGCATACGTTGATCGACATGAAAATGTTGTGCAGTGATTGACTGTGTTTTGTCAGCTACTGGCAGTGAGTTTTGGATAGATTTCTAGGTGTAGGCGTGAAACTTCTGCAGTTTTGTAGTGATTTCATGTAAATTTGAGGGAAACATTGATCGTTGTGTGTAATGTACGTGTTTTTGAGTATTCCAGACTAAACGGAGGAATTGACTTGACTATGAATTGCCCCAAATGATTATATTTCATGGCCTTCATGAAACACTGAAACTCGGAGGTCAATTTTTGTCAGTCATTTGAAGGAAATGAGATTGCGATTCAGCTCGCCATCATATGAAACAACATGTTTCCCCTGCAGTCTCAACGTCAAATATTCTGTGAATTTTGTGTCTCAGTGCCTTCCATACCACTTAATTATTCAGAGATTTATTTCCATTTCCTGTCAGTTGACCTTGTCAAGAAAGTAGTCGTGGTGGAGCGTGAACGACTTCATTATTTACAATGTAAGTCAATCTGAAATCATAACTGTTTCATACCCTTTAGTACTTTGTCCAGGGGAAAGAGAGAAAGTCTTAATAGACTCAGTGACTGCGGAGTTTCACACACCAACAAAGTACGTTTCTTCTGTTTAATCTGTCTTCATTGTGAAATGCATTCATTCATTCATTCATTTATATATTCAATGCGGAATCGATTCATGAACATTTCATGATGTTCGTTGCATATCCCTCACCTGATAACGGAGAGGAATATTCTGCATGGAGTTGCAGTGAATGACTTGGATATGTTGGAAAGATAACGGAGCATTTCAGTTATCAGTTACTCGACAGCATTCTTGATGGAATAAGGTCTTAACTTCAAATTAGTCTTGAGTGTTTCCTGAATGACACATTTGTGTGGTTACATCAAGTGGCAGTCATGTGTCACAGTCATCTGACCCAATCCATCAACTCCCAACAGTCTAGCTTTAATTCGTGATCGGAGACACGTGGCAGTGGGCAGTGTGAGAAAATTGTATCCAATATTCTAGAATAATGAGGTTCACAAACACTTCCTCTCCTTGATGTAAAGTCAAGCTGCAATGTGCCCTGCTCTACTCTGCTCTCCGTGTGGAAGGCATTCTCTTCGAGTGCCTTGTATCCTTTGCTGAATGAGAGTAGGTGAACTGTGATAGATGCATATGGAGACAGTCAGATGAGTGAGATTACCTCTCACACAGACGAAGAACAACCTTTGGCTGACTGATGAGAGTCAGTTGAAATATCGATGCGAATGTGCTATTTATGAAACTCGGAACTCTCAATTCATACTCCACTGAGTTGTTGCACATTTCGATAAGGGGAACATTATCAGCGTCAGACAGTCACCGTCCATGGGAAGCAATATTGTATAATTTTGCACTGAATGTAAGTGATATCATTTAAGCAACAGTTTCATGTCTTCATTCAGCGTCCTGACAGCATCTTGGGGTTCAGATGACATAGATAGCATGGTCAAATTAGTCATTAATTTATTTAGTCGGATAACTAGTTAGTTAGTTATTCGGCTGATGTCGATTCTGGTACTGATTTGTTCATAAAAATGGACGAACATATGTGTGTCAATTGATCCAACTGGTGTGTGATTCTTGTCATTTTTCAGATAAACATCGTCTGCCAGCAACGGATCAGCACACTGGTGGAACATATCAACTATGAATTGAAGTCCTATTTAGCATGCATTCGCGATTATTATATAACTCTTAACTTAGTAACTCTCTCTTCGACAGAAATGTTGGCGAAAATACATTTCTCTCTGCTTCTATAACTGAATTTTATAAGCCGCGCGTTATTTTCTGAGCAGATGTTTTGTGGTGAGAATGTGTTATTGAGTGCTAGCTTAACGGCATTTGGTTGGTTACAGGCCCACTCACCAGCTGGTATGGGTTGGAGAATATTTAGAAAGCTACAGAAATTACCGGGAGACTGCTTTCACCTACCATGCCATCACCGGTGTTCGAACTCAGTTAGTGAATGCATAGCTAGCTCGTCATGTAACCAGAAGATGATGTGGTTGCCCTCTGTGGCTGCTTCCATCTTTATAGTCCCAAACTAGGAGAAATTAGACATCCAGTGCTCCCTGCTTGTTTTTCCAATGCTGATATCAGCTCATGAGTGGATCTCTGACGTGCCGAAGTATTTTTTATTCCTCTAATTTCCTAGTGGGACGAAGAGCTTTGAGCTAGAGGTTTGAATTTTCTGTAGCGGTGAAGATTATTTTTCCAGGATGGGGTTGCTAGCCTCAAGCTCAACATTCCCACTTTATCAGTCGCACAACTGTCTTAGCGAGGTACAAGGGTGCGTCGGTCAGGGAGTAAACCCTGGACCACTTGCGTGGTCGGCGAGCACTCTACCATTGTGCCGACATCTTTCTCACGTATACATAAATCGTTTAATCTCAAGTCATTCCACATCGCATTTTCAGCATTCTCCTCCAGTCAAAACACTTCTACATGTGTACTCGGTGGAATTCTGTCACACCCTCAGTATCAGATATTATGTTTGCTTTGGTGAACACACTTCTCGTGTAGTGATGAGGAGTAATGAAAGAATCTCAGATACTGAAGTTTGATGACTATACCAACATTACTTGCAGAAATGTGATTCTACCTACTGAGGAGTAGTGACTGTTCCAAAGGATATGTGACTGCGATTCTGTCACCAGAATATTGCATAGGGTTCTACATTGTGGACAGTGATTCTCCTGTCACTTATCTACCTTAATCTTGAACAAGAGGAAGACATGCAGAATAATATGAAGCTGCGAGTTACTATAAGAACAAAACTATTGGCTTCGATGCGAAAAGCGCTTGATTAATCAGTCCCTGTCACATATGTCATCGTTTGTAAGCTACACTTCATATTTCAGACCATTACACAACGTGACTCGTATGCGATCAACGCACGACGATTCATGATCTTCTTGTTCATATTCCGATTAATTCTTATCAGACATCTTTAACGACATTCATCATATTCACTTGTGTTATCCACAAAGGATTAAGTCCATTCAACTGGATAACTGTCAACTCTACTGATATCAATATTATTACAACTCACTCCTTGCATTCTGAGTATAGTATTGAAGTCCAAGTGGTCACTCCTGTTCCACTGCCTTCCCTGATCAAATTTCAGCTGGCCTTGTGACCGCCTATCAAGATTTCAATTCCACTTCACATGATCTCCATCATGTCATATTTGGACGCCAAACTCATCCATCCCACAACATTCAAATTCCAGTCAATTGCTTGTTGTAAGATGTTACCTGAATATCTGTTCAGGTGTAGCTTCAATCCATTTCCACTTCACCTGCAGAAGAAATTTGGGACCATAATCCATCAATTAATGAAACCACAAGTTGACTGACGCGTGAAATCCCGAATCACAGAATTTGTCTGAAATACGGTACTATATTCAACATAAAGTATGAAATATGATAAACAAACCTCAATTGTGGGGTTCTATGACTGAATGCAGTCAAAAGTACTTACATTGTGCGTCAATCAGATAAAACAGCAAATCTGTGGCAAAGGCGACTCACGCGTAGACTTAAACAGTGTGCGAATGCCAGACACAGAGGACTGGGATACGAATAAACAATGTTCAACAGTGACGGATACATCAATGAGGCATGAATGGCAGATAATCTCTAACTAAAGGAAATTCATTACTGTACATCAAATTGAGCATAAATTCAATAAGTGAACAAGATTTGGATAGCCAACGAAGTCATCATTAGGAATTAACAAACACAACTGATACTGCCTACTAGTTCTAGGTAGAACAAATTCCAACGTCAGAGAAAGAACGACAGAGGAGAGACGGAAAAGAAATGAACAATGGATTTCTGATAGATCACATTCAGAGTCCACTCTACCTCACTCAACAGAATTGTCAGTCCACGCCACTGAATCATTCAACACTATCTGCTAAGCATTGGTATTTAATTCGTTTATTGAAGGTATGCAAACAAGCACACAAGCCAAATGACACTCTGTAGTGTTCAGATCGTTCGTAGGTGAATGCACTGCAGCTAGCAAAGCATACATCATCACCTTACATCTCTTATGGTTAAATACATTTCGTATTCCCAACAATCTATCAGTTATTCTGATTTGCATCCCACAGCTCATGTGTCACAATGAAGAAGTAAGCTTGGCCCGATGGAAACATACTTTCACTCAGATGCAAACATATCTTGAGCACAAAATGATGTCGCCTATCTTTTCAAGAAGTCGAAAGTCTTTAAGAAATGCTTTTGTTGATGGCTGTGCAAGGCCTATGCACCATACACAAGCAATTACTTGACATGTTTTTGATTTCGTCGTTGTGGCTAATGCTCCAGTTCTCGTGGCTGAACTTTCAATTTCATTTTCTTCACGAAACCAATCATTCATGTGAACGCGTGTCAATATTTCATTGTGGAAGAAAATCAGATATTTAATGGACCTCACAGCAGGATTCCTTCAGAATAATCTGTTGGTGGCCCAATGTTTATTCACTTCGAATCAATATTTTCACATATGTGACATATTGAGAAGAATGAAAGCTTGCCTTGCTTTCCCGATCGTTGCTGCTTTGATATCCCCATCGGTTTCACCCGCCTGTAGTTGATACTGTGCTTCCTAGGTAGGTACGTAGTTAGGTGAAGGAGATTGCTCCTTTCAGACAACTCCCGTTTGTACTGGCTGATCCTTGTCTGTTGTCGTTGCTGTTAGCCAGAAGTCTTCATCACCTCTGTTTCTTCGATGTTCACCCGAAGGAAGTAGTTCCCGTCTTTGATGCTTCTTCTATCGCCAACCTGTTGCTTTTCCTTTGCAAAAAATGTTATGGTTTATTATTATATTTTAGTTATTAGTCCCTCAGACTTAGAGAGGGACATAGGGCTTCAACAGTACACATCTCCCAGGTTCATTTCTTTTCATCCCTCTTCAGCTGGCTACACAATTGTTCATGGGCCTTCATCTCCTGTGCATACGATTTACCCACTTAGTTTACGAGTTCACTAGTCATCTAGCCAGTCCTTATCTCAGGAGAGGAGGGAGGGTTTAGGTGGGGTTGCTAGCGAGACTACCACGAAAAGTGTATCCAACCTCCACAAGAAGTTCGAAGCTCAATATAAATTCATCATAGTTTACGAAGTATTCGGTTTTATCTTTTTTATTGGATGGTGACTAACGGTGGGATCTAGAATAAACATTTCGAAAGGTCAACACATACTAGACACTGTGGTACAATATAATCAATCAACGGAAATTACATAACAATTGCTGCTATCCATTGCGCAGATGGTGGGTTATGTCGTCCACGTTGACAAGTGTATAACACTCTGGCATGTAAACCGATGGATGCTCGGTTCGTGTTATTTTGAGAAAATTGATCACTCACAGTAACTGTCAATTACATCCACCTGACGAATTGCGGTTAAGGATAAAGCGTGTCTCATTGACTCCATTATTAATCATCATGTCTTGATGTATGTGAAATGTGAACAATTTCCAGATGTAGTGTGAGCATGAAAATGTTTACTCGGCAGGGGTTCATACTAAATGTGATACAGGTTTCCATGGCTTCATATGTTTACAAAGTCGTTCCAGTCATTCGATCAACTGAGGAAGGCTTCTCAACTTAGTTACAGCATATATCAATAGGGAATACAACCATAAAGTATTCGGTCGGTGACGACATTCTTACATTTGAAATGATTACGAAATTACAACAAATCCAATAGTGTGAATATCAATCGACGGAAAAGGTGTTTGGATTGGATTTGACTCTGTGAGCTGAGTCTGACTGCGTGGAATGCTGATTAGCTCAACCTGAAACCAGTGAAACGACCATCGTGTTATGTTCATAACTCTTCTATCTGACTGGCTGGCTGGTTGATGTGGGTGACATTCAGCTGCTCATCTCAATTATTCAGTATTCTGTAGTTTTATGCGGTAATTTGATTTACATTTGCAGGCAAGATTCCAAATGAACTCAGTTGTAAGGCAGATGACACTAATTCATAATAACTGTGATCAAGATTTGAACGGATAGTTGCAAAATAATTGAGCGCTGAGTGAGAAGTAGACATTTATAAATTTATATTTGTATTATCTCAGCGAAATTGAAATGCTTAATTCCAACGTTTCGTTCGGCAATCTGATCGGAACTTCTTCAGGGAAATTAATCGAATTAAAATAAACAGAGGTTTATATATAAAAGGAAGAACTCATGTTATTAAACTTTGTCCAATCATGAGTCATGATATTCTGGTATGTTCAGCTTCTTTCATTCATCCCATATTTAGTGAATCTAAGTTCAGTTAGTTGTCATGAAGTAATTGTAATGCCTAATAAGAATCTACTAGACAAAACCGAGTATTTGATTGCTCAAATCGCATTCTACATTTATCACAATTGGGAATATTTAAAATATCTCATTGATGTAACGTATTCCAAATTTATTCACACATATTCACTCAGTGGGAGATGGAGTTCATGTGACTGTGAAGTTGGAAAAATGAACAGGATGAAAAAGGTGTGCCTGATTGCGAGACAAATTGAAAACAGTTTGGTGGATTAGACACTTGGATCTATTGGAAACAGTCACATTCTCGTATGTTCAGGTGCTTTGATTCAATCCGTATTTAGTAAATCTGAGTTCAGTTAGTCGTCAATGTAATCAAAAGAAGAGGCTAAGGACAAATACTCGCGCTGGCGATGACATTCGTTAGTGCCAGTTGCGTGATATCATGAATCGGCAGAAGTTGGAATTCATGAACTGACCACTGAATCGGGTCCCAGTGTTTGATTGGTCAACAAGCGCAGTTTGCAGCCAGAAAGCATTGGGTTCGAACACATGGTGATGAGTGCCCATTGATGAAGTCTCCGCAAACGGGCTGACGAAACAGCGGTCCAACACTTCCAGTTCCCTCATTCGTTCTCTAACCGATTTCAACTCATAAGGAAATCCTGTAACTAATCGAATTCCCGCAAACCAACAATTAAATATTGAGCGTTCATTATTATCATTATTATTGTTGTTCTATTTGGTTCGGAGAGGAACACTGAGTTCGACTGCACTCCACTACTTTGTCCTATTCTTAATGGTCCTAATGAGCCGCCTTTACGATTGCCCATAATCTCTCTCATCGCATAGTAGGTATAAATAATGAAATCGAGCAAATAAGAAAAAACATCACTGACAGATAACTACTCACACAAATCTAAAGAAAATGTTTCAAGCCCCAGAATTAGTCATGCGAGTAATAAATTTTTAGGTAGTAGGAAAAATTGATATCAATATGTTTGTAGACAAGAAGAATTTCTTCTCGACGAAGTCATCAAGCAGGCTCGAGGAACAAATTAGCAAGATAACAAGGGGGATTCGAATGTGATAATAACAAAATAAATTGAAAGTTCGCATAATAAAAGTATAAGAGTGCGAATAGGCAATAAAACAGGAAGTTTGAGTGAGAAACTTGGTTGAATAATCCCTACTGACTGTTTATGATGGCCATAGCGAGAACAAAGGCTTGGTGCATAACGTTTGCTTGAACATTGAGATCTCTTGTGACTCGAATACGCTTATATGCCGGGATCTTACGCGGTTTAAGAGGGTTGATCGGATCAGTGCATTGAAGTAGCGGTTAACCAATTAGGTTTATTAACCAAAATACACATGTGACTCTTTAATAATAACTTTATTTCAATCTCTACTTGTATTCTTACTAATGTGATCAGAGACGAGAAACAGTTCTCAAAGTTTCTCATCCATTCACTGTAAATACAGGCTGGTTGATGACTTCGTCAAAAAGGAAATTTTCCTCGCTGCAACAATGTTGTTTTTAATTTCTCCGATGATCTAATCTGTGTATTCCGCGATATTATTTAATTCAAAGTCTTGATAATTCTAGGAATATGGGTTAGGATCATTGAAAGTAGACTGTATTATTCGGTAGACGACAATCGTTGAAAGAGAAATGCAGGCACTGAAAATGGGAATTTCCAATTTCATTGGAAATGTCTGTTGCTTTTGCCTCTCTTACGTTTCTTTTCTTCTAGGATAATAAATACTTCTCTTCACCACTTGATTTGTCGCGTCGCTACTGGAGATTCTCGCAGCGAATATAACACATAACAAGACACTCGTAAATAACCTTGTGTAGCAAACTCCACACTCTTTCTTTTCATCATAGCATCTATGATGGGGCCACTTCGACGTTCTTGATGCTACTCAATCCTGTCGTGTCTCTGTGGTGACGTCATTTTACCAGGATATCCGTCACTGAAGTTCACTCGAGTCAGCACACTTCTTTCTATTCATCTCCTATCATGATGACATAAACAAGACCACATATCTGTGAACTTCACAAGTCGCAAGGAGTTACATCAAACGGGCCCTCTACCAACAGAACACTGTCATTCTCCACATTTCATCTTATCTCTGATTCAAAAAAATATACATTTCTTCTTTTGCATTCACTTGGATTTCACAACGTCAATCTTCTCCTGATGCTTCACACTTCCCAGCTCCTCTTACTGTTCGAAGGGAGCCAAACACCTGACAGTTGTTGTGCTCATTTGGAACCACGTATATCAAATTTTCAACTGTCCGGTGTTTAGATCGCTTCGATCTGACTAGTTGAGAAGTTCTACGGTTTGATGTGAATCGTGTACAACTACTCATGTCATCCAATCAGTAGTATGTATTTTTCCAAAATTATTCTTGCTTTCCTGATTACCTGTTATGGTAGGTAGTACATTGCAAATTATGATGTGAAGGATTCCGGTTTCAGAAGAAAACTGTGTTGAATTTCACCTCCACGAATTTATCTGTTAGTACAGCCTTTTACTCAGCAGTTAAGCTCTCCCCCAGTTGAATACAATCCTTCACTTTTCAAGAATTAGTTTGTAGGGATTTCGCTTTGTTTCTGGTTGAGCCACTGATTGATATCATTTAGCGAAGCGTTGAAAACGAACAATTGATTGAGATCATTGTGAACAAGGAGGTTACATCAATTGACACCATGAACTTATTGAAACTTTCACACTTTCGGCGAAATAAAATCACTCTTTCATAGCGTGCATGGCTAGCTGTTGAAGAATGATTTCAATCTGCTCCGAAAGTCAACAGGAAACCGTATGTAGGGGCTAGTTGATCTTCGAAAGTATAGATCTCAGAGAGACTTCTTTTTTATGTGATTTTGAAAGGCCAAATATCTGCAGCAGACAGGACCGTCGAGGCTTCAATTAATTGTACTTATTGATGTCATTCAATTTCTTCTCCAGAAGAACTCTCAGCACGTTTGTGATGCGATTTTCAGCTGCATCTGCCTTGTCTTTCAGGCAGTCATCAACCTAAAACCTAAGCCGGTCATACAGCACAGCTTTAAGCTTTGCGATTTAGTCATCTTAGTCAATCAGCACCACTCCTTAGCATTTGCGAGGTAACAGTGTGGAGATTCCTTCATAATTACTCAGAGCTTTTATTGCTTTCGGATGCTCTTCGGAAACGATTTTGGAATATGACTCTGGTGAAATGAGGTATTGATTTCTAAAGTCGACTAGGTTATGATTAAAACACGTATTCTCGTCATCATCAATTGGAGTAAATTCATTTAGCTGACAGAATTGCGCTAAGATATCGGGATATAAAATTTCATACGCAGAGGGTCTAGTTTGACACGCATGTGTGGACTTCAAAAGACAGGCAATAAATAAGCCATCCTGAGAGCTACACTTTGGAAAATTGTCCAGTGTCACAAACTGCAACTCCACCCTTATTCCTGACTGGTTCTAAGCCATTGGTCACTACCAAGCCGCTTCGTCCGGTAGCCAGTCACTCACAAGCAAGCATCAGTGGGTGCGTACTTCCAATGAGTCCCAAACCAGGGCGGAGGAAACTGCTGTCCAGCACTCCTTGTTCGTTTTCAACGCTTCGCTAAATGATATCAATCAGTGGCTCAACCTGAAACAAAGCGAAATCCCTACAAACTAGTTCTTGAAAAGTGAAGGATTGTATTCAACTGGGGGAGAGCTTAACTGCTGAGTAAAAGGCTGTACTAACAGAGAAATTCGTGGAGGTGAAATTCAACACAGTTTTCTTCTGAAACCGGAATCCTTCACATCATAATTTGCAATGTACTACCTACCATAACAGGTAATCAGGAAAGCAAGAATAATTTTGGAAAAATACATACTACTGATTGGATGACATGAGTAGTTGTACACGATTCACATCAAACCGTAGAACTTCTCAACTAGTCAGATCGAAGCGATCTAAACACCGGACAGTTGACAATTTGATATACGTGGTTCCAAATGAGCACAACAACTGTCAGGTGTTTGGCTCCCTTCGATCTTGCTATCTAGCACGTACCACTGTAGTTGATTTGAGCAGTATACAACAACCATTCATCTCAGTCATTCAGTTGCATACAGTTTTATACAGTTTAGCTGTGCTTACATCTCTGTGTATAAATGTCGAGATTAATTATCGCAGTATTTACTACTTCGATTTTGGGTGTGTTTCACTTTGTTTGTTGTTCGCTTTTTCTTTGATTTTCTTATAATTCACTGCAAAATGATTCAGTGTGAATGACATGCGTTGGAAGCATCACTCGAAAGAGACCAATATTGAAAAAACGAATTCACCTTCTACGCCTTTTGTTTTTCGTATTTTCAATCTCCTTGTTTTGCATTCATTGAATCGATTACTGTTTATATGTGTGTCCAGATTGGAATGATTCCAAAAATCAATTACCGGGAGTTGATCGCTCACTTTGATTTAGACTCTTACATTCATAACGAGAATTGAATTTCACCGAAAATCACCATTCTTAGAAAAATTCACCAGCGAACAAAACCTCAGATTATAAGACAGATACTCAGATTTTGAGCTGTCTAGCGATTTCGACTTATTACAAAATAGATTTCATGAACAGTTGGAGAGTCTTTCAAAATCATGTAGTCCTAGACATCTTTTTTTCCTTGTTTGAGACTTTCCATCAGTAGACACCGATGACCCTTCGAGCGTTCGAACTGACTACTGTAAGGCTACGAGGCGAACACGGTGGCCGTTCAGTCAGTCGGCCAGGATTCAGTTACATGTGAATTCTATCTGTGACACGGAGAAATAATCGCACACTGAAGGAGTGGATAGCATGAAAGGGAAAGTAATGGGAAACAGGGCTCACATGGATTGTAGTAATACATTGTACTTCCCCTCAGGAAACCACAAAGAAGTCAGATGATATGTGGTTGGAAACTACGACTACCAGTGAACAATAGGAGTTGGAGGTGACAGCACTGTTTGGGTATGCAGAGATGGAAAATGGAACAGTAAGAGGCGCTAGGAAGTGTGAAGCATCAGGAGAAGATTGACGTTGTGAAATCCAAGTGAATGCAAAAGAAGAAATGTATATTTTTTTGAATCAGAGATAAGATGAAATGTGGAGAATGACAGTGTTCTGTTGGTAGAGGGCCCGTTTGATGTAACTCCTTGCGACTTGTGAAGTTCACAGATATGTGGTCTTGTTTATGTCATCATGATAGGAGATGAATAGAAAGAAGTGTGCTGACTCGAGTGAACTTCAGTGACGGATATCCTGGTAAAATGACGTCACCACAGAGACACGACAGGATTGAGTAGCATCAAGAACGTCGAAGTGGCCCCATCATAGATGCTATGATGAAAAGAAAGAGTGTGGAGTTTGCTACACAAGGTTATTTACGAGTGTCTTGTTATGTGTTATATTCGCTGCGAGAATCTCCAGTAGCGACGCGACAAATCAAGTGGTGAAGAGAAGTATTTATTATCCTAGAAGAAAAGAAACGTAAGAGAGGCAAAAGCAACAGACATTTCCAATGAAATTGGAAATTCCCATTTTCAGTGCCTGCATTTCTCTTTCAACGATTGTCGTCTACCGAATAATACAGTCTACTTTCAATGATCCTAACCCATATTCCTAGAATTATCAAGACTTTGAATTAAATAATATCGCGGAATACACAGATTAGATCATCGGAGAAATTAAAAACAACATTGTTGCAGCGAGGAAAATTTCCTTTTTGACGAAGTCACCAACCAGCCTGTATTTACAGTGAATGGATAAGAAACTTTGAGAACTGTTTCTCGTCTCTGATCACATTAGTAAGAATACAAGTAGAGATTGAAATAAAGTTATTATTAAAGAGTCACATGTGTATTTTGGTTAATAAACCTAATTGGTTAACCGCTACTTCAATGCACTGATCCGATCAACCCTCTTAAACCGCGTAAGATCCCGGCATATAAGCGTATTCGAGTCACAAGAGATCTCAATGTTCAAGCAAACGTTATGCACCAAGCCTTTGTTCTCGCTATGGCCATCATAAACAGTCAGTAGGGATTATTCAACCAAGTTTCTCACTCAAACTTCCTGTTTTATTGCCTATTCGCACTCTTATACTTTTATTATGCGAACTTTCAACTTATTTTGTTATTATCACATTCGAATCCCCCTTGTTATCTTGCTAATTTGTTCCTCGAGCCTGCTTGATGACTTCGTCGAGAAGAAATTCTTCTTGTCTACAAACATATTGATATCAATTTTTCCTACTACCTAAAAATTTATTACTCGCATGACTAATTCTGGGGCTTGAAACATTTTCTTTAGATTTGTGTGAGTAGTTATCTGTCAGTGATGTTTTTTCTTATTTGCTCGATTTCATTATTTATACCTACTATGCGATGAGAGAGATTATGGGCAATCGTAAAGGCGGCTCATTAGGACCATTAAGAATAGGACAAAGTAGTGGAGTGCAGTCGAATTCAGTGTTCCTCTCCGAACCAAATAGAACAACAATAATAATGATAATAATGAACGCTCAATATTTAATTGTTGGTTTGCGGGAATTCGATTAGTTACAGGATTTCCTTATGAGTTGAAATCGGTTAGAGAACGAATGAGGGAACTGGAAGTGTTGGACCGCTGTTTCGTCAGCCCGTTTGCGGAGACTTCATCAATGGGCACTCATCACCATGTGTTCGAACCCAATGCTTTCTGGCTGCAAACTGCGCTTGTTGACCAATCAAACACTGGGACCCGATTCAGTGGTCAGTTCATGAATTCCAACTTCTGCCGATTCATGATATCACGCAACTGGCACTAACGAATGTCATCGCCAGCGCGAGTATTTGTCCTTAGCCTCTTCTTTTGATTACATTGACGACTAACTGAACTCAGATTTACTAAATACGGATTGAATCAAAGCACCTGAACATACGAGAATGTGACTGTTTCCAATAGATCCAAGTGTCTAATCCACCAAACTGTTTTCAATTTGTCTCGCAATCAGGCACACCTTTTTCATCCTGTTCATTTTTCCAACTTCACAGTCACATGAACTCCATCTCCCACTGAGTGAATATGTGTGAATAAATTTGGAATACGTTACATCAATGAGATATTTTAAATATTCCCAATTGTGATAAATGTAGAATGCGATTTGAGCAATCAAATACTCGGTTTTGTCTAGTAGATTCTTATTAGGCATTACAATTACTTCATGACAACTAACTGAACTTAGATTCACTAAATATGGGATGAATGAAAGAAGCTGAACATACCAGAATATCATGACTCATGATTGGACAAAGTTTAATAACATGAGTTCTTCCTTTTATATATAAACCTCTGTTTATTTTAATTCGATTAATTTCCCTGAAGAAGTTCCGATCAGATTGCCGAACGAAACGTTGGAATTAAGCATTTCAATTTCGCTGAGATAATACAAATATAAATTTATAAATGTCTACTTCTCACTCAGCGCTCAATTATTTTGCAACTATCCGTTCAAATCTTGATCACAGTTATTATGAATTAGTGTCATCTGCCTTACAACTGAGTTCATTTGGAATCTTGCCTGCAAATGTAAATCAAATTACCGCATAAAACTACAGAATACTGAATAATTGAGATGAGCAGCTGAATGTCACCCACATCAACCATTTGTACTTGCCAGCCAGTCAGATAGAAGAGTTATGAACATAACACGATGGTCGTTTCACTGGTTTCAGGTTGAGCTAATCAGCATTCCACGCAGTCAGACTCAGCTCACAGAGTCAAATCCAATCCAAACACCTTTTCCGTCGATTGATATTCACACTATTGGATTTGTTGTAATTTCGTAATCATTTCAAATGTAAGAATGTCGTCACCGACCGAATACTTTATGGTTGTATTCCCTATTGATATATGCTGTAACTAAGTTGAGAAGCCTTCCTCAGTTGATCGAATGACTGGAACGACTTTGTAAACATATGAAGCCATGGAAACCTGTATCACATTTAGTATGAACCCCTGCCGAGTGAACATTTTCATGCTCACACTACATCTGGAAATTGTTCACATTTCACATACATCAAGACATGATGATTAATAATGGAGTCAATGAGACACGCTTTATCCTTAACCGCAATTCGTCAGGTGGATGTAATTGACAGTTACTGTGAGTGATCAATTTTCTCAAAATAACACGAACCGAGCATCCATCGGTTTACATGCCAGAGTGTTATACACTTGTCAACGTGGACGACATAACCCACCATCTGCGCAATGGATAGCAGCAATTGTTATGTAATTTCCGTTGATTGATTATATTGTACCACAGTGTCTAGTATGTGTTGACCTTTCGAAATGTTTATTCTAGATCCCACCGTTAGTCACCATCCAATAAAAAAGATAAAACCGAATACTTCGTAAACTATGATGAATTTATATTGAGCTTCGAACTTCTTGTGGAGGTTGGATACACTTTTCGTGGTAGTCTCGCTAGCAACCCCACCTAAACCCTCCCTCCTCTCCTGAGATAAGGACTGGCTAGATGACTAGTGAACTCGTAAACTAAGTGGGTAAATCGTATGCACAGGAGATGAAGGCCCATGAACAATTGTGTAGCCAGCTGAAGAGGGATGAAAAGAAATGAACCTGGGAGATGTGTACTGTTGAAGCCCTATGTCCCTCTCTAAGTCTGAGGGACTAATAACTAAAATATAATAATAAACCATAACATTTTTTGCAAAGGAAAAGCAACAGGTTGGCGATAGAAGAAGCATCAAAGACGGGAACTACTTCCTTCGGGTGAACATCGAAGAAACAGAGGTGATGAAGACTTCTGGCTAACAGCAACGACAACAGACAAGGATCAGCCAGTACAAACGGGAGTTGTCTGAAAGGAGCAATCTCCTTCACCTAACTACGTACCTACCTAGGAAGCACAGTATCAACTACAGGCGGGTGAAACCGATGGGGATATCAAAGCAGCAACGATCGGGAAAGCAAGGCAAGCTTTCATTCTTCTCAATATGTCACATATGTGAAAATATTGATTCGAAGTGAATAAACATTGGGCCACCAACAGATTATTCTGAAGGAATCCTGCTGTGAGGTCCATTAAATATCTGATTTTCTTCCACAATGAAATATTGACACGCGTTCACATGAATGATTGGTTTCGTGAAGAAAATGAAATTGAAAGTTCAGCCACGAGAACTGGAGCATTAGCCACAACGACGAAATCAAAAACATGTCAAGTAATTGCTTGTGTATGGTGCATAGGCCTTGCACAGCCATCAACAAAAGCATTCCTTAAAGACTTTCGACTTCTTGAAAATATAGGCGACATCATTTTGTGCTCAAGATATGTTTGCATCTGAGTGAAAGTATGTTTCCATCGGGCCAAGCTTACTTCTTCATTGTGACACATGAGCTGTGGGATGTAAATCAGAATAACTGATAGATTGTTGGGAATACGAAATGTATTTAACCATAAGAGATGTAAGGTGATGATGTATGCTTTGCTAGCTGCAGTGCATTCACCTACGAACGATCTGAACACTACAGAGTGTCATTTGGCTTGTGTGCTTGTTTGCATACCTTCAATAAACGAATTAAATACCAATGCTTAGCAGATAGTGTTGAATGATTCAGTGGCGTGGACTGACAATTCTGTTGAGTGAGGTAGAGTGGACTCTGAATGTGATCTGTCAGAAATCCATTGTTCATTTCTTTTCCGTCTCTCCTCTGTCGTTCTTTCTCTGACGTTGGAATTTGTTCTACCTAGAACTAGTAGGCAGTATCAGTTGTGTTTGTTAATTCCTAATGATGACTTCGTTGGCTATCCAAATCTTGTTCACTTATTGAATTTATGCTCAATTTGATGTACAGTAATGAATTTCCTTTAGTTAGAGATTATCTGCCATTCATGCCTCATTGATGTATCCGTCACTGTTGAACATTGTTTATTCGTATCCCAGTCCTCTGTGTCTGGCATTCGCACACTGTTTAAGTCTACGCGTGAGTCGCCTTTGCCACAGATTTGCTGTTTTATCTGATTGACGCACAATGTAAGTACTTTTGACTGCTTTCAGTCATAGAACCCCACAATTGAGGTTTGTTTATCATATTTCATACTTTATGTTGAATATAGTACCGTATTTCAGACAAATTCTGTGATTCGGGATTTCACGCGTCAGTCAACTTGTGGTTTCATTAATTGATGGATTATGGTCCCAAATTTCTTCTGCAGGTGAAGTGGAAATGGATTGAAGCTACACCTGAACAGATATTCAGGTAACATCTTACAAGAAGCAATTGACTGGAATTTGAATGTTGTGGGATGGGTGAGTTTGGCGTCCAAATATGACATGATGGTGATCATGTGAAGTGGAATTGAAATCTTGATAGGCGGTCACAAGGCCAGCTGAAATTTGATCAGTGAAGGCAGTGGAACAGGAGTGACCACTTGGACTTCAATACTATACTCAGAATGCAAGGAGTGAGTTGTAATAATATTGATATCAGTATTTGGTTGCCTAACTCGTCTTCAAAAACAATCGGATAAAACACATCAAGTTAGTGTCATCTGCCTTACAACTGAGTTCATTTGGAATCTTGCCTGCAAATGTAAATCAAATTACCGCATAAAACTACAGAATACTGAATAATTGAGATGAGCAGCTGAATGCCACCCACATCAACCATTTGTACTTGCCAGCCAGTCAGATAGAAGAGTTATGAACATAACACGATGGTCGTTTCACTGGTTTCAGGTTGAGCTAATCAGCATTCCACGCAGTCAGACTCAGCTCACAGAGTCAAATCCGATCAAAACACCTTTTCTGTGCGTGTTTTTCTTTGTGTTTTGTCCCTTCTTTGT
Source organism: Trichobilharzia szidati (assembly GCA_944472155.2). NCBI lineage: Eukaryota > Metazoa > Platyhelminthes > Trematoda > Strigeidida > Schistosomatidae > Trichobilharzia > Trichobilharzia szidati. The sequence continues at coordinate 28,205,340 of OX235273.1, forward strand.
TTCCTGAAATTGATAATGGGCGTATTAATGTTTGAAGAAGTTTTCATTTTGGACATATTCCTGTACATTTTAACACTGTCCTTACCTCAATAGGTAGTAATAATAATAATAAGATTAATAATAATAATAGTGAACCAGCTTTAATCAGTCATTGTATCTTTTCTGTAAAATTTCGATTCCACTTCATTCACACCATACAAAATGTTTTCAATTTCAATTGTTGTAGACCAATGTTTATCATTGGTGGCACATTCACACAGAATTGAAAACAATGAAAAATTTAGGCATTAAATACTGATGCATGGACGCTATTCATTGACAAATCAGTTTTATCAACAGAGTATCATCTCTAGTGAATATATTTTTCACTGCATGTACCAATAACCAACAGTTCTAGCTGTCATGTTTCCACGATACAGTGTAACATTGCGTGTTATTATTCTACTGAGTGTTATTTGTATCCCTATTGCATGTAAGTGATTCTGTAATTACATGTATTCATTAAAATTATTATCAGTATTTCCTCTTTGACTTCTATGTGGAGCATAAATGGACAGATCAACATTGTTTTCAGTGTTTCTGACATCGTTGTAAAGTCGACTCGTCAACCGCTCACACACTTTTGTTTCCTGTACACATGTTCTCATTTGTCTGTGTCATATATCGTTGGATGTCCAACTCGTTGCTTCCCATGCGAGAGTCTGATGTGTGTTACTAATACTCGTCGTAATAGTTTTATTCCAAACAGTACTTTTGGCAAAAACATAGAACTTTCGGCATGTAGCACATCACTGGATCTAATTTTCCCATTATAACTGTAATAATAAATAAAATAGGCCATTCACATTGAAACTATTGTTCAATATGAACATGAATATAACGTTGGATCAAGTGAGAATATTAACAACAGCATGATAATGAATGGAAGACGAGAAAGGGGCTGTTTACTTAGTGTTTCTCAGTAAGTTTGTAGTGTTACGCCTTACACACTTTTCGCATCACAATGTTATGTATGCGAAATAGGGAATAGCAGAGATTTCACAATTAGTCATCCAAGCATGCAGTATTCTATATTTGCTCCTAGTCCTATCTGATGAGATGAGAATATGTAGAGTTGTGCAAGGACGGAGACAGAGAGCTCAGTGTCTGACAGGTTAATATTTACTGATTTCTTGCATGAGTCCGTGTGTCTATCCACAAGAGTATTAACAGGATAGTATAGTGACACTCCAACCGTCCTACTGACAGCTTTCAGCGCTCTTCGAAGTGTGACAAAGTCATTCTTAAGTAGCTCGCGCATGATTACGTTGTAGGAATGAAGAAGGACAAGTAGAATACAAGAATTAAGGAAATGAGAGAGAAAACACTGAGTGGTACCAGATTGTGTCAACTACTCTACGTATAAAATTTTACGAAATATCTTTCAAGAAACTGACATGATCTGTGAAGATAATGAAAGATCAGAGGAAATAGTCACTCCGGAGTATTTGACATTCGACTTAATTTCAGCTTCCGTACTTGAGTGCAATGATAGCAGAATCACTGGCGCAGTCGGATATCTTCATCACCTTTGTTGATGCGGTATGAGAAGTAATTCTTTCTCAAAATTCAGATCATCTAGTGATTTTGGTGAGTGTAGTGTATGCGCATCTTCACAATTTCCAAGTTGTTCTGCATGGTACACCATTCTTAGCTGATGAAACTGACAGGATTCTTCTCTGTGTTACATATTATAACAGATATCAACAAATATCAACTCTCTTTGATCAAAGCAACCGAATTCCCTAAAGAATCCGATTTTATTTGACACAAATTGATGATAATTGGAGATTCTGAAGAGAATTGATTGAAAGGGATATTCTTCATTTAGACGGACTTTTAACTGATCACATGGGATTGGTTTTAACTCTGAAATGTTATAATTTCACCAAGTGATTTCATGACATAAGTGGCAAGCAACAGATTCTTAACTGTCAACACAAGTCCCTGTGAATCGAGTAGATGTTTCAGATTGATAAAAGGTGATGAAATTTAATAAGAAGTGGCTGAATGGTCAACGAGCTCCCCGGGTAACTGAAAGGTGTCGGGTTCAAATCCCGGTGGGTGTGTAATGCTGAAGAGTTAGAAACTATGATGAGGGAACAGCTGTCCAGTAGGGCCTGCTGATTTCCCAAATGTTTATCTATCGGATGTCAACTGGTGATCAATCCTCTTTATGAGAAGTGCTTGTGTTTGCCATGATTGTATTTGCGAAAACAATATGTATGAGTGAGAAATGTCTGCAGAGACGATGCTATATGAACTCATCACTACATCATAACTGAAGTCGAACAAAGCGAGAACAACAAATGTACCCGATGAACAATATTAGCTCACCTTCAATTATTTCCAGGATCCTTCTTAATTGACTACAACCAGAACAGCAGAAAAGAATAAATTACATTGAAAACGTGAACGTGCCGTTTATCACAATGACAGGAATAAGCTGATTGGAGTTAAACAGTAACATAAGCCTGGGATGATTTAAGTTGTTGAATGACATTTTGAAACAAGTTACACGCGTCATTATTCACCTCAGTAATTATTCTAATGATGACTGCTATTGTTTATTTGCTTTATAGACGCTGAAATGACACCAACAGAGTCACCTGATGAAGACTTGGTAAATTTTCAATATTTATGTTATATGAATGCTCCTTTCAATCAGTTTCATAAAAGAAGTTTCAATTTCAGCATTGTGGTAGAGTATAGTTCACCAGCTGAATAAAAAGGAGTAATTTGGTCATCCGCTTATTATTATTTTTTTTGAAACAAAAATAATAAAATCCCACAAAGTAAAAGAAGTAATAAGAAAGGTCACGAAGACCTAAAATGTCTGAAATGAACGTTTGTCAGTGAAACAAAGGAAAAAAGAAGGGGAAACATGAGATAGGGATTCAAAGTGCTAACGTTTATTGACAACACTCACTCTGGAAACCTGTAATTTTGTTATCATTATTGTTGCCTTGGGTTCCTAGTGGAACATAGGGCTTCAACTGCACGTCTCCACTTGCTTCTGTCTTCTGCTGTACTTTTCGCTTGCATCCATGTTAGTCCATGCTGTTTCAACTCCTCTTCACACGATCTCCTCCATGTCACCCTTGCACTGACGTCCCACTCGCCGCTTCTCTTTCGGGTTACACTCAAGGGCCTGACGCGCGATGTCACCCAGCAGCCTCATCAGCGAGTGTCCCATCCATCTCCACTTTCTCCTGCATATTTGTTGAGTGATTGGTCCTTGTTTCGTTTGTCCCCATAGCTTCTTGTTGGTGATTCTTTCCGGCCATCTGATCTTCAGTATAGAGTGAAGACAGCTGTTGATAAATGTCTGCAACCTGTTGGAAATATTCTTGGTGACCCGCCAAGTTTCTGATCCGTATAGAAGAACTGACTGACTTGACGTTTGTATTGAAAATCCGAATTTCATTGTTGATGCTGAGTGACGAAGATTTCCAGATTGGTTTCAGGTTGATGAATGTGTTTCTCACCTTCACGATTCTCGATTTGACATCCTTGTCCGTTCCTCCTATAGTTGAGACAATGCTCCCTAGATAAGTGAATGAAGTAACCTCCTTCAAATCCCTCCCGTTGATGGTGATTGGCGCTGGATGTTGCTGCTGCTGTTGTTGTTGTTGTTGGTTGGTTATTTTCATAACCTTCGTCTTGTCTATGTTCACCTGGAGTCCTGTCTTTGCTGCTTCTTCGACCAGTTTGTCGGTTTTCGCTTGTAAGTCTTCGATTTTGTGTGACATCAGGCATAAATCATCCACGCGCGAAATCCAGGTCTTCTAGATTCTTCACGTCGGTCCAGGATATCCCTGTCTTCTCGTTTCTCACTGTCTGACGCATAATCCAGTCCACCACAATTAGGAATATCATTGGTGATAATAAGCACCCTTGTCTGACTCCTGTGTTTACTCCAAACGCTTCGCTGAGTTTTCCGTTGTGGATCACTTGACATGTGCCGTTGTCGTACAGCTGTTGAATAAGGTTGATGAATATTTGGGGTACGCCGTAGTACTCGAGTAGTTTCCAAATTACTTCGCGGTCAACGCTGTCGAAGGCCTTCTCAAAGTCTATGAAGTTGAGGTAGAGGTTTGATTGCCATTCCATGCTTTGTTCGATGATGATGCGTAGAGTTGCAATTTGGTCAGAACATGATTTGCCTTTCCTGAATCCAGCTTGTTCTGGTCGGAGTTCTGTATCCAGCGCGTCCTTTATTCTCTCCAGGATGATGCGACTCAGGATTTCACTTGGCGTCGACAGGAGCATGATTCCTCGCCAGTTCTTGCAGAGTCCTAGGTCGCCCTTCTTTGGTAGTTTCACGAGGTAACCTTTCCTCCAGTCAGTAGGCAACTTTCCCTCCTTCCAGACTTTTTGCAATAATGGAGTCAGCATATCTGCTGTCGTCTCTAAATCCGATTTCAGTGCTTCAGGCGGTATTCCATCTGGCCCAGCTGCTTTTCCAGCTTTCAGAAGCTTGATTGCATTCAAGACTTCAGCTTTCGTTGGAGGATTGGTGTTAACTTGCAGTTGTGTACGTGCTGTTGTTGGTATTTCTGGACGGGTTGCAGGTGGTGGTCGGTTCAAGAGTCCTTTGAAGTGGTCCGCCCATTGTTTAATCTGTCTTTCTTCTTTGGTAATTGGGTTCCCTTGGCTGTCTTTTATAGGTTTCACTTGTGTTGATCTCTTCCCGGATAGAGACTTGGTTATCTGATATAATGTCCTCAGGTCCCTTTTGCCTGCTGCCTTCTCAGCTTCAGTAGCCAGGTTGTCGTAGAATTGTCTTTTGTCCTTCCTGGCACTCTTCTTCACTTCTTTGTCCAATGCTGTGTAAGTTGAGCTCAGCGTCTCTTTCTCTTGTCCATCTTTGCATTGAATCATTTTCTCTTTCACCATTCTCCTCTCCTCTATTAGCTTCCAAGTGTCCGTTGAGAGCCATTCCTTGTCTTGTTTCTTCTTTCTTCCTAAAACCGTTGAACACGTTTCGTTGAAAATTACTTTCAGAGAGTTCCAATGGTCTTCCACGGATGATTCCTCAGTGGTGCCACGTAGTGTTTCCTGCTTTGCTCTGACAGTTGCAGTGAAAATGTCCTGTGTGATTGTGTCCTTCAGTTTTTGCGTGTTGAACTTGCATTGTGGCCTATCCCCAGCTTTCATCGAAGCTTTTAGGTTCACCTTGAAAGTCCCTTGTACCACATCTTCTCCTCGCCTCGACCTTGTGTCCAGTAGGCTCCGCCTCCACTTCCTTGAGATTGAAATGAAGTCCATCTGGTGAAATCCATGTTGCCTTGTGTATATCCCTGTGTTTGAACACACTGCCACCAATCACCAAATCATTGAAGGCGCAGAAGTCTGAGAAGAGTTCACCATTGTCGTTCATTTCACCGAGGGCCTCACGACCCATGGTGAGTTCTCTTCCTGTATTGTCTCCTCCCAGTTTCGCATTCATGTCACCCATCAGGATTTTGATATCGCTCTTTGGGACGTTGTCCATTACTGTTTGTAGTTGACTGTAGAAATCCTCCTTCTTCTCTTGTTCTGAGACGTTTGTAGGCGCATAGCATTGAATGATTGTAACCTTCTTTCCTTTTGAGTTGAACCTGGCTGTCATTATCCTGGAGGAGATTGGTTCCCACTGCATGAGAGCTTTAGCTGCTGTTGGTGACATCATGATGGCTACTCCCTCGGTGTGCTCGTGATCGTCCTCTGGGTGACCGGAGTAGATTATTGTCTCTCCAGTTGGTAGTTGGCTCCTTCCGCATCCGTTCCATCTGCTCTCGCAGATTCCCAACACTTCTATTTTATATCTCCTCATTTCTGCGGCTACCTGAGCAGCCTTTCCAGTTTCGTACATTGTACGAACATTCCACGTCCCCATCCTTATTTTCGCTTTCATCGAAAGAAGGCACATCGGCTGACTGGCTTCCCGAAGGCTTTCACCACCCTGTGTCATTTCACTTCCTCGATTCCAGCGAAAAATAAGGTCATTGTTTGTATTTTTAGAATATTTAATCTGTTTGTGCGTTGAAGTTTTAGTAGCAATTTGGTTAAGTTTTGGGGGTGGAGTTGCTAGCACCACGCCCCAACCCTCCCTCTTTATCCGGGCTTGGGACCGGCTAGAATACTCGTGACCTAGTAATCTAGGCGAGGTTAGTAATTTTGCTGATGCTGGCTATTGAATGAATGGCTACCGGACGAAGCTGACTGGAGTTCTAGATAGAAGTCGTGACCAGTGGAGTACATCCAGTCGGTAGTGAGGGTAGAGTTCCCGCCGATGATATTGGCTGTTGGCAGTTTCGCTAAATTCATGAATTGCTGTAATTTAGAATTGATGAACTGGCTATTCAGTCGGGTTGCAGTAGCTGAAAGGTATTCAATCTTGCCTTGTAACTGGAGGGTGTCGAATTCGAGTTCCAATGTGGCAGCTAATAATGAAAACCTGCACCAGTATGTTGGGAATGCTTACGGGAACAGGCCGAGTTTCCGGACCACACAGAACCATTGACTAACTTGACTCGAGTGTTGAAAATTCGAATCTTCTTCTTCATGCTGAGTTAGTGCAAAAGATTTTCAAACCAATTTCAAAGTGATGAAAGTTTGTCTTCCTTCTCCGATTCTGGTTTTGGCATCCTAATTCGTCCCACCACCTGTAGTTGAAATGATGCTTTCTAGATAAGAGAAGGATCTATTCCATTGGTACTGGATGGTGTTGATACCATTGGGATTACATTGGCGGTACAAGACTGAAAAGTGAATAAACTACATTGAGTCAACCATGCGAAACAGCAGGTTAGAGCGTTTTGCAGGTCACGTTAAGATAGATAGATAGATATATAGGGAGAGAGAGAGATAGATAGATCGGAAGGTGGAAGGATCGCAATCGAGTGACGGCCTTCATTCCACGCCATGCCATTCGACGGTTTCCTCAATGTATGCTCAATTCATCTCCATTTTCCCCTACATATTTATCGAGCAATCGGATCTCGCCTGTCAGTTCGTTCCACTGCAGGGATTCTTGTGACTTATTCTTTCTCGCCGACCAGCTGGTGTCCCTTTGGATCTTCAGTATGGAGCTAGTCAGCGAAGGTGCCAACTGTTGGTAAAAGTCTGCAGTGGCCTGCTGGAAATCATTTTCTTGAAACTGGCCAAGTTTCTAACCCGTATAGCATGACTCACTGACTGACTATCTTCACACTTGTGTTCAACAGAATCCGAATCTTGCAGTTTATGCTGAGTCAAAGTGCAGAAGACTTTCAAACTGGTTTCAGGTTGATGAAGGCGTATCTTGCCTTTCCAATTCTGCCATTGACATATTCAGATAATGTTATTATTTTAAGAAAATTTCAAATAAGTGAACAATAATGATAAGAGATGGAAGGAAGTAGTAATAATAAAAAGTGTCATTAAGTCAACGATGTTGCCAATATGGTAGATTCAAAGTGACCACCATTTCTTTGTGTACTCAGAAACAGACTTTTTCAATTGTACGCATCTTTCTACTTGTCTGAATGCTAACAATATCATATTTGTAATTGACAATGATGATTTGTTATCAAAGGCCGCGGTACGTGGACTTTGTTCCCTTTCCCGCCTTTTTGTCAAGTGCTCGCTGGTGGTACTTGCCAATCGCCTTTCCGTATGACGTGTATATTTCTCCCACGAAATTATACGCAATTAGAATTGCTGAAGACTCGTAACCAGCCTTGAACAGATTTCTGGTGTTTGAGGATTGCAGCATGATTAGGTTTGCTTGTATCTTTATCCAGTCATTTGTGTTTCGGATCCTACATGTCTGATTACGGTCAGGTGACTGTTGAACATAATTTCAGCTGGTGTGGAAATAAGAAGGTGTTTAGATACGATGAATTCACTGTGCACTGAATCATTATTACTTAACGGTCTTATTAACGCCTAACAGCCTGTTTATTTCCGACTGTCATTTTAGTGGAAAATCCTATGGGAAATCATCAGAAAGCATGTATTCACATCAAATAGTACCACCCACGAAAAGGATCAAACTCCAGGTATGTTGATAAGGCATTACTGATATGTCAATGTATTAATATTACTATTACTCATTGACTACGTTTTTTCTGAAATACAATAATCTCCCCTTAGCGTGCATCCAAACCAACGCCATCCTGCCGAGGATATTTGTCGAGCACAATTTCCTCGATTGGTTCATTCTCAGAGTGGTTTATCCCAAGTCTTTTCTAGCCATTTGATCTTCAAAATGGAGTCAGTAATGGCAGCTGTCGATGAAAGTGTGATGTTGCCTGTTTGAAACGCATTAAGTAACTCATTATGTCTCTGACTCATATCAAGGATGTGAATTAACATTGGTGTTCAAAATCTGAATTTTGTTGTTAATGCTAACTCTCTGCAGAAGTCTCTCATATTGATTTCTGAGTGATGAAGTTCTGACTTGCTTTACGTGTTCTGCTTATGGCATTCTCATTCGTCTTGTCATCTGTTGCCGAAACGATGCTTCCTAGAGAAGTGGAAGAAGTGACTTCTCTCAAATTCCTTCTGTTTAAAGTGAGATTTGTGTTTGTTTTTGATGACTGGTTGACTTCATCACCTCCGCCTTCTCTAAGTTCATTTGAAGTCCTGTCTTTGCTGCTTGGTTATGCAGCCAGTTTGTTAGCTTTTCACTTGTGGATCCTCGAGTTTCTACGACACTGGAAATAAATTCTCTACGAAACCCATACCTTCTAGTGTCTGTCTGTGGTCTGAACGGATACCTGTTTGCTAGCTCCTCACGGTCTTTCGCATATTGCAGTCTTTCACAATTAGGAATGTCATCAATGCTGGTAGGCAACCTTGCCTTACTCTCCTGTATTCCCTTCGGTGTGTGTTTACTGAATTTTCCGTTGTGAATCACTTGACCTGTGTTATTGTCATACAGCTGTTGAATGAGATTGATGAAGGTTTCCGACACAGCACTCCACTGTCTTGAAGTAGTTTCCAAATTAATGTACGGTCAGCGCTGCTGAAGGTCTTTAGAAAGTCGACGGGTATACTATTACCAGAAGAATTTCGAAGTTAAGTTTAGAGCTGTGTGCTGGAATGCAAGTAGATGACATTTATTCTTCCCGAGAAATCACTGAGTGATTTCACAAGACTATGCTTTGAAGACTGCTAGAACGATTGATTTAGGTGTTAGAATGTTTTGTCAGATTTACAGCACTATTTCATATTACGTGTTAGGAGGTGTGAACTAACAAGTCATCAAGTACTAAGCTTTTATACTTATTGATATTTATTATGTAGACAGTCAAGGACCTTTCACACTCTCCAGTATTTTCGGTCGTGAAGCTCATTGAGAAGGTAAGAGACTTTAATTCAGACAGGTATATTGATTTGTCAGTAGGAAGGAGCCAATGCCATGAGTCCAGTCGTTAGAGTAGATTCCTAATGAATGCTGCAATTGACCTTCCTGCAAATTGCCACAGACCACCTAATCTTAATCCAGACCGAATTTAAGGTTTGCAAGATCGAGTTTCGTTTGTGAATCATTCTTCCGATAGACTTTGAGTTGGTTAAGTTTACTGAATTAGATCGACAGTTTAGCCCGTAAATGACATGACATAACTGAGCATTGTGACTCTGTGAAGTTTGAGAGTACACATCTTGTACATTACTTAATAAAATAAAAATATCAAAAATAATGTGAACGAATAAACACAATTTGTCGGATAAAACTATGGGTCGGTTGTTCGGCGGTAGAACGTTTGCTTACCACGCCAAACATGGTCCGAGGTAGGATTCCAGGCCAGCGCAATCCTGACCTCGCTAAGACAGTAATAACACGCGTAAAGAGGAAGGGTTGGACATGAAGCTAGCAACTTCATTCTGTAAAAATACCCACTGTTACTGAAACTCTGCAGCTCAAGTTTGGAATCCCACCGATGTCCCACCCCGAAAGCAAAGGAATAAAGTGAAATGAAATGAGCAATCACAATTTTCAAAGTTGATTTTCACAGTCCTATTACTTCCTGCCCACTTGTCGGCGAGGCAGTTTTATTTTCCAGATATCTGGGTGGACAGGTGTTGAATCTTCCCTAGTGTAGGTATTCTCATTCGCTGATCCGATAAAGAAAGCTCCAGTTGCCAATCTCTGTATTTATCATTGGATCATTTGTGAGGCGGAATTCCGCTGTCGAATATGTAGGGGCTGATTTAGTGAACTGGGGATGACTGAATTGTTAGAGAACCAAGAGAAATGTAGACTAGCAGATTCTAATATTATGAGACGTTTAAGAAGTAGATGTTGTCTGTGAAAGTTTGTGCGTTGTGAATGAGGTTGATAATTTATAATTACCCTGCATTTTGCAAATACGAAAAATATCTTATCATTGTTTGTAGAAAGACAATAAAATAGAATTACACTGTAGCACTGCATGCAATTACACAGAACTATACAGTCAGATGAGAAAGAGAGACAGTTCTAAGATCCAATGTAAATATCAGGCTTAACCACAGACTCATATCAGTCAGAGAAACATTGAAAACTGACATGGCGTACTGGACACTTGTTTGTGGCAGCACTCACCCTCATGTGCTCAAACACAGGAGCTAACAGTGACTAGACAACCTTGTTTACCGTCCAGCTACAGAGACTCTAGTCAGTGATCGATTTCTTCCAATTCATGACTCATGTGCTACTGAAAGCAGCCAATGTCATCAACGGTTATTTCTCTCGGTTTGGAAGCCTGGTGGGTACGTAGTGAGTGTGAGACCCGAATTAGGACGAAACAGCTGGCTGTCTAGTACTTCCAGTTTGTTTTCAAAAGTTTATTATCTGATATCAACCTGTGGTCAGACTTGGAATAAATTGAATTCCTCTGAAAAAATTCGTGAATCCAATGTATGTTGTCTTGGAGAGAGAGATGGAAAAATGAAGCTTTCTTTGTTGAATTAACCGAGGATACGTGCAAAAGGAATGAGGCTACGCCTGTCCCTGCCCGTCATGGAATTTCGCTACACCTATGAGGAATAGGCATTAAGAAGTATGACTACTAGAACGGAATTTCACAGCTGTCCAGTTATCTCCAATGTAACTGTGATGAATATTATCAAATTAGTAATCCTCACTGAGACATATAAGTAAGAATTCAGGAAAGAATATTCTCTTTTCGATGACTTCATTTTCATAGTTGTACAATCGTATATAATATGCATTGCAATAGACAATAACAATCAGTTTTGTTGTGTGTGCGTGTGTCTGTGTGTTACATTCTGACAGTGAGTGGAAATACTAAAGTGCGATAATATTGTTGTATAGGATTATGAGTCACAATTGATTAGATAACAAAGTTGTTATGTGAATAACACAGTAAAATCGAAACCATGGTAAGCAAAGAGATCGTACAATTATTTTTGTACACAAAGTTATGGCTTTGTGTCTGCTATACAAAGCAAATGCACTCGTGTAGCTGTCAGCAAACTTTATCAAACTTTGTAGACTAAATTAAATAATGTGTCAGATGCTGCGTGGTCAGTATCGACAATGTGTTGCAATTTCGATGAATTAATAACTGCATGCTCTCCTTTTCTCAGGTAAGTTGGAACTTGCTGTGAAACGCGGCGAGACACCTTTCTCGACGACCATCCTATGTAGCTAGCTAGCTCTGCAAGAGCAGGTGAACACATATATATATATATGGAATTAAGGAATCGAACAATCAAAATAACATTTCCTTGATATTAAGGTACACCAGTGGGCAACTAGAGTAGGTTATTCATAGAATGACAGCAAAAGACGTGCTTCGCAATGATTTTGTCAGCTGATTGTTTAGTACTTCACTAATAGTGTCACACCTAATTTCTAAGTTAAGTAGCAACAATGGTTTTAGCTACTTTGTCCTTCTCTGTATGACTTCCACGTAATTTGCTATTGGTCTCCACGAAGCTTAGTGAATACCTGTTCACTAAGAAGGTTACTTTCAAATTTTTGACTGCATCATAAACACTGCTCCTAACTACAAATTCTCCAGACCCGTGTTGAGCGAGAACGGATTAAATTCATTTTTCTGTCTAAGAAGGAAATCTGTAAAAATTGATCAGCCGTTCCGTCCACGTTGCTTCACTGTAAATAGAACTGTTCAAAGACCCGTCAGCTTTCCTTGACAGAAATACATCAAAGAAAGAGAATCTTCCTTCAGTTTCTCGTTGTAAGGTGAACCAGATGATACGATGACCGTCATTGAATACAATGTTATTGACTTTTTCACCAAACATAAACGTTTCACTCTGTGACATATCCAATAAACACATTTATATAGAATTGAACACGAGCAGAATATCCACTTGTCACGAGTATATTATTATTAGCACTGTCAGAATTATTTGTTGATTGCCCATTATTATATCCCAAACGGAACCACAAATTAACTTCCTTATTTGTCTTCTTCTTCTTCTCCCAATATCTGTACTGAAAACCACGAATACTTCAAAAATGGTTATAATATTAGTTTAAGCAAAATATCACGTCATCATATGGGATGGATGTCACGGGATTGTGATGGCAGTGATGAAGAAATGTTCAATTTCAACAATTCCTGTATGCTTCTTGTAATTTGTCTCTTGAAACTGACGATATCTGAATAAATTTTCTTTTCATTGTCATCTCATTTACTCGTCTTTTATGTTAGTTATTGTAAGGTGGATTGGTGTCGATGCCTCAGGAATATCTCAATGTTTGTTCAGCGAAGAAATACTGTTATTTTCAACGAATTCATTTTCAAGCTAACTGTTCTGTCGTATTTATGTTACAGAAAGAGAAGGCAATAAGTGGCCTCACTAGAAATTGCTCAGCCAACGGCGCACATATGATAAGATCTAAGATAATTAAAATGATGCACTAATAACGGGTAGAGTTGAAATGAACGAATTACCAAATTCCTAAAGATTATTCAATAGAGGAACTGGTATGAAGATTTTGCATGAATCTCTCAAAAAGGTTACTAATATTAGATGATGATTTTTTGAGATATAAGAATGATGATATTTTGTCTGTATGATCACGAGAGATTAGTGAAATCTTCTGTCTATATCATATGCTTTTTCAAAATCATCGTTTAAGTTGAAACTTCAGATATCTGAAACTGTACAAATCTATGAAATTTGTATTCATATTAAATTGGTTTGGATTATTTGATTTTACGAATACTTAATGCTCACATTATTTTGCCTCTATTGAACAGAACTGGCGATTTTACGTTTTATTATTTTCCACTTATTCGCCCTTGTGATCTATACAGAAAATATTTTGACTCAGATGAATACTTGATATGGTTTTTCATTGCACTTGCACTAGGGAGCGCTTTCGAATTGCTGTCATTAACAAGATATTAGAGTGAAGTTCGATCCTTCTATATCATGCACACAGTTTATTGCTTGAATCTGTTGAACATTCATCGAAGGCGACCTCATTTGGAATACATGTTCGGGATGTTTTTGAACATACAAATGTTCAGTTTCTTTCCTTCACATCGAATATTTTGTTTACTTTCGCTGCTACTATATGAGCCAATATTTTTTATTGGTTTGTACTTTTGTGTCAGTTTTGGAAAATTCACATATTTAAACTACTCCATGCTCTCGTCTTAATGATAGGTTTTCCACAGCAATGTAAATTATAGTTAAAGATTCTGTCGTGCGATAATTATAGTCACAACATAACTGAAGATTCACTGGAGAAAACGAGCAATTCATGTAGATTTTTACACATAGTGACTGCATCCGTTATACACAAAGATAAACTACACGACTTGAATGACAAGTTTAAACAGACACCTTCAGAAATGACTACTAAGGATGTGTGAAAAGCCCTCTGAAATAATTGGAAATCACCACATCATGATTAAATATAGAAAACTAATGAAATGCCAGTTGATCATTCTGTTCACATCTGCAAAATATTTGGAAGTCATCGTTAATTCCTCATTCACTAACAGCAGACACAGCAGCAATCATTGTACATTATCATGTTCAGAACACCTCACAAATATCTGATGACCGGGTAAATTTGCAACACACATTTACTAATAGCCTTAAGAGTACAATATTCAATACTGGTATGGCGTTTCTGCAATAGGCTTCGCAAAGAAGATTGATTATGGTGCATATTGTAAGAGATGGTAATTTTTACAGTTTTTATCAAATGAGCATCAAAATTTTAGAAGGAGCTATTTCAAGGAATAATTTTATAGTAATAGTTTTCAGATGAAGCTGTGAAAAAGGTCATGGCAGTACTTGATGAGCTTTCGAAACTATTCTCTTGAATTGAAGACGAATTTCAAAATCATCGTATTAATCTGTTTTCAAATAAAAGACGGTGGCGAAGGGTGACGCAGTGAAGTACACACGCTCTTCAGCATTCAGTTTCCATCAGTAATCATAATCAAAAAACGATGATTCAAAAGATGAGTTAAAAACTCAACTTTGACAGAAATAAATCCATGTAAACAATTGTGAAAGACAAAGCAATCTTGATGAGTATGATATCCAAACTAATTCGGTCACATAAATCACTTGCACTTAATCCGGTGCAACAATATTGCCAGTTTAACAGCGACCTTGTATTTATGCAGTTTCCTCAAAAAAGAAGCCAATTTTGGTACCTTTAGACTGTGTTTTTGGAATGGATAGTTAATAGCACTTCCGTTTCTAGGTTTTGATTGAGGAAACCCTTTTAGATGAATGATTCAGAAGATTCTTAATGAAGGACTAATTCGCTGGGCAACACCCACTGATTCTGTATGATCGCCTTTCTGATGTTAGATAGGTATAATGCTTTTCTTACTGACGTTTGAATATATATTTCTCTGCATTTCCTAAGTCACTTCATTTAAGGGAGGTTGGCGGAAACAAGGCATATTGAATTTCGTCACTGATATTGCAATCACTACTTCACGATTGATTTTCCTGTGATTGTCCTCCACATGTGAATACTATCATTGGCGAATCGTTAATGGTTACGTCTCATCAGTTGTTGAAGTGCGTTTTTTCATAATTCTTGAAACCAGTTCTGTACAAACCTATATTCCTATTCTTGTCACAGACAGTTGAACTGACGACTCATTCTATCACAAGCTAAAATTTGGCACTATAAATAAACAAAAGAATTCCAAATCATGAACTTCGTTGAAGCCGTCTAATAACTCATAGTGACTGTGTGCCATCGGTTTGTCTGATTTAACGCAAGTTTATATTCTTTGTCCAGTAGCAAACGAGCCTGTGTCACATCACTCAACTCCCGCACTTGATTCGTCACAAAATTACTGATAAACTATTGGAGAAACAATAATTCAGGGAAAATGAGTAGACCTCCGTGTTGATATCAGCAAAAACTTGGTAATTTTATCACTAAAGAGCAAAACATGTGGATAAATGTCAGTCAGATATCACGATCTTAAATTCTCTCTCGGAATTACGATAGAAATTATGCATGCAGTGAAATAGCTAATTACCTCGTATCGTATCGTGTCGCATTTCCAAGAAACAGTGAATCGTATATGAAGTCAACTTAATCAGAATTTCACTGAGGAACGTCTATTATTGCTCGAAACTCAAGCTAATTACAGAACATTTTTGAAATGCATGTGTATTTTTGGTACGCAATCATACAAATATTACAGACTTATGCAGATGAATTAGTGATGTTTTCATGAGATACAGTGTACTATCGCCACTGCTATAGATAACCTCCACGAATGTGTATCATATCAGAGTACATTTATCATAGAAGGTTGAGACAGTCTGGGTAATGCTACAAAATCCAACAATGTTGAAATGAAATATTTATTTTTATGGAATTAAATACACATTATCTGATAAACAGAATTTTATGTTTACAGCCACCTCATTTCAGTAATTCAGTGGTGAATTGGCGGTTTAATCAAACAGTGATGTTTCAGGTGTCCACCCAGTCATAAATCAATATCACGAAGAGACTAGTCTAGCATTATAATGCCTATTTACAAACGTCAAATGTTCTGTCTGACTGACTGATTCATTCATGTAAACGCCTTTCAACCAGTAAGGTGTGTCGCAGAAACTTGTATAAAACATGTTAAACTTTAGTTTTCAGACACTTACAAGTTGGCATGAGGGCGTATTCTATTATAATAAAGGTTTTTGTATTTCCCAATGAATGAAAAACAAAACGATATTGGTTTTACTGACGTTTCGCTATTTAATGCTAATAGCTTTATCAAAGTATTATTAGACCGGAATTTACAAAATCTCAGCATATATATAACAAACAGTTAGGGGGTGAGAAAATAGACATAGGTCAAGTTAAAGGGACATATTGAAAGTAAAAATAGCGATGAAGATAACTAAACCAAATAACAAAGGTAATAGTACATCTGTTATGGTATTAAAACAAAGTTTACTAAGTTTACTTGTTCCACAATACACTTTCTGATATGATTTTAATTTGCCTTTACTGGCTATTGTATGCTTTAATTAATGGATTTATAAATGTAGAGCCTGAAGAAGAATTTATTGAAAACAGTTGTTCGCTCTAAATATTTTGTTCTGAAATTTTACTAACTTGATCATCGTTCGTTAGTCTGGGGTCATTTTCGTTGTCAAGTTGATCATTTTGGTTAAGATAACAAAATCAACAAAATCAAGTGTGGATTGTTGGATTTGATCGGTGTGTGAAATTATAAAAGTAGTGTGTGTTTACATAGTGAACTTGCTTATCACATTCGTGTTGATTTTGTCACTTGGTGGGGGAGGAAGGTGTTGTAACCAGGTCAGATTCTGTTTTAGTCCATCATTCCTTTTCAGGCAATTTTGATTCCACTTGATATGAAGTGCTTCTGATGATATGAGACGTTCTTTGTGATTTCTGAAGTTTTTCTGGATTATTTCAATATTGTCAAAATCGATTTTGTGGCCTGATTCTATAGCGTGTAGACCTATGGCTGATGATTTTTCAAGTTTTTGTAGTTCAGTGGGATTTCTCGGTGGTCGAAGAGATGCTCTACGGTGTTTCTTCTGATCTTGATTTCTTGAGATGTTTGTCCGATGTATATCGCATCACATTCCAAGCATTTTATTTTATAGACACAATTAGATAGAGATTCTTTAGGGATTTGGTCTTTTATATGGACAGGGCGGATTCCAGATTGATGAATCACACAACGTTTGCCTGTACTCATCATTTTAAACACACCGTATGTCATCCCAAATGAAAAGAAAGAAATATAATCCTTACTCTTGATAGCCACCACTAAATGAATATACCAAATAAAATGTCAAATGACTTTTCAAGCATCACTTCCAGTAGCTACATTGCAGAGAAGACTGGACGAACCACTTCACATTTAAGTCATAATGTAACGCATTTACCATACTTCCGTACTGGCTGTATTGTATACTCGATAAGGAAGTTGAAGTATGTAATAGATGCAATATGACTTTTATCGAAGGTTTCATTTAGTTTTTTGATTACTGGGTCACGCTACCTTAGAAATAAGAGCTTAAGGTTCAGGAAGTCGTGAATTCAATTTGTTTCACTAATTGTAATCCGTGGTCGGCCATGTGAATTTTAGAACTATGTAGAAATATCTGAGTGTGTCAGGTTTGTGTAGATCAAATGTAGATATAGCAATGCATACCGTGTTGAGGTTTGCCAATCGAGTGGGATGTCACTCACCTTACAGTACTCACTAAACAGTTGACTCATTACTCTCCACTGAATGAACACAGCTGAAATTCCGTTTTACTGATAGCAAAGCATTATAAAAATAAGGATTATTTTGGTGTTGAGAGAAATCAGTCTCAGTTAATGTCATCATGTTATCCTCCGATTTTTATTCCAACAACCAGTTGCACAAAGACTGTTAAATTCACTACCGATTCATCAGATCAAAAGAATACAGGATTTCCATATTATTTCTTAAACACACCAGTGGTGCACAGATGGAAAGAAAAGCCATAGGTAAGTGCAGTCACTTGGCATCTACTGAAGGACTGTGTAGGCTTAAATCGGATATGAATACGTAAAATGGCTAGTGAAAAATATACCGTATAAACTGGTAAGCGTATGGAAAGTGTTTGAAATATGTTTCGTGAAAATGAGCTGAGTGAAAATTGGGTCCTGTAACAGCACAAACTTCTAGAGAGTTGATGGACGAAATTAAACTGTCTGTAACACATTCATGATAACATATTTAAAGCAAATGATTCACTTCATCTTCAAATTTTATTCAACAGAATTCTAAATTCATCTTTCTCTGTTTCACATTCAGCAACACGTAAATAAACAGATAACCGCTCCGAAACTCACTTCTGATGACTCTGCTTATCACGTGAATTGAATGACGTAATATTAGTATCACAAATCACATATAGTAGGGAAATTTCTTATTGATGGAGAATATTTAATCCCTAAGGCTTGATACATATCTCTTGCTGCTCAATTCAGAGTGGCCTGGAATAATTATGAAGCTTGTGTTATTGGTGGTGAAACACTACGTGTTTCTAGAATTGGTGGGAAAGTGCAAGATAACATTCTTGTAGATGATTCGTTTATTAATATGTCAATGTCCATTAGCGTTATAGAAGTGGACTATCTTCGACATAGTTTAATAATAAGTCGTTTAATTAGCCAGACTGAATTGACGCGCGACTTTCTCAGCTCAGTCAAACATTTACACCGCAGATGTGCTCAGACCAAAATTAGCTAAGCAACCGTCAAATAATCAGTATTAAACAGCACAATACAATAAATCCATAAAATCTAAATCAGATTCGCCTACATGAAGTCTATCCGGAAACAGACTGATTTATGATACACAGTAGGCTAAGCCTTTCATAAAATCTGAGCTCAAGTGAATGTGAAAATAAAACATTTCAAACGAAATCAGCTGGCCTACGAAACGTTCATATAAAGGCATACTTCAGAATTTCGAATGAGAGTAGTTTTAACCGTAACTAACAGTAATACGAATGCATTTGGAATGTTCCTCATATTTAAGTCGTCGAAACTAACTCATCAATTCATAGAATTATTTTCAAAATATTTTCGTTCTCCAGGTACAATTACAAGTGAGTTTTAAATAATCTAATTTTAGTACTTTTAGTTATTTTGCTTCATTGTTATCCAAGACAGTGATTGTTTTGAAAATAAGCATACTGATAAATATAAAACGTAGTAAGATAATCCCAGCGTGTTGAAAAAATCAAAAAAGAAACTATTTCCGAACGTTTCATTGTGTAGATTACTGCCTCTTCAACAAGATTTCTCGGATTTTATTAGCTACCAAAATATGTAGTTAAGAATTACGTTGAAGTGAACTCACTTGTTCGTAGAGTCTTGTACCATTAAAAAATGGAAATGGTTATCACATATGTGTAATGACTAATATCAAATTATCAAGTGTCGGTTTACCAGTAACTGATCCCTATGATATAAGTACTTGATATGACTATGAGCAATAATTTGTCTCTGGAACGTCATCACTTAATATTACTGAACAACACTGTGTGATCGATCACAGTATAATCTTATCCATAATGAAGTGATTTCTTTGCGTAATTGAGAGACCCCACTGGTTGCGACTTTGCACAATAACTCCAGGTAACTTTCTTTATAGAGCCCATGACATTGGTTGGCGTTTGTGCCACATATATATTGGCGGAACTGGCAGAAGTTAGAATTCATGGGCCATTAGATTGCCTCCCAATGGTTCATTGGTCAAGAAGCCAACCTTCCAGACAGAAAGTTATGTCTTCAAACCCTAGTGAGTGTGTACTTCTTAAGGCTCTCAAACTGGGGTGAAACAGTCACCCAGGACTTTCAGGCCTCTCAATGGTTCCCAAACTGATGTCGATTGCAGTTTAAGCGTGTAAAATCAAAGTCTGACATGTTCATATTTTTTCGGAACGACTATGTGTATGTTTTTGTTATATAAAAAACTCGTCAGTTCATATATGAAAACATGATAGCCTTTTTGAGAGGTCATCTGGTTTGCTCCATAGAGTCTGCCCTATAAGTGATAAGTCTATCCCTTCTTTCCTACGTATTGCACTCGATGTGGTTAAAATATGCAAGGAGCATCATTTCAAATTGTTCGAATATCATTCGATAGCTTGTTGGATTCTGCACAGTGTTGTAACGTTCTCTCCATGGTTAACTTCTTCGATTGCTTTTCCAGCGCCCAAAACATATCATTAAATTTCTGATTTCGTTTACTGATATACTACTTACATCTGATTATAAGTAGCACTCACCTCACTAACCGCCTCATTTTAAAGTCTTGCCTGTAACCGCCTCGTCTATCTCTAAAAGATCTCTTGCCACTGCTCTTCGGGTTTCTCCTCTAGACATTCTTGTATCCACCTTTATAACAGACTGGCATTTACTTTTTTTCTTTTTCTCCTCTCTTTATTGTGTACACTGGACCACTTCTCGATGTGATTATAAGTGGTCCCACTTACTCTGAGAGAAGTTGTCCTGATCCTGGTGTACCTCCAGTAGTACACTTTCGTTCTCCACGTTTTACCTGGTCGCCTACTTCAAACGGCTTCCAAGCTTTGGTTTGTTTCTTGTCAGCTTTTTCAATGTCTGTCTTTAGCTTCTCTTTTATATTCTAAATAGCTTGTTTTCGCTCACTTTTCCATCTCTTACTGTTCCAATATTGTTGTTGCTGTTGTAGCAAAGTCTTTTGATTTACGGGTAGGTGTGGTTTCGCCCGTGCATCAGCTGCATGGGTGATTTTTATGTTGTACCCTGTATGGTGGCACGATCCACCAGTAATACCACCGGCACGTCAGATTCTCAGTGGCCTCTCTTCACATCTAGCCACTCCTTGAGTGTACGATTATTCCTTTCTATTAAGCCGTTTGTTTGAGGATGATATGGCGTCGCCCTAATTCTTTTAATACCCATTGCCTCCACATGAGTCTTGAACCTCTTGATCATTCACTGTCATTTATGGTTCACTATGATCCGCCACAATATGTCGAATAACTGCGTCGGTTACGGTCTGAAATCGCCACGACATTTACCAACCACGTGGTGTGTTCCTTTATTACCAAAATGTATTGATTTCCACAAAGTGTTTGAGAGAAAGTATCCAATATATCCACTGACCCCAAGTCACCAACTGATGGTACAGGAATCGTTTGTAGCAGTGGTCAAATACACTGATCACCCTTCATCAGTTAGGAATGTGGGCAAGCAAGTACGTAGTTTGCAATATTGCTTCCCACATTAGGCCCGTACACACTTCGGCTCACTAGATCTTATGTCCGTGAGATTTAAGCTCCTATAGAGTGGAATTGCTGAAAATGTCTTCCGCTCTCCTCGATGTCTGTAAAATTTACTAAGAATGAAACATACTACTGAAACAAAGAAAAGTGGTTTTTCGAATTCGGCCAGAAAAAATTATATATAGTTGTTAGACAATGCATTCATTCACAAGTCGAAGTGGTGACTACCTGAATTTATGTGTTGATCATCGAAATGTTTCTTGAAATAACATTTAGAAATAAACGAAATTAGAAAATCCTCTTTGTTCTATCAATGAATGTATTTAATCTGAAGTGAAGTTCAGCGAAGAGTTACCCTTCTCAATCATATCATTCTCAAAACGCAACAATCGCATATATATATATATATGGTAAATTGTGGTACCGAAATAGGACGCTTCACTGAAATTGTAAGTTTTGACAGTCGTAATTTAATACATGGGATAGAAACTAGAATAAAATAAAGTAAATTGACTGAGGTAATGGAACTGTCAGGATTGAGTAGATCCCAACTAAATTTGGAAGGGAATCAAGTTAAGATCATTGTCATGTTTCCTTTCTTAGCTGATATGTTTATGGCAAAATTAGAGAGTCGTTCACGTAAAAATGTTATCAGCTAACTCTCGTTCTACTGTAGATCTATGGACTATACTTCTATCTTGTATAAGAATAACTTCAATAGTGAGGTCCTTCTCTAAACGTTCAATACGCCTCAGCCACAAACTGAGTTCACATACAAAACAGAGATACATAATACTTTATTTTTTTTGATGTCCCGAATAACAAAAAGTAAAGATGGCAGTATGAGGTAGGGTAGTTTTCCGGATAATTCATAGGAAGGCCAATACATCCATTTCAAGTCGTCTGTTCCTCCTGGACACACAAATAAAAACTCATCAGTATTCCTACGTTTTATGCTATAAACATTTATACAAACAACAATTTAAATGATGAAATGGAGAAAACAGAAGAGTTATGAAGATGGATATCCGGAACAATTTGTTAAATCCTCCATGATGAGAACATATAGAGAGAAATGCCTACAAACTTCGCAAAAGAAGCTTATAAATATGAATTTACCGTACAAAAAAGATGCGGCCACTAAACTACTGACATCGAAACTCCTAAAAGTATTAGACAATACATTCCTCGCCACAACACTGTGTTTAAGATCCAACACTCATTATATGATTGCAAAGCAGGTGAGCGATAAGCTTCCGAGTCTGGTCATTTCAATGTGAATTTATAAATCTAACTGCTCTTATGGAGACAGTTACATAGGAAAAACGACTAGAATAGCCCACCGTCACTTTCTTGAGTAGTGAACAAAGCAGTCGGTTGAAGGAGTCATAAAGTCAGTCAGAATTACCATAGTGGTTCACCATGTGGATACGGAGAACAAGATTGTTAAAAGTTCAGTCTTTATTATTGCATAAAACGTGTGACCTCAATTCTGTAGGCTTGTACACCTTCGACTGCGAAGCTTAGCAGTGGCAGTTGCCATAAAAATCTTTTCAACTCAATCTCTATGTTCAGAAAAAGTTTGTTCTACTCCTCTCCTTCCCATGGTCTTCAAATCCAATGAAGAATAGTTTTCCCTCATGGTGACAACGATAACTAAATAATATTTTTATTTCTATTTGTGCTACTAACTTTATTATCAGTAGCAACCTTTGCTGTATATGTATTTTTCATTTCACAATGTATTGTTACTATTATTACATCTAATTTCTATGTGACAATAATTATTTCTCCCTCTACGCCTACTTCTGTACACATTCCACATTCATTCCACTTGATAATATTAGATTCTATTGATATACATTGTGTCAAATGTTCATGACTCGTAATTAATTATGAAACTGTAAGGCTTGATGGGAATTTACAGAAAATACGTATTTGCTTAAATCCCGTTCAACTGTTTTCAAAATAGGAACAATTAAGTAAATAATTTTTTAAAAGCCAAAAACCATGTAGTGAATGTAAACAGACAAGAATTATTTATGCCTTGCTGAATATTCTCTCAGACTGTAATAAGATGAATAGCTCTCTATCAGTAGTTAGCAAATGGTGTTAAACTAAATCCTTCCAAACGTCAGACTGTAAATTTCAGTTTCCGATGTAAAAGAAAGTTAAATGAAGCTGTTAATTCCTGTGACTGCTGCAAGTGGATGATAGTGTTACAGAAATCAAATCAGACGCTAAGTATCACCGACTAATTCATTCTTCTCATATCTATCTCGATCCTTGCATGTTTAAGTGGTTTCTAACAATATATTCTGTTTGACTTTTTGACATTAAGATGCCAAGGCACTCAGAGAAGGCATCTGCGACATGTTGAGGTTGCTGTCGGTTACGTGTCTGCCAAGTATTGAAAGCAGAAGCATTGATTGACTTCATATCAGTTTTGAAAAAGTGAACCTTCTTCTTTACACTGAGTGCAATAAACTTAACGACTGCAGAGAAGCGAATGATTGTTTTGGTTCCTCTGCTTGATCGTGGATGGTTTTCACAGCCTCATCGATGTCACTACCTTAGGGTGAAACGATGCTCTTAAGGTAAGTGGAAATCCTGATGCGATAAGATGGAAACCCTCACTTCAGAGTTGTAGAATTTGTGAGAAAGCGAGACGTTTTTGTGTCGCTTGCGTGGTGTAGAGCTGAGCTGAGCTGATCTGAGCTGAGCAGAGTAGATTAGATCTCATGTCTTCCTCCATCTGTCTTGTGTGTATTATAAAAATTTTTGTTGATGTGAAAAAATAGCATCAATACCAGTAGCAGTAGCAGCAATAGCAGTAGTAGTAGCAGCAGCAAGGAGATTGATTGACTAGTGTCAATCAGTGTGAGTGTCCGTCAGTCAGTGTGTGCGTCTGAGCGACAGCGAGCGTGCCAGCGAGGCAGCATGCATGCCTGCATGCATACTGACTGCTTACTTAGCTACTTAATCACTTCCTTACTTACTTCATTACACAATTATTTAATTAATTAATAGATCATTTGATTACGTGCTTGTTGACTGACTGTCCTACTATCTTGGCTGGATGTTGGTTTATTTGCCCGAATATCTGAATCAGATTTCCGTATGCTTTAAAATTCATTCGACAGAGATTTATGCCTCAATTCAACTGGCAGAAATTAACACACCGCATCATTCACTGCATGTATAACTGACCAACTGTCTCCATGACTCACTCACTCACTCGCTTCCTTACTTAATCACTTACTTACTCACTCACTGTCTCATTGACTGACTGACTAAATAACCAGCCAACGAAGCAACCAGGTATCTGGTTAAAACAACACACAGGAATTTACACAACATGGCAGAAGACCATCTCTTTGCATACAGAAGAAGTATGTTCAACCACTATGTTTACCTTGGCCTACAATAAAGCCAACAAATCCTCCATTAACACTATAAATTCCTTTCACAATTTTCTTTTCTTCTTCTTCTATTCCTCTGTTTCATTGACAATCGTTCATTTTCGACTTTTCTGATTTCATGACCTTTCTTATGATTTTATTAACTTAGGTTTAAGTAGCGCTTTTCTAACTTGCTATCGTATTTACAAAATCCTGTTCATTCCAATTCATTATATTCTTTATTATTATTTGACAATCATTCACCAATAGTGCTTGTAATTTTACACCATATCATTGTTATTATTTTACTGTCGTTATTTTCAACCTTGAACTTATGTCTAGTCCGCCCCATTCGTTGGTTTATTTTCATATTGTCTCACACACCCTGATTACACACTCTCGAAACCTGTATTTTCTGTTGACTATATTTATATATATACACACATCATTAAATTAAATTACTTCATCTGATTTTGTCCCATGTTCTCATTGACCATGCATATTAAAAAAACTATCTGACTATTGTTCCATCCCATCTTATTCTTGTTCCACAATACACTTTCTGATATGATTTTAATTTGCCGTTACTGGCTATTGTATGCTTAAATTAATGGATTTATAATTGTAGAGCCTGAAGAAGAATTTATTGAAAACAATTGTTCGCTCTAAATATTTTGTTCTGAATAAATTATGGGAATATTCATTTTACTGAAATATTATAAAAGTACGAAGGAGATGGAAGATTAGACAGGATGTGAGGGTTCTGAATAGAATTCACCTAGGCCAAGGGAGAGACAAAGGTAGAATAAACTTCATTTTTATGAAAAGACTAGGATTGTTCTCTCGAATTACCATAGCTTCGGCGTGAAGAAGATCTAATTGAAAACAATATCGTTCGCTTATATATCTTGTTCTAATAGTATAAATGGGAATATTTAAAGAATTTAAAATGATGCACAAATAAAGACTTGAAGATGAGGTGTAACAAATTTAAGTACTTGCAATGCGTTTTCCCTAACAAACATTGCATTTGAGCTTCATCGCTCTTTTCTTCCTTACACCAGGACCATGCACTATTCTGCAACTCTCAAGTATCTGCATGAGGGTTTCCATCTTATCGCATCAGGATTTCCACTTACCTTAAGAGCATCGTTTCACCCTAAGGTAGTGACATCGATGAGGCTGTGAAAACCATCCACGATCAAGCAGAGGAACCAAAACAATCATTCGCTTCTCTGCAATCGTTAAGTTTATTGCACTCAGTGTAAAGAAGAAGGTTCACTTTTTCAAAACTGATATGAAGTCGATCAATGCTTCTGCTTTCAATACTTGGCAGACACGTAACCGACAGCAATTTCAATAGGCCACAGATGCCTTCGCACAGTCTCGAAGATCAAATGACTTGTCAGAAGGGATAAAGAATAAGGGACTCTCTCAATAAACCTAGCCACAATTTATCGCCCTACAAGGATGCCGAGAGAAATGGAGATGAATTGTACATATCTTGGGACCGTTGAGTAAGATCATGCACCAGGACGTCAACTACCGCCTAAATGGGAAGCGACGAGTTTGGTGTGCATCCGAGTGTGACTTGAAGGAGATCATATGAGGAAGAAATAAGAGCTTTACGGAAATCCCAGAGTTAGCCAAAAAACACTGCAGAAAACAAAGTTAAGTGTTGATGTGCTGTTGAAGTACTACGTGTCTACCGTGGGGGCAAGTGAATAACCCAATGTGAAACAACTCTAGCGGTAAATATTCAAGATGATTGTATTATTATTTGCTTGGATTCCGAGTAGACACACTAGTCTTCACGAGTACATCCCAATTTCATCCTTCTCTGAAGCTCGCATCTCATACATGTCACTCTCGGGCAATACTCCATGGCCTGGCACATAAGTGATATACAGGACGACGAGTACAGTCTGGTTGAAAGACACTTAATGTCCATAATCGCACACAAGTTTCACAGTCACCATCATTTGAGTAAAGCACAAACTGAAGAAATTCTAGATCCATATTGCAGACAGGTGATTTGAAAGTCTTACATCAATGTGCGACAAATATTTTAGCAAACTATCTTCATTTATTCAGTTTGTAACTACACTACTCATGAGTAGCTTAATTTATACCTAAATCCTTTTCGCGTAAATTCACTTAAAAAGTGAGCAAATATTACCTGGATTTATATATAACCAAATGTGGCGTTATTGTTTTCCAGCAACGGTAAATAGGACGCCAATTTCTGTGAATGCAGACAACTAGCCTTTTCAGGGAATCTAAATTTAAAATGTGAAGCCGATCATATTTCAGAAAATATAAGTTTATATACATAAACATAAAAGGTGAATTAACGTAGAGTATCACTGAATTATGGATGAGAATTTATTTTCAGCAAATCGCAGTGTTGTTTAGTAATATTAACTGACGAATACTTTTCGAATACAAATATAGTACTCAGATGATAATGCACTATTCAAGTATGGGAATAGTATTCAGACGTTAACACCAACATGCACAATGACTCTTACTGTCAGAATATTATTCCGTTGGAACCCGTTGTCTGTATCACACCACCACCACCACACAACCACCACACTACTACACCACTACTACTACTAATCATAATAATAATAATAATGACAATGATGATAATAGTGACAGTAATAGAAGTAGTAGTAATGATAATAATACTGCTTACTATCATGAAAATGCTAGATTCAATGTAGATAATAATATTAGAAGGGATTAGAATGCTGATGATGATTGAAGATAGTTGTAAGGACGACTATTGCTATTATTCATTTTATAATTGTTGTAATTTGTGTAGGTGTAGCTGTGACGGTGAGCGAAGATTGTATTGCAAATATCATCCATCCATCACATTGATTGTCATCCTCATGTGCTGTCGGTCGAGCCAATCAATCAATCTGTCTACGACGAATCGACTAGATTTCGTAGAATGAATGCTGATCGGCACGATTTCAAATTGCTCTCTCTCTCTCTAGCTCGCTCACTCACTTACTTACTTACTGACATACCTAATTACTTAGTGTGGTGTGCCAGGCATTGGCTAGCTAGCAGCAATGCCTTAATATATATACATGACAGAACGAAACCATCCTTGTGTATATGCAGCAGCAGCATCATCTATGATCTTTACATTTTATTCATCCAGGAAGGATTTCAGCCAATAAAACAATCAATCAATCAATCCATTCAACTCTTCTTCTACTCACTCATCCTCTTCATATATTTTCTGGTCTTATCTTGTCAAATATTTCTCCATATCGATAAGAGTCTTCATTGGACATCTTCATCGCTCAGCATACAAGTCGATGCATAAAAACGATGAATTTGAGAAGGAGTTAGAGAGTGAGATTGAGAGAGAGAGTTGGAGACACAGAGACTGAATTGGAAGGATGTGGTGATTGTGTGAATAGTTTGTTGATGCATGTGAGATGTAGAGAGTGAGGGAGGAAGGAGTGGATGAGTCAGCTACCTAGCTAGCTAGCTGACTATTGCATTTAGGAATTGCAGAATGCAAAGTGATTTCCAAATTATCCATGTCAGTCAGTCAATCAGTCGATCAACCAATCAATTGAAAGCATTCCAAATGGCAATTAGGACGCACGCATCGACCCACTAACTAACTGAATTACCAACGAGCTGACGAGCTAATCAACCAACCAATGTACGGACGGACGGATGGAGGAACGAGGGAGATGCAATGGTGGACTGAGTCGAAAATACGAAGATGATTTGTCTCTTCATCAGAGAGAGAGAGAGAGTGAATGGGTGAAAGGGAAATACGAACTGCCTGGCAACTGGGCAAGCGAGCAAGAGAGAGGGCGCGCGAGCGGTCGATCGTTCGAGTGAGCAAGTCAATCAAACCATTTCACATTACGCGTACTCATTGATTCTGCCTATTGATTAATGATCAGCTGACTTCGAGTGTGACCACGTGTTCGCTCGACAGGTTAACTTCGAGGAGTATAAAAAGCACGGTGTATGTGAGTAGGTAGCTTCAAGTTGACAGTAAACGACAATGCAGATATTCACTGTATGTTGAAATACTCTGGTTGTATAACATTGTATGCCTTCCTTCCTGATGGGCATTTCCATTTCAGCTCGTCTTAGTTGTACTCGTTGCATCGTTGGAATTCGAAATGGGAGGTAAGTCTTCTTCCCGCGCCTCCTCATCCTCCTACCACTTCCCACTCCTGATCATCATCAACATCGTCATCAACATCATCATCACCATCATCATTATCACCGTGATCGTGATCATGGTGAGCATCATTAGTTCACATACGAGAAGCTATATACAATGCAGATAGACAGTTGGGCAGACAGACAGACAGACAAATAACACATTCACTGAGTGGAAATGACATAATTAATTAGTTAATTGACTGATTGATGAAACAATGAATGACTGAATGAATGAATGAGTAGATGAGTGAATGAATATTTAATTGTAGTGTTTTGTTGTTTTGTGGTTTCAGTTATTGCAGGTCCAGTTCCAGAACCAGCAGCAGCAGCAAACAGTGGTTGTCCTGGCTGTCCTGGTGGATGCCCTAAATGTCGTGGAGGCTGTTGTGGATGCCGTGGATGCCGAGGTGGAAATTGTCCAGGAGGCTGCTGCAAAGGCTGTCGAAGACATTAAACATTAAATCAGGAGACAATAATTAAATAAACAAAACACCCCATTACTCATGCAAGCTTTCCAACGTGAAGAAAACGCTGTCATCATTGATTTGAAGACGGCGACCAATGTGTACTTGTAGATCTCGTCTATACAACTTTCTAATAATAAATACACTTGTTTTATCCAAATCACACCTTTCAGACTTGTTCTTCTGAGTCGATTGTCTGTGAATCAGCGCTTGTCTGTCAATCAGCGGAGCCTTAATTCTCCCCTGTATTCCCCTCCCTTCGCCTCCCACTCACGGGAATTTGCATTCAGCCATGTTGTGTAAATTCCTGTGTGTTCTTTTAACCAGATACTTCGTTGCTTCGTTGGCTGGTTATTTAGTCAGTCAGTCATTCAGTCAATGATGCGGCGTGTTAATTTCTGCCAGTTGAATTGAGGCATAAATCTCTGACGAATGAATTTTAAAGCATACGGAAATCTGATTCAGATATTCGGGCAAATAAACCAGCATCCATCCACGATAGTAAGACAGTCAGTCATCAGTCAACAATCAAGTAAGCAGGTAAATAATTAATTAATTAATTAGTTAATTAATTAATTGATCATGTAAGTAAGTAAGTGAGTAATCAAGCGAGCAAGCGAGTATACATGCATCCATGCATGCATGCAAGCAAGTGGTTATGCAAATAATCATGTAATGAAATGTGTAGACTTTTAGTTGAGCACTTATTTCGCTGATGAGTAATCATTACGTGAATTGTGTAGGTGCTTGTTCACTTGAAGAATATGTCTTCAGTGAGTGATGTTCACGTAAACACCCTACCCATCATTCTTGTTTGTTTTGCTCTCCTCTCTCATTTTCTTCGTCTCATTGAGGAGGAAATGTCTAATTGTACTTTTGTCAATTATTTAATGAATTAATGCATTATTACTAAGTCCGTTGCTAACTGATGATGATGCTGATAATGACGATTGCATCATTAACTACATATATCACAGAGTATGAGTAACATGAAATTAATATGAAGGAACCCACGTGTGAAGAGGCGAGAGACTGTAGGCAATAACAAACTCAGATTAAATGAATTTCAGAAAACAGGAAAAAAATGGAGATGTGATGTTGATGCTTTAAATTCCACTTGAAACCCAAGGGAGCGATAATACTCAACTGGTAATTTATTGTCTATGTAAGATAACCACATGAATAGTTGTAGTTTCTAGTGGCGCTCCCAGTAGGTCTTCTGTTTCTTCTCAGTGTGACAGCATTAGTCGTAGCACTCAGTTGTATCTTGAAGTGTTAGTTAAAATGAAGCCACATATCCCAGTATCCTCCTAACTACAACAATTTCCGAATGATCAGCATTATACGTTCGTTGAGTATTGTGTCCCAGTAACGATGATTCCATATTCAATTGTCAGTTAAAGGTGTTTGTATTCAGTGAAAAGTGAAGTGAATAATGATCACTGAACAAAAAGATCAAATTATTTATGGGCTTTGAAGAATTCTCGTCAACGAGTAGTTTATTTTATTGGGAACCATGATGGATTGAAAAATTACGTTTACATGACGTTCATTCGGAACATCTGTGATGTTTTTACAGCACCAATCGCTATCATTGAGAGAAATGCAAAAAAGAAGTAAACTCCCTCATTTATCTGGGTGGCACCGATGCTGATGTAAAAGGTAGGATGTGGAAGGCATGACAGACTCTCATCACTCTACTTTACAGTTGAATACTTTTGGATGACATCTGGTCCATATCAAGCGAAAACATTTTCTGAGTCCCGACAAATAATTTTCCTGTCAGTATTTCTGATTGCTGAAGTTATAAGGCGAGCTCATTCAACCACTGGACAGGCCAAATTTTCATTCATTAAAGTTCATCTACTCCTCCGAGTTTTTAGTAGTTTTAAATTTCCGATTACGTTTTTGGACCTCATCACAAATCTTAAGCTGTTACTGGCGAGCTCGTAATTAGAAAGACCTGGTTTCGTACCCAGTTGGATGCGTACTGTGAAGAGTCACAAACAAGGACGAAATAGATGTCCAGTACTCCCAGGTTTTCCAATGCTTTTCTAACCAATGTCTGTCCTGTAACCAATTAAATTTCTGCAAACTAACACTTGAGTTTCTTTTTGTTTTTTGTAATAAGGCTTTATAACCTCAGAACTTCTTTCCAACGCTTACCTACTATTACACTTGTCTTCTTTTCTATGTGCATCCTGATTAAAGCTCACTCAGTCGATTACTTATCTTATTATGTAACTATAAATCTATTATTGAACTTCTCTTATGCTTCGAATAATGTTAACAACCATGGTCATTACACCTCACCTTTTTGCTGCTATCCTCTTTCTTTAAGGATACTTTATGAATTCAATCGAAAGAGCAGAAATGGAGATGAATTGGTTGAAAAAAACTCGGTAACGTATTACCTGTTTATTTCCTACATATATTAGTACTGTTATTACATTAGTAATTTTTGACTTTGAGAACAGTGATATCTGGGAATTTATAATTCATAAAATATCCGTTTTTTAAATGCAGCTACTCATGAGTAAGTGCAAGGAAGTTTGAAAAGTTAAAGGAACACAATTTATTATATTAATTCATGCCTAAAAGTCATGAAGACTTCCGGGTTGTAATAGAACAATAGAAATCTTCACGGCGATTTCTTTCTAGCTGATGTCATCATCATAAATCCGTATACCCAATATAGTTTCGACTCCGAAACAAACAAGTGACGGCCTTATTGTAATAATAAGGCTTAGGAATTTTACTATTTCCTTTCATTCCTTCATGTACCTTGTGGAAAATGGAGCTTCAGCATAAACTGAAGTTTTAACAGCCAATAAACTTTCATTTCTCCTCAGTACATTCCCTCACAGTATCTTGTCACAGTAACAGGTAATCAAATATATTCAATTTGAGATCCACTCCACAGCCTGGCGATCGATGTCACTCACTTGTCTCTCCAGCGTGTTAAAAGTCAATCTGAAAGAAGAATATTCTTTTCAATAATTTCTCTTCCGGTTCTTACAATTATAAAATATAATATTTGTTGTCGTTACAATAAAGGCCAGTTATGCGGTGGATACATTTTTAACGTAGAATAACAGATTAATTATAGGGTGTCAAAATAAATAGTCGTATTTATGTGACAAACGTGCTAGGCTATGTACTAGCCACTCACCTGACACCTTTTATAACCTTGAACTGACTTGTCAATTTTCCTACCCCACACTCTACAAATCTATTATGATTAATCACCATTGTCTCCCGTTTTACAATATTTTGTAATCGAATTCAGCCTAGCACGTTTGTCACATAAATACGACTATTTATTTTGACACCCTATAACTAATCTGTTATTCTACGTTAAAAATGTATCCGCCGCATAACTGGCCTTTATTGTAACGACAACAAATATTATATTTTATAATTGTAAGAACCGGAAGAGAAATTATTGAAAAGAATATTCTTCGTTCAGATTGACTCTTAATTCATAATATGGGAATATTCCACACTATCAAATCTCTAGCGTGTGTCAAATCCATCTCCATTTTCTTCTACATGTGTTTGGGTGAAAGTTTAATTCTGGATGCATAGTCAAAGTCCACTATTATTTACCCTTGCTGCAGTTCTAAAATTCAATATCTAGCCGGTGAAACCAGCTGTTGATGAAGGTCTGCAGGCTATTGGAAATGCTTTTTGTGACGTTCCAAATCCATGACTTTTGCATCTGTTCAGAGCACATACAACAGTGGAAGCATTTTCGTGAACAGTCACTATAAAGTTTCATAATAATTCCTATACAAAAGCACAAACACCACCATGCATCAGAAGCTGTCAACAACTTTCCCAATGTCTGCCTTTTCGTCTAAGTCAGAACCATGGACAGAAGCTTGAAGCGCGGGAAACATATTTACGAACACTATGTACTACTTTCAGCGCTGAATATCAAGTTTTTCTGTGTGTGCCATGGCGATGACCCTCACTACTACTACGACCATTTTTATGTCAACACTGAAAATTAAACAAACACATTTTTCGCTAAACTAAGATAATTACATAAACCATGATTTATTCTTCCTTCTGATTCTCTTATTACGTTCTAAATTGATTTGTGTACACTTTATTTGTAAACAATGAATCAGGGTTCAGAATACACTAACAGATTCTTTAATAACACAAGTGTTAATTCTTGTGCTCCGAGCGCAATGGTGGTGTGATTTTATTCTCTGTCATCAAAATTAACTATCCACAGGCTTTTATTTCTATTTCACTTGACCTCCATTTCGGTGTCAAATATCCAACTCGTCGCTTTCCTTTGAGCTCCGTTTGAAGGGCTGGTGTACGATGTCATTTGTGTGCTTCATAACTACCTGTCAAGCGCAAATCGATTTCCTCCTGTGTATTCCTTGTGTACTAAGGTGGTTTGCTAGTTTACAGGCAGGATTCGTTGAGATCTATATTAGTTACTGCTAACCTTCTTAACATAACAGTTAATCAGGTGTTTATGATATATGAGTGAATTAGAGAAGATTTCCATTGTTTTATTATTTTATTGATCATTGTTTGTAGTGTTCTAAGTATAGTGGTACTCTTTGCATTATCTTGGTTGAAGAGAAGCAGATTATGAGGTAATAGTGATGAAATATTTCCGTTTAGCAACTAAGAAGTATAGGATTCATTTTCAAAAACAATCAAACGATTACTTGTAGAAATTAATTCCAAAGTAAGATTTTATAGGAATCCACTGATTCGACAGTTATTATTCAGTTTTGAGTGTGACCCACTGTGTTAATTATGCATTATATCAATTACTCCTTGTCAACGCAAGAGAAATATGTTCATAACACTATTGCGGTTGATGTTTTGGTATAGATCAGGTTGCAGCCAGTTGAAAATACTCCACGATATATCGTCACGACTTCTGCACACTGTGACTCGTCTTTCAACAGCAGAAGGGGCACACTTTCCTTGAAGTTTGCAGACACACCTTACAAACAAGTGCCAAAAAGCACTAAACCTAGGTCGAAGTCTTCACTTTTGATTGCCTGCGACCATTTAAAATAAATATAATATGTTATGTCAGAAATGAACACATTATTTCATCGTTTTAAACAACTGAATTGAACTGTACCTACCAGGATGTTGTGTCCAAGTTTGAAGAGGGGGGAGTGAGATAGACTTATATTCCATTTATCTGTCAGTAGGATATTGAATTTACGAGAATAGCAGAAAATTAACACACTAGTCATGAGTCTTAAGGAATGTCTACGATTTGAAAATTATGTTCCGACTTCAGCACTTCTTGAAGTAGACATGTACAAGCAGTCTAATGTGTATCAATTACTTACAGATGAAATTAACACAAGGTAAACATCTGGGTAATATAGGTATGCAAAAGCAGAACACGGCAGTGTTCGATACCAAAGTTATCCATCGGCAGACTGATGTACAGATATAGTAAAATACATACAGCTCATATTACAATCAACGTTTGCACATGTTTTCTGTATTCTGCATCCCTTGTCTACCTTCCAGGTTTTCAACATTGTTTCAGAAAGGTCAACTATTTCTAAAACTCGACACTAGTCACTAGTCATTGTTCTAGCAGAAGACATTAAAAACGATGTAGCAATTAAGGAATCTCTTTAGTAGTAGCTGCCTCAGTTATGTCATGGTCATTGATGGAATGTTGCTTCGGAAGTAATCGTCACTACAAGGTTATGACCAGTCATTACTAAGAGTAGCTGAAGAATTACATGCCGTATTTATTTCACATTGATTGTATGAAGATGCACCAGAAAGTCTGCGCCTCAAGGGAATAACTTCTTACAACAGTGCCATTGCCAGAAATCTCATCAACACAGTACATGTGGTATAGATAGTGAAATCCCTTAAAATTATCACCAGGCAAAATAGTTCTTTCCTCCTCAAGTTTGCCGAGACAACCTCTGTCAAGAGTCTGAACCCGATTTATGTTCTCATAAAAGGCAGTTATAAGTATTCACTTGCCCTGATGACTGAATATATTTATTCTTTCATCACATTACGTAAACCTTAACCTTTCCTCTCCTTTTTACATCATATAACTTTGCTTGTTTCTTCTTTCTGTGAGTTGAGCTGAACTCACTATATTGTTACTCACTTTATTAGTTACTCATCATCTTACGCAACTCTTGTGTTTATTAATTACCGCCTTTACCACTGTATGCAAAAATTTATTTTTGTTTAAACTTGAACTCTCCGAATCAAAAATATTCTGAGCATGGCTTACTACGTTTCAAGTCTCCAGTCAACTGACTGGGGATCACTTCTTACAGTTTGTTTATCTGTGACAGATTCGGCGGTATATATCAGTGGCCTTATTGAGAAACCATATTCAGAAGAAATTTACAAAACGTATGGCTGAAATTCAAATATTATCATATCTTATAACTGTACTTCAAGATTTACCGAGGCTTCAGAGAAATTTGGTTGGCTGTTTACCTTAGTAATAGACTGATGGACTGATAGGTAGTCTATGATTACAAATACATATATTTATATATATAAGATGAATAGAATTCAAAATTTCTGTTTTATATCAGTATACAAATTAACTAAGTGATTTCCTAGTTGTTCATTCCTCAGTCACATATAGAGAAGTAAACACTAACCACCATTTTGTTAGGAAAACCAAGAATATTTGAATGACTACATGGGATCTGCTTGATACCAATAGTCGAAGAGAATGATGTCCAAACTACAGACTGAAACTGGTAATTGGTAAACTGTCCTAGTAGAGCAGATTTTTCTCTCACTGAGATCAACGTGATCTCATCATCAATTGCCCACCTCACTCGGTTTAATAAGAGTTCAAGTGCAGTTTACTCACGCTGACCAGCTAGAAAGCACTTATACTTAGGTTGACCAGTTTACAACCACTCATCTCGATGATACGTGTATACCATGAAACACTTCGCAAATTTCGTGTAATTCGAGGTGGTTTTCATGTCCATAGAGGTAATATTTGTGTATAAATTGCATTGAATAAAGAAATGATAACTACAAGATAACTACTTCAGTTTTGTTTCCTTTTACTTCTAATTTTTATTGAATCCACACATGCGTATGGTGAATAGAATTATTCACTCTTCAATTTTTTACATATTTAACTGCACAATAACAACTCTAGGAATTATAATTCCCCATTCAACAAATGAAGAAGCGTAGTCGTGACGATGGTAGTAACAGTGGTGGTAAGAATTACACAGGCCCACTGTACCACATAGCGGTTGTAGTGAATAGCTTCAGACTGAGATTAATAAGGTGGAAATGTGGTGTCTACCGTATTCATTTTGTGGGCTTTTATGAGATGGTGTGAATCGTAGTAGTGAAGGGTGGAGGACTAGGATGAATCGGTTAATTAATAAATGCTTTTTGGTTTGGAATGTCGTCGTTTCCTCCACTTTCATATGATATAAAGCCACTGTACATTGACTACTTAGTACTTGCTGTTCTTCCGAACCACAACTGGTGGAATATAAATATGTTATCCAAAAATTTCCTAATGTACTGTGAATACGTGTTTTTTTTAACATTTGTGTAACCATTTAGGAAAATAAAGTGCATTTAGTTATCAAAACTCAAATACACTGAAGGGAAAAAAATTTCTGTATACGAAAGGAGTAGTCTGAAATTATTTTTCATCTTCTAATGGTAATATACTATAATTAAAATTTTGATACTTTGAAACACGTTGAATGCCATTATATTTGAGTGTTAAGGAAGAAAGAGCATATTACATTATAGTGGGTACTCTATAGCTACAACAACGAAAAGCTGCTTTCCCCTAGGTTCCAGTTTCTACTCGAGTATTTAGTAGCGTCAAGATTCTCACTGAAAAATAAGAAATTCTGCATCATGAGAAACTCACTGAAGCTCGGTTCCTCCAGGTGGCCAAATATAACGATAGTAGAGAAGAAGAATGCAACCGAGGATTTGTGTAAAATATGTCTGCATAGAGACAAAGTGACTTTTAATCAAAATGTGGTTTAATGTTATCCATCTTTCAGATTTAATGCCCCAAAAAATTCTATTATCGTTCGTCACCAATGACGTCTATACTTCAGCATGAAACATTAGCACACTAATGTCCTACATTTTGGTAGATTTAAACCAACAGACTGTCACTTGTTTAGTTTCAGTGTTAAGTGTAACAGATTTGATGACTAAAAAGCGTTTGATTAGTAAATTTTATGACCGATTAGTGTCGTAAAATGACTAAAAAAATGAACTGCATACGACTTACACTCTGTAAGTAAACACTGATAGCTTCCACAGTCGGATGGATAAATACCAAGATGGCACTAAATAAATCTCAAACTATCCAGAAACGATATCATCTGAGTTTTATTACATCTCATTGATAAAGGTATTCGGAGTACACTAGTAAAACTTTTTCAGTATATGATGCAAAGGTCTGTACTTGCAAGACATTGGTATCACTTAATTCGAACACTAAAGTAGCAGTAAACTGTTTGTCAGTGACTTTCAGATTTGTACATGACTTCCTGGAATAAAATTAAATGGAAAAAATTGCCAGTAGAAACTGCCATATTACCCATCTTGTAGTACTATCGGTTCACGTAGTAAGGATATCAGTATAAGTTTGGCGATATTCATGACCAACTGCAAGTGACCCTAAATTTCTAGATATAAGAAGGTATCTGAATGCCATTGAGACACCGATGAAAACTCAGTAATTTCGTTCAAATGTTTTGTCATGTACAATTTACTATATGCCTCACTACAAACTAACTTCCCCAGACTCCGCCTTATTTCGCAATGTTAAACTATTCAGCAGAGAATGTTGACTGCTCATCATCAAAGTTGTGCCGAAAACGTTCGATTAAAATTTAAGGCAGCTGACACAATGAAATATTATACAGTCGTGAACACTGAATATCTGTAGCACAATATTATTTTAGATATAGTGAAGGTCATATTTATCCTTAAGTGGTGGAAAACGCCAGGCACAGTCAAATCCACTAAACGACGACAACGTTCACCAAACACAGTTGTCTGAAGATACTCGGTTAACACTGATGCAGTTTCATCTCGAGAATGAAAACGAAATTTGCCACTGACCGATCTCTCAACTGATTTATTTTCCTTGAATAAAAAAGGTTGAACAATATGTCAGTAGAAAAAGGCGGCTGGTGATATCCAAGCACTCTCGAAAACGAAACGTTGGACAGATGACCTCACGTATTTCGTTACGCAGTCTGTATTTATTTATTAGTAAGTTAATCAGTTGTAAATTTAGGTTATATAAATTACATTCACTTATGAATTTCACAAACACTGTCCAAAATAAAGTTAAGATTATTTTTAACATAGTTAGTTAGTGTGAATTAAAGCGATCAGAGTTTTCAGTGGACAGTGATTCAATTTCCAGATTTCTCTGTCACCATGATGAAATTCTGGCTAAAAATAAAACAGTGAAAAAAATCAAAGTAACGACTAAAACATTGTAACTACAAGTCACTTGCACGTATTCAGCTTCTAAATTTTTCATTTTGATATAACTGAAGCAGAAATAAGCAATTTACTCACCGGTTTATTCACATTTTTATTTGGATAAGGTAACTTACAATGCTTTAATCTTTGGAAATCGCTACATTGTCGAATCAATAAATTGTTATAATGTGAGCCGGATGAAGATGAAGAAATCACTCTGGTGAGATGTGAAATAAATCTGTTCCTAGAAATTTTACACAAGACCCTGACTAAGTAAATTTGTGGATTCATTTTCGTTGAACTAAGACGCGACAATTATCTTCCTCGAAATTGACAAAATCACTCTAAGAATTATTCACCGGTATTCTTGAGTCATCAGTGTGAATATACATTGAAGAGTGAATACATAACTACGTCATGAATTTAAGTATGTCAATGAAAAGAAGGAAATAAAATCAAAAATAAGTGGAGTTATTTTGCCTTTGAAATGGAGACTGAAACTTTTTTTCAAATTACACAGTGTGAAATTCAATAATAACATACTCCTCCGCATAACTAATGAATTGTACTACTTATCACAAACTTCTGAATTCCTGGATTCAAGGGAATGCTGTTCCACAGTGAAAATTAACACGAAAATAACATTAAATATTTGTAACCGGTATATATGTACTGATAAAGGAATACGGTTATCGAAATTGTGATAGTACTATTTACTACTGTTTTGGCGTAAGTGTCGGAAGTATCTGCTGATAGTCGAACTGAATACACAATTATATGATAGCACATGACTTTTAGAAGATCTACATATTATCTAGTCCTTCGTTGTATAAACAAATCACATTACGTGACTAAGCTTACTTATTCGACTTCAGTTTCTGAAGGCTGCACACCACTATTCACACACGTGAACCTGAAGGTCTATTGATAGTGTGTTTACCAAGTAATAATTATAGATAGAGCGGAAATGAATTTTAACAGTGGAAATCGAGAGCTGAGCAAAATATCACCTCCTAATCCACCCAGTACAATCATGGAAATGAAATTTTATCCATTTATAATGGAGAAACCAGCCAATATTATCACTAATCCATCTGAGAATTTATGAGAACGTTAATGAAAATTTCAACAAAGCGTCATCAAAAGATGTATCAAATGAATAAATTTTTCTGTGTGTGCAGTTCTTATGTCAGTCAGTTCTGAATTATAGTCCTAATGAATAACTCAATTCTTCTCACTTCTTCACAGCACGTTTTCCGACCTGAAATTCAGTTGAACTTGATTTAGCAGAAGGAATAACAAAAACGTATTTAGTATGCAACCAAGATTGTGTCATATGTTGATTTAAGTACACCATTACAAGTGATAAAACATTTCATATTTCAAACTAGTTTCCTCAAAACACTAATGTGATGCCTTCGATGTCAATAATCGAAAATGCTGTTTTTCTATTTAACTTCTAGTTCCAGTCATATGCATTTATTCAGACACTATTCAGTCTGATGTCATTGGATTTGAATGTCACCCAAACTGTGAAGCTTCCGTTTTCATATTCTTTGTGATTACCTAATAGATGTTTAAAGTTGTTGCGGGCACTGATGCCTAATCAAGAGTCAACTGACTCTGAAGGGATCGAATTTCAGACGATGTGCGTAAATGTCAGGATTTATGCAATATACCTGACCCTGATTCGCATTCTTTGTTCTCAAGACAATATGTTCCCTTGACAGCAACCGTTCGTTTTCACAGTTTCATTCTTCTCTGTCAAGGCTGTTATCTGTAGCGGTAAATAGCTAATTAGACCTCATTTTTAGTTAATTAGAAATTTATGCCACATGTTTATATACCAGTTAGTAGAATATTCAAAAAGGAGCAGTTATGATTTTGAAGCATCAATCAGTATTACTTCTTCTGTTTATTGAAGGGAGCATAACTGATCTCGCATATTTTGGACAGTTAACCTAATTTATTATTTTCAAACAGCCCCCGACTTTAGTCAGCCACCTAACTTCTGTTGCCACTAAAGTCGAAATGTATTATAAAGTGATTATCAGTGATCCTCTTAAAATATTAATGTGATTAGAGCGTAGATAAAGGGTTTTCTCACATCTTATATATCCACTGTTTTCTGAAATTTAATAACGGAATAGGCGAAATTTATGTTCCCACCAATAAATATGGAAATAACAAAATCGTGTCTAAAATTCGCAGCCTCCACTCCACTGATGACCTGAAGGTAGTTTGATCATCCTGAGTAGAAAAGAATCTTCTTCCTTTCACATAACAGGAAACAAAATCCAGATTCTCAATATTATTGTCTGCTCACTGCTTAGATTTGGTTCAGACACTTGAGGCGTTCACCACTTTAAGCATTTGAAATAGGCTGGCACTTTCCTGGGCACCTACTATCTTCGGCTGATACTGAAGATTAGATGGCCGGTGAGAAACGACCAACCAACAATTTATTGACAAAAATATATAAAGCAGCAAATCCAGATATATTCCACATACACTCTGGGCACGTCACTGGATGATGTCTTATACCTGGCACACAATTGGAATTTGAATTGGACACAAATAGTTAGGTGTCGTAGTGTGACATGGAAGGGATCATTTGGAAAGGAAATATATCCTAGGGGGCAGGCATTGGGCCAGCTGACAATGATGACAGAGAACTGAGTGTCGTAGAGATGTAGCAATGTAGCTCTCTGTTTCAGTCGGAATTCAAATAACGAATAATGAAGTAGTATTAAATTAGCTCAAGTACAGACAGGACTATTGCTAGGTTTGAATCATTGCAGTCGATGAAGACGTTGTGTTCACTTTAATTGTCAAGAGGATAACTTTCTAACCTACTAACTAATGATAAAATGAAGAAATAGAAATCCAAATTTCACACATTCATGTTGTATTTCAGTTAAAGTGAATAACTTACTACAGTCTTCATCATTCAAATTTGCTGACTCCGCTGAAAATATTCAATAATTATGAAGTAAACCTCCGTGCATCATTGACTCTTCATGTTTGCACTTTATTATTGTATCATTTGATATAAGCAAAATAACATAAGAGGTCTCACTTTGAAAGTGAGAAGTTTGTAAAACTGTAAAGTTATCAGCAAGATACCACATCATCCTACATAAAATAACTCGGTATCTATAAAAAAATCGTAATTAACTCGATTGCTTCCTTGTGGTTTCTTCCCGATTCTGTGCATATGCTTGCCAGTAAGTTATGTAGTAAAATACAACTAATAATGAAACTTCCTGCAAAATGTCCAACAGCTTTTCTATCAGAATGCGGTCGATCACAAATAAACTAAATCCTCTGGAAACATCTGGCTTGCTTTGTTACTACAAAAAACACCCGAGAATATTCCTTGCAAAGCAAAAGACTTTAGACAAGTTTATATCATTTGAATAAGTGAAGACACAGAATGCTCCTGTTAACAGCCAGGTGTACGACTTCATAACCTATCCTGTCTAAGTATAATAAAGTAATAGAAATATGAAAAGCGTAAAATTTTTGATGTTTTCATTAAAGTGGTTAACTCACAACAACTGTCCGAACTATTCCAATTTACTAAACGTATCCCGAAAATTATTAGAAAATATTCATACAGAGCTTGTGTGATTACCTTGATATGATTATGAGCAATAAATTGTGCTCGAAACGTCATCAGTAAATATTACTGTATAACACTGTGAGACTTTATCAAAATACAATTTACCCATAATGGAATTACACTCTACCACAGTGCCCAAATTTTATTCTTATATCAATGATTCATATCATGTGTTTACGCTGAATGTCATGTCTACTGATGTAATTGATTTCAACCAGATTTACCAATTAGCTTATTATAAAAAGCTTGAAATACTTTAAAACTTTTTCGACAGGGTTGTATTTTCAAGTTTGTTCTACTTACCAAGAGTGATATTTGTGCATAATAACAGAGAAGAATTTCAGAAAGCAAATATTAAATCAGTCCTGCTATGCATTTTAACACTTACAGCAGTCAAGTCTAGGGTTATCTGAATCCATTTGAAAAAGAATAAAATATTTTTGTGAACCCTCGGTCTTATAGTTGATATCAACACAAATTATCAATTGGAGATGAAGCAGATAGAATGTGACACTGAACCAGGGATTCTTTATTTTAATTTCAACCCTTTTTGAAAATTTTCAGTGATATTTCTGTTTACACCATATCTAAAGGCTAACTAAATTTCCAGGTGGCCAGCATTTTAAGTGTATTTTGATACCATCGCTGCATAAAAAAGGCATGATTTAACTGCTTAGGTTTCTCTGTCTCGACAGAAGTATATCTCGGTCTACTTGCCTGTTGAATATGCCAGTTGTGAAGAAAGTGCTGTTAAAACAGACCAGCCAAATATCATTTCGAATAAGCAACAGTAGAATACAAGTGAAAAGGAAGGCTTTCTGATAAGGTAAGGTATATATATATATATATACTATCATGAAACCATGAAGATGCAATTTTACGCGTGAAACTCAGAAGCCTGATGTCTAGGTATGAGTATCAATCAACACACACTGCCACAGATTAGGAAGACTAGATCAGAAAAACTGATGAATATTGGGGTATGGTTCAACATTACCATGAAAGAAAGTGACTGTCAAATTCACCAGAAACACAAACGTAATAAGAGCCTAAACGACACTTACTTAAAAGAAATGTATTTACCAATGACATTCTTTATTCGACACTAGTACTATGACTGCATCTTGCATCTTGTAAAGTCGTATACGCAAGCAAAGAAGTCTGCGAAGTTAGACGCGTGTAAGTTATTTGAAGTATCTATTCGTCTGAATTGTAAGTGCTTTTATTAGCACATAGAAGTAATATTTTCAAAAAATAGTATACATTGATTGTAAGATATCATGTAGAATTTGTTCAATAAGAAATGCGTTTTTTCTTACGGTTTCTCGCGCACGAATAAAAACCTTAAATAGAAAAGTTGCAGCAAAGAATCAGAATTACTAAAAACTGGTGATCATATTAACGATGTACTAGAACGTTATTGTCAGAGATGGTGAGAGGAAAATGGACGAAGTTTGACATTAATACTGACAGAAATTCAAGAAACGATTCAATATAATTCTTAATCTTAATGCAAGGAACAAATTCTCCAGAAACACTGTTCAACGTTAATTCCGTGCAAGGCCAATAAACCGGAGTAATTTCAGACCAACTGTTGAACCTTGTAAAGAGTAATATTTGAAACCATCCATTTTGGAATCAATAGAAAGTATCACAGTTTACTGAATAAAAGTCGATCACGGACTGATATCAGTTAGAGAACCATTGAAAACCAGGGAGTACTGGACAGCTGCTGTTTAATCCTAGTTTGGGAATCATCGGCAGTACGCACCCACTGGATTGATAAGCTTGCCTTGTAACCGGAAGGTCCCGGGTTCGAATCCCAGTGGGTGCGTACTGCCGATGATTCCCAAACTAGGATTAAACAGCAGCTGTCCAGTACTCCCTGGTTTTCAATGGTTCTCTAACTGATATCAGTCCGTGATCAACTCGTAAAACATAACTAATCCTTACAAACCAAACTTTAGTGAATAAAAGTCATTAAATGCAGTGTTGACTTTGCTCAACTAGTGTGTATATTGTAAGGAATTAGATGAAATATTTAGCTTGTCAGATCTACCGAAAGTTTTCAAAAAAATACAACAATGGTTATGTGGCAGAACAATTGATCCGGAAACCTCTCCTTGACAGCATATTCACAACATTGTTGCTTATTTGAATATTCCTTATTTCTTGTGTAATTATTACCTGTATATTATCGTTCCAACTTGTACATATCTCCTTCATATTCACTATTTATTATTGGCCTATGTTTGTGGTGCTATTCCTCTCCTGATTTTCAGTGGTAAACTAATGAAGATTACGCG
Source organism: Trichobilharzia szidati (assembly GCA_944472155.2). Taxonomy (NCBI): domain Eukaryota; kingdom Metazoa; phylum Platyhelminthes; class Trematoda; order Strigeidida; family Schistosomatidae; genus Trichobilharzia; species Trichobilharzia szidati. Next base: position 28,250,122 of record OX235273.1, read on the forward strand.
TTGTTTTACAGTTGGGACTTTGTGTAAACGAACTGAAGTTTATTTAGTGGCGACTCTTTGTAGTTGGACTATCAGCAGAATGTATTAGATTCAGATATAATAGAGAGAGATCGAAGCCACCTAGTTTCGAATATTCTATTCAAAGACAATACTTATTTTGATTATTCATTTAACTAATTTAGTTATACAGTAGTTATTTTGCAAGTGAGAAATTCTTCTAATGTATAGTTACCTAAAGGCATAGTTGAGGTTATTTTGATATGACGTTACTATTTATTACTGTCACGCATTTTATAGAATATAACTATCTTTTATTCTGGTGTTGTTTGTTAGCAACGACTGGTTCCCTGTATTCCGCCTAGCACGCTTGCACTTCCGTCACTGAAGGTTACAAGCTTCAGTTTTCTTATTTCGGGAGTAAATGTCTGAATTCAAGGTTGATGGCACTTTAATGAAAGAAAATTCATAAGTGAGTGGACAGAAAATGAAACGTAGTTCACAAAGATATTCTGGAATTTAGAGAATATGTCGCAGGATATTTTTACATGAGATGATTTAAAGATAAAAATACCTCAAATGCAGATTAATAAGCCATTCAAATATTTAGATAAATAAAAACAAACCTAATATATAGATAATTTGACCATTCTAATCTAAGGAGTTTCTATGATGAACAAAATGCCTAAGCATAAGCCAAATTTGTAAATCGAAAACACCGTCAATTATTCATAAAAAACAAATCCACAACAACTCACATTCATGTAAAGGTAATGCCGTAGCTGCATGGTTTAGAAATCATTCAGTAAATATCGTCACATTCATTGATAACAATCATGGTAGAATGAAAGAGAGACATATGAAGTTTCTGGTCTTCAGGCTATAGCCGGAAAAACATTAAGTGCTGAATGCTTATCACAGGATTAAATGTAAATTTGACATGATGTCCTTTGAACTCTTAGATATGATATCGCTGACTGCTGAACATTAGACGCAATGCGCTTTAAAGTGTCTAAATACCCTAACTGTTTCTGCACTAGTGTCTGAAACAAACCCACTGTTATTATTATTCGAGTTGTTATTCTCATTTTGTACTTTACAAATTTTTGAATTTATTCCAACCGTAAATGTGAACAAATTTCTCTGGTTAATTTTATTTTCAATAGTTGATTTGTAAGGATTAGATTTGTTTTTACGAGTTGATCACGTGTTGATATCAGTTAGAGTACCATTGAAAACCAGGGAGTACTGGACAGTTGTTTCATCCTAGTTTGGGAAAAATCGACAGTAAGCACCCACTGGGGTTGATTAGGTGCAATACAGTGACATGCTGAGAATTCCATTCTTTATTATAAGTACTGTTTTTGTAATAAGGCAGATTATTATTTATAAAAACAAAAAAAGCTTCTTTTAATCAACCAGTCTCATGTGTTAAACGAAAATCTCAGCGCGTGACCAACTCATCTCTACTTTCTTCGGAATATTTGTTCAGACGAATGTTCTAAATTAATTTCCAAAGTTCTTTGTTAGCAATTCATTTTGGCCATCTCATCTTCATTCTTGAATGAATTATCTTACATATATATATATATATAGATAATGGAAAGTAATAATGATACTTTGATAGCTAAAATAATTTTCCGGATAGCATATTTAAGTGTACATATATCATAGTCGTTTAACTAGCGTATGGATGTATTGTTTGAGGGTCAAAAATAACCCTCTGCCTTGTCATAATTAAATGCAAATGAGGTATAAGCTTCCATCTTTGTAAGTATTGATGTCATCTATAGTTTCATGCGTGCTCTTACAAACATTCCTTCATTAAAATTATTTCATATCTTACAAAATTCTTCTGTGAATTCTCAGATAAGACATTTTATATGCAACCAGCAGTTTGCTCATATATTTACACAAATCAATCTCTGTGATAGCAGATTTTAATGTATACAGGTTTAGCTAATTACAAACTACAGACTTTCAACGATAATGGAAGATATGTAACGGAAAGCAACCCCTGTAAGTCTAAAAAACACCAATTATTAGTGCATAATAAATTCATAGAAATCACACACGTATTTAGAGCTGGTACCTAAGCTAAGGCGTTTCAAGTGTTTCCATTTAATACCTCTATGTTAACAGGTTACAAGAATGACAGAATGAAATAAAGGGCGAATTTGAAGTTCATAATCTACTAACTTTAGCTACATAGACATTAAATCCTGAATACTTACGACAGGACTAAACGAATATCTAACATACTGTTGATTAAATTCTCTGTATTTGAGTACAGCTTTCGAACTTTATTGAGGCAGACATCACCACTGAGCTATACTGACTTGCGATTGATCTCCTGTATGACTGTATTGGATACTTTGATTCAACGCTGGTCACTAAAGTCCAATCAAAACATCTTCACTTTTTCCAACTGTCTGCAGTCCTCTTCAGTTAGCCCCTTGATTGCGAATAGGTTCTCATGTCTTCCCCACACTGTCGCCTCCATATCATTCTTGTATGCTTTCCTCGTCGTTCCCCATTCAACAAACTAACCTGTGTGATACTCTTTTTTAGTTTATGCTGTTTCGTTTATTCCAAACTAAAGATTTTCTATGAAAAAAGAAGTTGCTGCGTTAAAACTCCTCTTATAAATCAAAAATAGCATTAATTATTCATTCGTAATCAATACATGACAACTCACAAGTTGTTGTCGTTGACGTGATAGCTTAACGGGTGAAAATGCTTCGTTTAACACCACCGTATTCATTGGTTACACCGATGTTAGAATAATATTTAAAACATGAAAATTTATCTCCACCAATTATTGATTAATTTAGAAAAAAACAGGATATTGTATATATAAATATATTTATATGTCTTAAAACACTTCCATGACTGTTTCGCAGTGAAACATAAGTTTTTCGGTTGTCACATTTAAATGCATAGGCTACATGAACACTATTATTTTCTATAGTTTCATTCTCACTCTTACAAATATTTCCTGATTAAAATGATTTCATCTCCTAGGAAGCTCTACGGTGCCTTCTGAGATAGTACATTTGACATTCAAACAAGCCTATTTTCATTCATATTAACAAAGCAATCTCTGTCACACCGTATTCTAATCTATAATATTTAGCTATTCCCAAACTAAAGACTTCCATGATAAAAGAATTTAACTATTCAGAAGCCAATAATTCATCATAAAAATAGGCATAAACACATACTTGTAGGTGTAGGTGTACTCTTTCCTGAATGGTTTTATAAAATTGCATTCACTCTCATCATATCTGTTGATTATACGAATAATACAATAAAATATGGAGAGAATTTGACGTCTGCAGTCTTCAGAATTACCGAGAGAAAAACTTATGCTATTTTGATATACTACCTTTTGAATTATGTGTGTTGAAAGTTGGTGATCAGGCTGCATTTTGGCAACCATTCATAGGAAGTGAATGGAAATGACTGAGATTTCCTTCTTTGATACCACGCTTTTTTCACATAAAACACGTGTAAATAAGCAACATGACTTCAAATATTTCAATGTGCTTCTTTTGTGAGAGGGGATCATCACGTCAGTTTCAATGAATTGAATAACGGTAGACTTTGTGAAATGTCAAGATAATTCGCAATTATTGAGCAGCAAATACAATTTGGCTTTCGAATTTATCTTAATCAATTGAAGAACCTTTACAGTAAACAGGAATACTATATGTTTTTATGTATATGTAGTATATATATATATATGATGAAAATCGACTAGAACTGTTTAACAGTCAAACATTACTCGCTGGGTAGTTATATTTCAGTGCACATATGAATACTGGTATTATCTTTAGTTTCATCCTCACCTCCACAAACGTTTCCTCAGTAAAATTATTTCATCTAGTAGAAAATTGGATTATGACTTCTCACATCAGACAGTTTATTCTCATCTAACATTCTGTTCATAAAGTAAACGAAGCTATTGCCTTGAATACTTTTATTCCTTTATGTTCTCAGTGGAACATAAGGGTTCAAGTTAGGGGCTTAAGTTTCTGTAGCAGTATTTATTTTTACAGGAGAGGGTTGCTAGATTCATGCCTTACTATCCTTCTTTGACAGTTCTATTACTGGCTTAGAGAGGTAAAGTAATGTGTTGGCCAAGGATAGAACCCCGGAACATGTGCATTGTTGGCGAGTGTACTAACCGCTGTACCACTGACACCGTGATGGTATCTTCTAATTCAAAAGAAAAATTCAGTTGCATCCAAACCGAGGACTTCTTATGAATAAAAAGGATACCTGAGCGAAATCCATTCTCGTAAACCATAAACACAAATTATTCATAAATAATAAATGCATAACAACTCACCACGACCTGAACCTGCTCCTGCTTCTAAATGATTTTGAAATATTCCATTAAATGTAAAAAGACTCGTTTATTACACGAATAGTGCAATCAAATATAGGAAAGATTTAGCATATTTACACTTCAAACTATGGTCATATACACAATAAATACTAAACATTTATGATAGGATTCAGTGTAATTTTGACACACTGTCATCCCAGTGCTCTGTGTTGATTGTTGGAAATCAAGGTGTCTTAAGCAGGTGATCTTTGGCAGTGGCAAACGTTGACTGGATGAGGAGCGTGTTTACTCTGCACCAATCAGTGCTATTATCGCCTTAGCTTTCTGCAACCCTCTTCATCCGATTCGTCTCCATCATCTCGGGTGTAATTTTAGACGACATATTTTCTATTACTTTAAGTTGATACTTTTGTTATAGTATTATTCTAACCTCACGCCTTTCTTCTATTTCACTCTAGCATATGCATTACTAACAGCTCATTTATGTCACCACTTTTAAAGGATATAAATTTGCCTATTGTTTGCATCATGTTTGATAATCATCAATGTCTAATCTGCTCTCAGTCTTTAACCATTCATTTTCTTGTTCAATATAATCAGCATTCGACTGGAGGTATTCACTATGTGACACTCATGGCTCTGAAAACATTCAGCGTGTGCGTCATTTTAATGGCTTATCAAACAATGGCTTCTCAAAACATCATATCACACCGATTGGCAATACAGTCAAATCCAGCTTAACAGCATAATGTAGCGTAAAATTCTTGCCATTTATTGTATTTCTTGTCAACACCAATCAACATAAAATCTTTCTGTTCAGTGTTAAAGGAAAATAGGAATTTAACATTTTAAATGTCTCAAATTAAATGTGTCAGATTTGATAAAAAACAGAATATTTGTTAACTACCACAGGCATGTAAAAATAAAATCACAAATAGCCACTTCAACAGCATTGGCACTCGTTAATTCCAAACGCTTGAGAAATGAAAGTGAAAATAGTTTGCACTCCATGTTTTACAACTGAGCTTTATATATGCAGACTTTTCTAGTTAATAACAGCACGTGATACAATCGATACTGTCATGTTTTCTGTTGTTACAGAGAAGAGAACAGAGAAATTTAGTTTAATAGTACGCCACTATCACTTCATAATTCCATTAATATTCGTCCTCTCACAATTGCGGTATTCTTTGATTGTTGTCCATCATTAAACACATGGAGTGTTTGTCACTCATCAATCAAATCAACGCATGAGGTGAAACCAAATTAGTTGAGCCTTCACGTGATACTTTTCCATTTTTTTAAAAAAACTTTGAATATTGAAGCATGAAACATAAAGCTGACTCTATATGTATATATTCACAATTTCGAGAAGAATTAAATATTTCATTTTCAGTATTTTTTCGAGAAATTTTGAGCTCAAAAAATCCTTTAATTATTAAAAGAGTGTGGCGAATACAACATTCTTCAATATGCTGATAGATAAAGCGCACTCTGAAACTATTGTTGAATGGTATGAGTCTCAATGGGAACCGAAAGAAATGCGGTTTCAACTGTGAAAAATACTCATGCCCTGGATTGCGTTGTTAGTCACTATCAACCTAAATGGTGGTCTGATTAGTTTCAAACTGTTTTCAATCTTTAGGAAGGGGACACGTCTGTGAATTTCGCCTTTTTCAAAAAACGTTTGATGAGTTATTCACCTGTAAGAAGAAAAAGAAAAATAATGCAACAGTAAACTAGCATGTAATCAGAATGTGAAATAATAAATTTGTTTGAATAATAACAAGACACAGTTAGTTATTGAAATGATTTTAACGAAATACACGAAGGTGAGTTTCACTTTCAGCAGGAACACAACAACTCATCAGGAAACAGGTGCATCTACCTGATGTGTCCTGAATACAACGAAACGCCTAGAGTGGACGTCATGGTTAAGCAAAGTGATAAAGGTATTTGTAAAAAATTATATTTGTAAAATCTCAGCGAGATTGAAATGAGTAATTCCAACGTTTCGTTCGGCAATCTGGTCCGAACTTCTTCAAGGTAATTAACCAAAATTAACATAACAGAGGTTTATATATAAAAGGAACATCATCTGTTTTTAAAAACTTTGTCCAATCATGAGTCATTCAACAAGTATAATAAATCTTTAAATATTCCCATTTATAATATTAGAACAAGACATATAAGCGAACAATATTGTTTTCAATTAGATCTTCTTCAGGCTTTACTCTAATTTACATAGATTTATATATAAAATTTTAACCAATGACGGTGATTCTGGGAATCAAATAATAATCTTAATAGTCTTAATAATAACAATAATAATGTGGTAAATGTTTTGAACATAGTTAATAACGACGATTATAATGATCATGGAAAATTCCCATTGTAACATATAGAAAATCAAAACAAATGATTCAGCGAAGAGACTCTTTTCAACGAATTTATCATCAAGCTGTACAATCGTATATATATGGTTTTTAAGAAGTTATATCCGGTGAGGGAATTGAAACATAGGTGTGAATGCATGAAATAATAATAATATGAAGTGCAATTAAAACTAAAATGTTTGTGATTATAATCGTAGTTAAAGGTCAAGTGGCAAAGCAAATTAATGTCATATATAGAATAATTCATAGGATGGATAGGACTTGAAAAAGGTGTGCAATTATAAGATTAGTAGACAAATCGAAAAAATAAAAACGTTACGTAATATTGTGTGAAATTTAATAGCATAGAATTTAATGTTGCATAAAGGAATTGATTTAGAATGACAAGTGGAACAAGTGAAATAATACCGGGGACAATTAAATTCTATGCTATTAAATTTCACACAATATTACGTAACGTTTTTATTTTTTCGATTTGTCTACTAATCTTATAATTGCACACCTTTTTCAAGTCCTATCCATCCTATGAATTATTCTATATATGACATTAATTTGCTTTGCCACTTGACCTTTAACTACGATTATAATCACAAACATTTTAGTTTTAATTGCACTTCATATTATTATTATTTCATGCATTCACACCTATGTTTCAATTCCCTCACCGGATATAACTTCTTAAAAACCATATATATACGATTGTACAGCTTGATGATAAATTCGTTGAAAAGAGTCTCTTCGCTGAATCATTTGTTTTGATTATAATGATAACAAAATATTGATAATAAGGTTTATGCAGGTGATAAGAATAACAAAGATAGTATATGTATATAAGTGTATAAATAAATTGGGTCATATCTTAAAAGGTGAAGTGGAACGATAATCAGAGTTTAAATAAATATTATAAAAGTACAAAGGAGGTAGAAAATAAGAAAGGGTGGGAGGGCTTTTGAATACAGTTCACCTAGGCCAAGGGAGAGACAAAGGTAGAATAAACTTCTTTTGTATGCAAAGACTAGGATTGTTCTCTCGAATTCCCATAGCTTCGGCTAAGTGTAAAAGACGGTTTCTGATTCCATTCGAAAGACTCGATGGAATACGATAGATAACTTTGAAAGCACTATTTTTGTCCACTTGGTGACCGCTGTCAATCAAATGAGCCAAAATAGAACTTCGTATGGATTTTATTTGACCTTTTCCGAACCATGAAGGAAGATGCTCATTAATGCGTTTGTTCAGCTGTCTAGTCGTTCGCCCTATATAGCTTTCTCCACAGGAGCAACTAAATTTATAGATACACATCGAAGTGGCACAACTAGGTAGCTTATCTTTCACTTGAGCAATCAAAATTGGTCGGCCGGAAAATGACAAACATAGGGTGGCGGCAGTATAAGTCCGTTTTATCGCTCTCGATAATCTCAGATTTAAGACTTCACTAGCCACGTCCCCATTAAATTGAAGTTTCATGAACAGTTCTTTCTTTTTAACTGTTGTCAGTTTTTCTTTGTTGTACCTGGTATTCATGTGTCTCCTAACAAATCTACTAGGATAACCCATTTGGACCAGCGTATTTTGAATGTATCCTAGCTCATTTTCTAGGGAATCATCTGTACAAATACATCTTGCTCTATTCGTAAGGCATCTGACCAAATTGATTTTATATCGGATTGGTACAAAACTGAGGAAATGTGTATATTGTCCTACAGATGTAGGTTTTCTATAGACATCTCTCTTGAGTGAACCATCCTCTCTTCTGCTCAATTGGACGTCAAGGAAATGTAATCCACCATCATGTTCTTCTTCACAAGTGAAGATGAGCGATGGATGTGCATCATTAAACTTTTTTAACATTACATTCTTGTCAGTTTTCACATCAAGAATAATGAACAAAATTTTAAGAGCTGTGATTACCCGCACACACATACACAAACATAATTTTATAAATACATACACACTCTGTTTAAAGTGTTGAACAAAGGTAGACCAATATTTGTAAGTCCGAGGTCAAATTTTGATCACAGCTCATAAAATTTTGTTTATTACACTTGTTGAATGACTCATGATTGGACAAAGTTTTTAAAAACAGATGATGTTCCTTTTATATATAAACCTCTGTTATGTTAATTTTGGTTAATTACCTTGAAGAAGTTCGGACCAGATTGCCGAACGAAACGTTGGAATTACTCATTTCAATCTCGCTGAGATTTTACAAATATAATATTTTACAAATGTCTACTTCTCACTCGGCGCCCAAATATTTTAGAACTATTCTGTCAAATCTTAACGACAGTTCATTTGAAAGTGATAAAGGATTTACTATTAAGGAAAAGAAGAATCAGAATTCAATTGGGTAAGGACTAACCAAACAGGTTAAGGATAACACTGAATTGCTTTTTGAAAGTCTAGATCAAGAAGAATACTTCATTAACATTCGACGCAATCATTGGGAATTCATATGAAGTAAAGCGATATATGATTTAATCAATTTGCCTCTTGAATGGACTCTACTATTGATTTCAGTGATGATTAAATATGACACAATATACTTTGTGATAAATAAGACAGTTGCATTTCTTTTTGTTCTTTGCATTCCGAGTGAAACAGAAGTGACCAGACTTTTCTTAAGGTACTGTAGTGATATTGTCAATTTTATCGTGGTAGGCTTGCTATTTCCCCAGCCAACAGTTTTCTCTTTTGAGGGCTTAATGTCGCTCAAAGAAATGGATGTGTTTCAGCAGTGTGTCAATCAGAAATATAACTTCGACCACATGCATGGTTCCCAGTTGTAAAATTTCGCATGCTCATATATACGTAGACTAATATAACTTTAGAAAATTATGTCATACGTAGCAGTAATATGTGACTGCGACAATGGTCAAGATGATATATAAATCTGAGCAGATGATTTGGTCCAACAGAAACAATAAGCAGAGATAATTGTTCCATCAGTATGCTAATCAGAGAGTTGTGATTTCATATTGTAACAAGAGAAGACAAGGGCCAGGCAACAGATCGTTTATTAAGGAATTCAACACATATTTATAGATTTTTATGTGCATTATTATAGATTATTGTTAGCAGAAAAACACAGTCTTCTGATTGATTGTTTCTCACTGAAAGTTAATCTTTCATCTCTTTGTGGCTGTTTCTTGAATGTCACATCATCTATATGCTAACTGCATCCGCCAACGCAAAGTCTTTGTTCTTATTTTTCTCACGACCAATATTGGGAAATAAACATTGACGTAAATTAATGTCTACCGATTTGGCAAGCAGCCAGATCTCACCACTATTTTAGTTTCATTTCATCTGTGCATCCTCTGGAGACTCTCAAAAAACACTTTTAAATGTTCCAGGAAAATACATGTAAAACTGGACATTCTACACTGTGAAGCCACAAATTTTAACAGGACAGCAAATACCTAGAAGCCAGTATGCTATCGAACTAGTAGGCATCCAGATGATGAGTGCTTAGGGGATTCTAACAGTTTTGCGATCAATTCCTAACATTTGACATAAAATAAAGTACCATATAGTACAGACAAGTGTCATTTCACTGAGATTTGCTGCGTACATTTCATATTGCCGGTGACACAGTGGTTAGGACTCTCGCCGACCATGCACATGGTCTAAGGTTCAATCCTTGGCCAACGCACACCTGGTTTCAATGGTTGGCCTGCAAAATTTGGGCTACTGTCATCACATGTTGAAAATTCCGTACTTGTACCAAAACACGGTGTGGAATCAAGCTGTAATCAAAAAATTTCGTTGGATATAATTGAACTAATACATAAATGCTCTAAATGTTCCACTACACATACACACAAAAGCAATCTGCTTTAAATCAAACTTGGCTTAGAGGAATTTTGTATTAGTAATGACAAAAATTATTCTTTTGCATTCCATATCATAACCATCATTTTACACTAAATTAATTAAGCCAGTGAATCCAGATATTATTGTTTTCAAAAGTCATCCATCAAGATGATACTAATCCATAATTATCCAAAACAAAGCGCAATTATCAAAGGCATAATAACGTAAGTTTATTATATTTAATACTAGGCATACATTCTAGCTCTATCTGAGACCAATATAACTGTATCTAACTGTGATACCGACAACAAATCTTTAAGTTGGGATCGCAAACTTATCTCTGACGGTTTAAAAAATCCATTTCTCTGGCGACTATAGTCTGCCCTCTTAATAAGCAAAATTAATATAATGTCGAATCAAACGATCTATTAGTTATTTTCATCAATAAATCTAGAAGGGGTCATCAATCATCAGATCACAAGAGTCTTTGAACCGGAGAGAAGGAAGTTATTTACGCACACTTTAAAAAGATAATTTAGTATTCATAAACAATGGAAAGCCGTGAGTAAGCCGGTAGGCAGCTTAGCTAAATATCAGTTGATAACTCACATGATATGTTGATCTGAAACACAGTAAATTCCATTTTTATTCTGAAACACACGTAGAAAAGTTAACAATTCAAGTTATAAATAGCAGTAATTATGGGGGCGAAATGACAACTCACATTTCAGCAACACCAAATTTTACAATATTCTATTCTAAAGGAATGCATAGTCATGAAATTACATGAATTAGGAAAGAGATATATGTTCATTCGTCTATGAAAATGATATCACTTCTTGCTAACTCATATATTAATATATTTATTCGTATGTGGGAAAAGACCTATCATCAGATCAAGCAGATAGGAAGCCAAACAAATCTAATACATGCAGCAATTACTGCCTCAACCAAGTGAAAACATTCAAGAGGTATGCTGCTTATGTATGCATATATATATATAAATTTTGAAATGTCTTGACAAACGGTAAATCCAATAGTCAGGTGATGCGACCGTGAATATCTCAACATTGCAGTCTCTATGGTTGGATTACTCTTCGAAAATCATCTTAGTATGCTGAGTGACTTATCTACATACTCCAGATGCTAATAATAATAATAACTGTTGCAGGTCAGACATTTGACTGACAGCATATTACACTTCGTCTTCGTAACATTTGCCTTATTAAAATCCGTTGGAGGCATTATTGTTTTTACATGCTGGGGGAGATTATTTATCAGATACACCTCAATTTGATACTTTTTGCGTGACGTCATGAAATTTATGTTTTATGAGAAAAAATAGCATTGATATTTTGTGATACCCTAGTTACTGTCCTGCTTAATTAGTGATGGCTTGAAAACTAACAGATAAGGTTGTTTTTGGATCTGCTCTTCAGAAACCTGTTGGTGCTTCACGCGGACAGTTTTTCATTTGTATTCTGATCATGTGTAATGCTGTCAAATGTCGAAGTAGCTTCAAATATGCGTCTCCCTTCCTCAGCAGTCTCCACGCGCCTATAGCTAATGATGAACTCGGATTACAAGTAAAAATAACGGCGTCATCCAATTGACATGAATTTTCAGTGGATTAGAAACATTTTTGTTTTGCAAATTGAAGAATAAAACTTTTTCAATGGTTCAGGTGAGCCGTATCCTAATTTTTCATTATTCAGTGAATTGCAATGAAACCAGGAAGCTGTTAAATAGCAAAACTAGCATTTTAAGTCAAGTATTATTATCGTTGTCAGCATCTCAAAGGATATATAAATACGCACTGAGCTCGAAAAAGCTGAGTTTATCACATGCAAACCTCCATTTTTATATAGCCGAAAACACCAGTCTGGGATTACAATGAGTCTGATAGGCTTCAACTAAACTGATACATGAGGTTACCACAAGCAGAAAATCAGTTTTAGTTGAGAACGTTCGCCACATGAATCATATTCATTGGAAAGATCAACGAAAAAGATTCCTTTTCCACCTCCAGTGAGAAACAGAATTATGGGCTTCACCTTGTTCACTGAAGTTCATGCTGCAATCTATTGTATACATGATAATTAGATATTGATTATATCTAAATGTTAAAGGTTTCGTCTGTTTAGATGAGCGGTTGAAGTGACTGCATAAGTTAGCATTTCGTACTTGCGTCATATTTCAATCATAGCATCTTGTACCTTTTGTCATCAATAATTGATATTGGCGACAGGTAGATGAAACGACTATGAGTTCGACTTTAGGAAAATATCATTTGAGGTTTTTGAAAGTGGAAAATTCAAAGAGACTGTCTATCTCTGATCACAGATCTGTCAAATGGTATATTTAAGTGAGTAATATTTAGGCAAGTTTTAGAGTTTTGGGTAAAGAGAGAAAGTTGATCGAAGAAATCGCGATGCTACATTGATTAAATCAGCTAGGATACGTGTGATGCATGACCAAGAGCTGTCTTCTCCGTCGAGAAATGTCAGCTGATATAGGATTACATTGAAAAAGTGTGTGAGGCAGTCATATCAAAACTGTAACTGTTTCAGCCAACCACATAGGGAGATAAAGACTGCCAGGCTAGAGCATCTGATATACTGGGAAACACTGGCTTGAGAGCTTTGGTGATACTGCCTAATAGTGAAGATGAAGTTGCTTTTTGTATTCTTCAGGCCCCACTAAGTCTTTATTTGTTTTCTTGTATACATTTCCTCTTACGTATTTTCCCCACATATTTCCTCTGATTTGTCTTCCACATGGAGCACGGCACTGAACTGCAATGAAAACTCAAGCAGTCAATCAACGTTGATGCAACTATCATTTTTAAGATACTTAATATCTAGAGCTTTGAAGTTAACTCATGTCATCTACTATTGATCAGAGATATGGATCTTCTGTGATTTCTTGATTGAATGGATGATTAAAGATTAGTACGGTAAGCTCTGAATAACACATAATTTGTTAATTATAACATAAAGTCCTTCTATATATCACAGGGACGTATTCTGAGCTGAGTATTTGAAAGTGAGGTTGCATACGACAATTATAAGCGGTTACCACTTGATATACTAGAATGATTAGTAAACCAACTACCTACCATAATCAAAAGGACATCCTCTGAAGCCATCTTTATAACTTTAAGAAGCCAGTTTCCCTTAATATAAAAGTGACGAAGCAGATTCGTCTTCAGAATTTATTATTATGTGTATGTGACACAAATAAGTATTCAATGTTAGTTGTGATTCAAGTGGACATTTCATTAAGTATTTATAAAATAACCCTAGCCTCATACATACCAAACCTGTCGTTCCTTCTCACGTCAAAGAATACCTAATTATCTAAGCTGTAAACTTGCCAGCGGATTTATGTAATGAGGAGAGAATGATAAGAAATGCAGTAAAAGGAAATTCAAAATGGACATCCAACCCGCTCCATCAATAAATATTTGGAGAGAAAGGCCGATGATCCCCCAAACCCTGGTGTACCAAAGAAGTAATTGATATTACGCCATAAAGCATTGCAGCTCTACGCCTCACCTTTTCAAAAAATGATTTCAGTATTATTTTTCAAATTTTTAGTTTTGCAACCAATTTTCAGTCCTTTGTTCTCTCATTGCCTATGAATAATTTCCAAATAATTTATTTCCACTTGCCTTATTAGTTCTCATTTTTTTCAAATATTCTTATTATTCAAACACTGATTTCTTCTGTCACTAGTTGACAATAACTATTAAATCTTTTGCTATATAAGATTGTATATATATACCGTGGAAATAGCTATGCAGTTTTGAAGTGGTTACGAAAAGATAACTCTTCGCTGACTTGAATATACGTGAAAGAAAATTAGGTATAATATAAGCTACTCATGAGTAGTGTAGTTACAAACAGAATAAATCAAGATAGTTTGTTAAAATATTTGTCGCGCATTGAGTCATAACGTTCAAGTCCATTGTCTGCAATGTGGATCTAGAATTCTTTGAGTTTGTGCTTTAGTCAGATGATGGTAACTGTGAAACTTGTGTGCAATTATGAACATTAGGTATCTTTCACCAACATTGTATTCGTTGTCCTGTATATCAATCATGTGCCAGTCCATGCAGTATTGCCGAGGAGTGACATGTACGAGATTTCTGAATCCATTCACTGATATAATACTTATATCTGGTTATAAGTAGCACTCACCGCACTTGGACTGAAATGAATAACGTGTGCAGAACACCTTAATAGGCCCACTGAATAGTTGTGACTTCCAAATAATAATAGAACCCAAAATTAGGACAAGTAAGACTAATTGAAAACCTGTTATTTCGGCTTATAAACACAGCAAGACCTATTTTCTCGATATCATAATTAGCGCTAATCATAGACTTAAATCCTCACGGTATAGGAAAATTGGCAAATACAATACTCCAGAATCAAACATACTGTAAATTGAAGAAATGGAAAACATGGATTATTAAACTGCAAACGTTACAAATATCCCTGTGATTTTAAGCACGAAGGGTATCATGTACTCCCAGACGGAAAAGGCACCAAGGAATATCTTTGAAGTTCCTAAATCCTGAAATGCTCGGCTGTGAGCGAACGATTGTATGACTACTCAAATACTATGATACCTATGAAAACACGGTAACCTAGAGTTAAGAAGTGCTTGTTTCAAACCTTTCCTTTCTAACTCGCCATGATCGAAATATTTGGAAAACCTAAAAGTGTTGACATTCTAAACAAGCGGCTGAGGTGGTATGCCAGGTGACGTTAAACTGTTCTATTGAGTTTGGCATATGTGTGAATTATCGTGTACACGCCAAAGAGACCAGGCGACTAGTTCTTAGCATGTCATGTAAGTATCTGCGTGTTTTCGTTGGTCAGTGTGTTACCGTTGGGTTGTATGCCTGTGTCGTTTTGTTGACTTTAGCAGGTTTGTAAATGTGGAGCTGCCTCACAGATCCATATGAATCCGAATTCATTCCCATTCTTCACCAGCTGTCTAATCTTCATATGGGCACGGTGTGAGTAGATGTAATGGCAGAGGTCAGGGGGCCGTAGTTTTCATGTAGTATGGATGACGGTTATTATGGGTCATATCGATCTCAGCTACCCTAACAGAGCTAACATAATGGCATAAGGCTGTCCATCAAGATAATGCAATGAAGCGGGGTTGTATGAATTGGGGATAGGAGGTTGGTCTCATTGGCAAGTGGCATGTTAGGGTGTCCGCCTTATGCATTTGTCCTCTGAGGATGTTCCTGTCTCGTGGCATAGGGGAGTTGCCAAGGGGCCTGATATGGCTGGTTTGGAAATGAATAAAAATAAGAGAAGATAAACTGGAAGACAGAGGGGAATGCACTGTATCAGAGACTGACTTCAGTTGCATTACGAAATACCCTACTATTCTCCTGACTGTATTGTTGGAACACCATTGATGGCTGTTACGAATGATATGGTTAAAGATACAACAAAGTGGGAGATGTCACTGCCTGGTGACCAGTAAGTGGATCTCACAGTCATTCGATAATCCTCCCTATGTATTTCACTTCAGAAGGCTTCACTTATCTAGTTGGGACTGACTTACTAGCAGGTTTAATTACATGCCTCATTTGTCTACACTGCATAATGAACAGAGATGTACACTCATAGCTCTCTACCTCTCTTATGTCACTTGATATTCTAGTCTGACACCTCAGGTGCATCGGTGGTGCTGCGTTTGGGACGCTAACTGACCATGCATAGAGTACGGCGTTCGGTTCACGGCCGACGCTAAATTTCAGCTAGGATTATCACATGCTAACAATCCTACAGTTCTTCTAAAATACGCTGTGGAATCAAAGTAGAAAAAAATAAATATGCCACTTTGGCTGTTGGACATTTCCAGTGATTGTTGTCCATAACTATTCAAACTGCATTATGTTAATGAACTCGATTTTTCAAAATAGCACGATCATGATATCTTGCAAATTTTTGATTCGTTGTCAAATAAGTTCACTACGTATTGCCTTAAACTTTATTTTGAGAAAAAAAAACGATGAAAAAACAGGGAAACAACGAGATATCATATGACAGACTAAAAGATTAGTTACGCATAAGGAGCGAATATGTCATTTGCGAACGTTGATGTCAAATCCGGCTTTCAAAGAAAAGGCATGAGTGCTGTACAGCAGTTCTCTCTCCTCCTTTGTGGCTGTAAGATATTTCCATTGAAAGTATATAATATATGCAATGGCTAGTTGTCTTGGACCTCAGGAGTGTTGGTTCTACCTCCCATTTGTGTTATAATGTGGTTAGCAATAGTGAAGTTAAGAATATGGTATTAGATGAGGAGGATGAGTTGATCGATGAGGTTTTTGAGGTGTCTAGGGCACCTGTTGCGGATTCGAGGCCACTGTCCACCTCGAGGAAAAATGTTTGTTTGTAACTACACGTTCATCACTGTCACAATATTTCTCAACCAAATATTCTGATTCTTATTTAAACCAACTGTTGTTATCAAAGGAAAAACTGATTGCCAGCAACTGTTAAGCAGATTGTTTATGTTGTAATGTGTGAATTAAGTTGGAAATTGAGTAGTTAATTGTTATCGCGGCTCAGGAGGTTGAGCACAAGATTAGGAAGATCTATGCTTATACATACAGAACTTCTATTGCAGTGTGCCTTTGGTAACCGCATTTACCCTCCCTAAGGCTAGAACTATATTCTTATGCTAAATACAGTTAAGGTAAATGGTTTTGTAATGAGTGTGCATAATTAAACATGTCACGAAACCTTTTGTTATCCAAGCAGCTTTGTTTTATCTATGCTGGAAAGACTTGTAGACTGATTCTGCGAGGTGAGTCATCGTGGAGCTCTGACATGTGCTAATATATTACGACCTTAGACAAATGAATGAAGATACAATGAAATGGTATCGAAGGTGATATGGTATGTATGAAGAAATTTAACAAGTTAACGCATTGCTCCATAATTTAGGGTGATAGATATCCTCTCTTTTGTAATCATTCTTTAGTCTTTTGTGTAAAAGGTTGAAAATCTACAGGATTTGATGTTGTGTGAATACATTTATTAATAGATGACGATGAATTAAACCATAGAATAAACTGATTCTTCAGTGAAATAACAGGAATGAAAAAATGGACCCACAGAGGAAACCTGGAGGATCTTGATTTCGTCGACGATTTATGTCTGATTTCACACAAACTGAAAGATATGCAAGTGAAAAGCATCAAGTTGGCAGAAGAGTAATCAAAGATAGGACCTCAAGGGAAAATAGAGAAGACAGAGGTGATGGATATTCCTGGACAACAGCAACAACAACAACAGACGACGATCAGCATAAATGGGAGAAATTTGAAAGAAGCAACCTCCTTTACCTGCCGACTTGGGAATCATCGTTTCAACTGCAGGTGGACAGAACTGATGAGAGTATCAAAGCGAGGATCGGGAAAGCAAGGCAAGCTTTCATTACTCTCAAGTCTATGTGGAGGTCAACAGCATTCGGGATGAAAAATAACATCTGGATTTTCAACTCCATTGTGAAGTCACTGCTGCTTCAAGGATCGAAGACTTGTCACGTCATGCAAAGCACCTGAAACAAACTACAGACCTTCATCATTAGCTGTCTTCGCTCAGCACTCAAGATTAGGTGTCCAGGAAAGATCAGCGACAGGGATCTCCGGGAACGAACAAATTTTATATGAAGAAAAATTTCAGACATTTGTACACTTTCAGACAAATAAAGTTTCAACTTAAGCAACTATTTAAAAAGTTTAAGATATAAACTGGAAATTTCACAAATATAATAGAGAAGATTTGTAGCTCAGGTGGATGATTTGCAATTAATAGTGTTCTCTGAGCTGGTTGCTTTAGTTGCAATTATTTCACGCAATTATATCACTCATGAAGAAATTTAAATCATTTCACTTTACGCTAAATATGCTAAATATTGCGCTGAAAATGTTGTCCAGAAGGACGACGAAAGCTCCGCAACTAAACCAACCAGCTAAGAGAAAACTATTAAATGCAAATTCCGCAAATATCATAGAGAAAAAAGCAACACTCTTATACCTAAAAGAGTAAATTATCATGCCTTATCAGTCATTTTCTCTGCTAGATTTACACATTTCTAAAGAGAAAATAAAAAATTCATGTGAGAATAGGAATTAAACATTCTGTACATCTGTTAGAACTATTTTATTCTTTATAACATTGTTTACTGTATCACTCACTATGTTGTATCAAGTAAAAATATTCTCGTAGGATGTAAAACGTACTATTCAATCTGTTAGCATTTTGTTGTTGATTCTCCATTGTAGATTCATTCACAGTTAGAAACTGCTAGCGAGTCCAGCTGTTTACTGATTTATTTATCAGTTATTTTTGTGAAAAAACCTACTGCGGAGATGAATGCGATACTCGGCACCTAAACTGCAAGCGTAAATAAAGATGTGAATATTCATTTTTTGTCCACATTTGTCTAATTTACAATGTGCTTAATTCCGGACTGTTGTATTTTCTTGTTTTCTTATTTCACGAGGATTTAAGTCTATGATTAACGTTACTTATGGCATAGAGAGCGTAGGTCCTACTGTGTTTATAAGCAAAAATATCAGGTTTACAATAAGTCTTACTTTTCCTGATTCCGGGTTCTACTATTGTTTGGAAGCCACGCCTGCTCAAAATGCCATTAAGTTGTTCTGCACACGTTGATCCATTCAGTTCAAGTGCGGTGAGTACTATTACAACCAGATTTAAGTAGTATATCAGTAAACAAATCAAGAGAAACTAACTACGTGTTTTGGGCACTGGCAAAATCAATCGAAGTGGGGAACTGTGAGAAGAACGCTTTAACACTGTGATATGATTATGAGCAATGAATTGTGCTCAAAACTTCATCAGTAAATATTACTGCATAACAATGTGAGACTTTATCAAAATAAATTTTACCCACAGTGGAACACTGTTCAGAAGCCAACAAGCTATTGAATGTGATGATAATCGAACAATTTGAAATGACATATAAGCAAACAATATTGTTTTCAATTAGATCTTCAGGCTTTACTCTAATTTACATAGACTTATATATAAAATTTTAACCAATGACGGTGATTTTGGGATCAAATAATAATAATGTGGGAAATGTTTTTGAACGAAATTAATAACGATGATTATAATGATAACAAAATATTGATAATAAGGTTTATGCAGGTGATAAGAATAACAAAGATAGTATATGTATATAAATGTATATGGAGATAATTCAATAAATAAATAAATTGGATGGAACGATAATCAGAGTTTAAAACAGTTAGTCCCTTTTATAAATTTTGATAGCATTATTAGAAGACGGAGATTATCTGAAAAATATGATGTATTTGCGCTATACATTTCGAACAATCTGATCACACATTAACTTGTCGAGTCAATATATATGGAAAAGTTAAATTAAACAAAGTGACAAAACAAGATTTAAGAATGATTAACACAACGTTTGGTAATCAAATCAAATAAGGATTACCAGGGTAGGTTAAGGGTAATAACAAACTGTTTTTGAATACACAAGGGGGGCTTAAGTTTATGAATGGCTATAGCCTCAGCGTATTTCAGTAAACGTCCTTGACCGTTTTTATAGATGACCTTAGAGGCTGAGTTAACATCAACCTTATGGTTCATCTCGATTAGATGTTTAGCTATAGACGAAGTTGGTAGTCTGACACCTGCATCTATTGGCTTGTCACAATTCATCTAATTTTCTAACCACTTTGGGATATGCTCTCCCACCCTCACGTGCAACGCGCGATTACTCCTCCCTATGTATGTGTGTCCACACACACGAAAATTGGTAAATTGTGTGGAGATGAATTGTACATATCTTGGGACCATTGAGTGAGATCATGCACCAGGACGTCAACTGTCGCCTAAATGGGAAGCGACGAGTTTGGTGTGCATCCGAGTGTGACTTGAAGGAGATCATATGGGGATAAAATAAGAGGTTTATGGAAATCCCAGAGTTAGCCGAAAAACACTGCAGAAAACAAAGTTAAGTGTTGATGTGCCGTTGAAGTACTACGTGTCTACTGTGGGGGCAAGTGAATAACCCAATGTGAAACAACTCTAGCAGTAAATGTTCCAGATGATTTTATTATTATTTGCTTGTATTCCGAGTAGTCACACTAGTCTTCACGAGTACACCCCAATTTCATCCTTCTCTGAAGCTCGCATCTCATACATGTCACTCTCGGGCAATACTCCATGGCCTGGCACATAAGTGGTATACAGGACGACGAATACAGTCTGCTTGAAAGACGCTTAATGTCCATAATCGCACACAAGTTTTACAGTCACCATCATTTGAGTAAATCACAAACTGAAGAAATTCTAGATCCATATTGCAGACAGGTGATTTGAAAGTTTTACATCAATATGCGACAAATATTTTAGCAAACTATCTTCATTTATTCTGTTTGTAACTACACTACTCATGAGTAGCTTATATGACACCTAATTTCCTTTCCTGTATATTCATGTCAGCGAAGAGTTCTCTTTGAGTAAATTCACTTAAAAACTGTGCAAATATCACCCGGTTCTATATATAATCTAATATGGCGTTATTGTCTCCCAGCAACGGTAAATAGGACGCCAATTTCTGTGAATGCAGACAGCTAGCCTCTTCAGGAAATCTAAATATAAAATGTGAAGCTTATCATTTTTCAGACAATATAAGTTTATTTACATAAACATAAATATGTGACTACAGGATTTTCATCATGAGCTGACATTAGTTAGAGAACCATTGGAAAACCTAGGAGTACTGGACAGCTGTTTCCCCCGTCCTAGCTTGGGACTCTTCATGGGTACGCACCCACAAGGATTCGACCCAGGACCTTCTGGTTACAAGGCGAGTTCGTATACCATTCAGCCAATGGGACCCAATCCAATGGCCAGCCCACGAATTCTAACTTCTGCCAACTCACGACATAGCGCGACCGCTAGCCAATGTCTTCGGCGAGTATTTGTCCTCACGCCCTACCTGCCGCACCCTACTGGTCACGACTTCTCACTTGAACCCCAGACAACTACCTACCTGAATAGGGCAAGTCACTAATGAGCATCTCATTGATATTCAGGTGTCGTGACCAGTAGGGTGCAGCAGGTCGTGCGTGAGGACAAATACTCGCCGAAGACATTGGCTAGCGGTCGCGCTATGTCGTGAATTGGCAGAAGTTAGAATTCATGGGCTGGCCATTGGATCGGGTCCCAGTGGCTCAATGGTATACAAACTCGCCTTGTAACCAGAAGGTCCTGGGTCGAATCCCGGTGGGTGCGTACTGATGAAGAGTCCCAAACTAGGACGGGGAAACAGCTGTCCAGTACTCCTAGGTTTTCCAATGGTTCTCTAACTAATGTCAGCTCATGATGAAATCCTGTAACCAATCAAATCCCTACAAACCAACACTTGAATAAAAATGTGAATTAACGTAGAATATCACTGAATTATGGATAAGAATTTATTTTTGGCAAATTGCAGTGTTGTTTAGTAATATTAACTGATGAATACGTTTCGAATACAAATATAGTATTCTATTGATAATGCATTATTCAAGTATGGGAATAGTATTCCGACGTTAACACCTACACATACAATGACTCTTACTGTCAGAATATTATTCCGTTGAAATCCGTTGTCTCTATCACACCATAACCACACTACTTCACCACTACTACTTCTAATCATCATAATAATAATGACAATGATGATAATAGTGACAGTAATAGAAGTAATAGTAATGATGATAATAATACTGCTTACTATCATGAAAATGCTAGATTCAATGTAGATAATAATATTAGAAGGGATTAGAATGCTGATGATGATTGAAGATAGTTGTAAGGACGACTGGTGCTATTATTCATTTTACAATTGTTGTAATTTTAGCAGAATGAAAAGTGCTTTCCAAATAACCAATGTCAGGCAGGCACTCACTCAGTCAGTCAGTTAATCTACCAATCAATTGAAAGTATTCCAAATCGAAATTAGGACGCACGCATCGACCTACTAACTAACCGAATAACCAACGAGCTGACGAACTAATCAACCAAACAATGTACGGACGGACGGATGGAGAAACGAAGGAGATGCCATGACGGGCTGAGTCGCAAATACGAAGACGATTTGTCAATTCATAAGAGATAAAGTGACTGTGTGAAAAGGAAATGCGAACTGCCGAGCAAGTGGGAAAGCGAGCAAGTGAGCGGTCAGGTGATCGGTCGATCGCTCGAGTGAGCAAGTCAATCAAACCATTTCACATTACGCGTACTCATTGATTCTGCCTATTGATTAATGATCAGCTAACTTTGAGTGTGACCACGTGTTCGCTCGACAGGTTAACTTCGAGGAGTATAAAAAGCACGGTGTATGTGAGAAGGCACCTTCAAGTTGACGGTAAACAGTTGTTGACAGTAAAGGACAATGCAGATATTCACTGTATGTTGGAATACTCTAGTTGTATAACATTGTATGCCTTCCTGATGCATCGTTGCATCGTTGGAATTCAAAGTGGGAGGTAAGTCTTCTCCCCGCGCCTCCTCCTCATCCCCCCCCCTCCCCACTCCTGATCGTCATCAACATCGTCATCATCATCAACATCATCACCGTGATCGTGATCATGGTGAGGACCACTAGTTCACATACGAGAAGCTATATACAATGCAGATAGACAGTTGGGCAGACAGACAGACAGACAAATAACACATTCACTGAGTAGAAGTGACATAATTAATTAGTCAATTGGTTGATGAAACAATGAATGAGTGACTGAATGAGTTAATGAGTGAATGGATATTTAATTGTGGTGTTTTGTTGTTTTGTGGTTTCAGTTATTGCAGGTCCAGTTCCAGAACCAGCAGCAGCGAACAGTGGTTGTCCTGGCTGTCCTGGTGGATGCCCTAAATGTCGTGGAGGCTGTTGTGGATGCCGTGGATGCCGAGGTGGAAATTGTCCAGGAGGCTGCTGCAAAGGCTGTCGAAGACATTAAACATTAAATCAGGAGACAATAATTAATAAAACAGAACACCCCTTTACTCATGCAAGCTTTCCAACGTGAAGAAATCGCTGTCATCATTGATTTCAAGACGGCGACCAATGTGTACTTTTAAACCTCGTCTATACAACTTTCTAATAATAAATACACTTGTTTTATCCAAATCACACCTTTCAGACTTGTTCTTCTGAGTCAATTGTCTGTGAATCAGCACTTGTCTGTTAATAAGCGAAACCTTAATTCTCCCCTGCATTCCCCTCCCTTCGCCTACTACTGACGGGAATTAGCATTCAGCCATGTTGTGTAAATTCTTGTGTGTTGTTTCAACCAGATACTTGGTTGCGTCGTTGACTGGTTATTTAGTCAGTCAGCCAGTCAGTCAGTCAGTCAATGAGACAGTGAGTGAGTAAGTAAGTGATTAAGTAAGGAAGTGAGTGAGTGAGTTATGGAGACAGTTGGTCAGTTATACATGCAGCGAATGATGCGGCGTGTTAATTTCTGCCAGTTGAATTGAAGCATAAATCTCTGTCGAATGAATTTTTAAAGCATACGGAAATCTGATTCAGATATTCGGGCAAATAAACCAACATCCAGCGTCGGTGACACAGTGGTTAGGACTCTCGCCGACCATTCACATGTTCCGGGGTTCGATCCCCTGCCGACGCACACCTGATATCTATGGTCGGCCTGCAAAATTTGGGCTACCGATATCACATGCTGAAAATTCTATACCTGTACCAAAATTACGGTGTGGAATCAAGCTGTAATCAAAAAAAAAAAGATAGTACGACAGTCAGTCAACAAGCAAGTAATCAAATGATTTATTAACTAATTAAATAATTGTGTAATGAAGTAAGTAAGGAAGTGATTAAGTAGCTAAGTAATCAATCAATATGCATACAGGCATGCATGCTGGCTCGCTGACACGCTCGCTGTCGCTCAGATACACACACTGACTGACTGGCACTCACTCTGATTGATACTAGTCAATCAATCTCCTTGATGCTGCTACTACTACTGCTATTGCTGCTATTGCTTCACACCAACAAATATTTTGAATACATACAAGACAGACGCGCCCGCTAGCTATGGAGGAAGCCATCAGATCTAATCTACTCTGTTCACCTCGGAACAGCTCAGCTCAGCACTACACCACGCAAGCAACACAAAAACGTCTAGCTTTCTCACAAATTCTACAACTCTGAAGGGAGGGTTTCCATCTTATCGCATCAGGATTTCCACTTACCTTAAGAACATCGTTTCACCCTAAGGTAGTGACATCGATGAGGTTGTGAAAACCATCTACGATCAAACAGAGGAACCAAAACAATCATTCGCTTCTCTGCAATCGTTAAGTTTTTGCACTCAGTGTAAAGAAGAAGGTTCACTTTTTCAAAACTGATATGAAGTCCATCAATGCTTCTGCTTTCAATACTTGGCAGACACGTAACCGACAGCAACCTCAACATGTCGCAGATGACTGGCATCTTAATGTAAAAAGTCAAACAGAATATATTTTTAGAAACCACTTAGACATGCAAGGACCAAGATAGATAGGAGAAGAATGAATTAGTCGGTGATACTTAACGTCTGATTTGATTTATGTATCACTATCATACACTTACAGCAGTCACAGGAATTAACAGCTTCATTTAACTTTCTTTTGCATCGGAAACTAAAATTTACAGTCTGACATTTGGAAGTATTAAGTTTAACACCATTTGCTAACTACTGATAGAGAGCTATTCATCTTATTACAGTCTGAGAGAATATTCAGCAAGGCATAAATAATTCTTGTCTGTTTACATTCACTACTATGGTTTTTGGTTTAAAAAAAATTAATTGTTCCTATTTTGAAAACAGTTGAACGGGATTTAAGCAAATACGTATTTTCTGTAAATTCCCATCAAGCCTTACAGTTTCATAATTAATTACGAGTCATGAACATTTGACACAATGTATATCAATAGAATCGAATATTATCAAGTGGAATGAATGTGGAATGTGTACAGAAGTAGGCGTAGAGGGAGAAATAATTATTGTCACATAGAAATTAGATGTAATAATAGTAACAATACATTATGAAATGAAAAATACATATACAGCAAAGGTTGCTACTGATAATAAAGTTAGTAGCACAAATAAAAATAAAAATATTACTTACGATTATCGTTGTCACCGTGAGAGAAAACTATTCTTCATTGGATTTGAAGACCATGGGAAGGAGAAGAGTAGAAGAAACGTTTTCTGAACACAGAGACTGAGTTAAAAACCTTTTTATGGTAACTTCCACAGCTAAGCTTTGAAGTCGAAGGCGTACAAGCCTACAGAATTGAGGTCACACGTTTTATGCAATTATAAAGGTTGAACTTTTATCAATCTTGTGTTCCGTATCCACATGGTGAACCACTATGGTAATTCTGACTGACTTTATGACTCCTCCAACGAATTGCTTTATTCACTACTCATGAAAGTGACGGTGGGATATTCTAGTCGTTTTTCCTATGTAACTGTCTCCATATGAGCAGTTAGATTTATAAATTCACATTGAAATGGTCAGACTCGGTAGCATATCGCTCACCTGCTTTGGAACCATAAAATGACTGGTGGATCTTAAACATAGTGTTGTGGCGAGGAATGTATTTTCTAATACTTTTAGGAGTTTCGATGTCAGTAGTTCAGTGGCCACATCTCTTTTGTACGGTAAATTCATATTTATAAGCTTCTTTTGCGAAGTTTGTAGGCATTTCTCTCTATCTGTTCTCATCATGGAGGATTTAACAAATTCTTCTCTAGCAGAGAACCGAACGCAGTGGAGACGCACGGCTGAAGCCCTACGTTCTTCTAGGAATAAAAGGAAACAATAATAATAATAATTCTGGATATCCGTCTTCATAACTCTTCTGTTTTCCCCATTTCTTAATTTGGAGTGTTGGTGGTACAAATGTTTATAGCATAAAACATAGGAATACTGATTAGTATTTATTTGTGTGTCCAGGAGGAACAGACGACCTGAAATGGATGTATTGACCTTCCCATGAATTATTCAAAAAAATACCCCACTTCATACTGCTATCTTGCCTTTTTATTATTCAAGACATCAAGAAATAATAAAGTATTATGCATCTCTATTTTGTATGTGAACTCAGTTTGTGGCTTAGGCGTATTGAACGTTTAGAGAAGGACCTCACTATTGAAGTTATTCTTATACAAGATAGAAGTATAGTCCATAGATCTACAGTAGAACGAGAGTTCGCTGATAACATTTTTACGTGAACGACTCTCTAATTTTGCCATAAACATATCAGCTAAGAAAGGAAACATGAGGAGCAAGTGACTAGGTTTCCACTCCTTATGACAATGATCTTAACTTGATTGCCTTCCAAATTTAGTTGGGTTCTTAGTCACCACTTTGACTTGTGAATGAATGCATTGTGCAACAACTGTATATAGTTATTTCTTGCCGAATTCAAGAACTCAGTTTTCTTTGTTTCAGTAGTATGTTCCATTGTTAGTAAATTTTACAGGCATAGAGAAGAGTGGAAGTCATTTTCAGCAATTACAATCCATAGGAGCTTAAATCTCAAATAACTTAAGTGGAACATATTTTTTCCCACTATGCTTTTAGTGCAAAAAATAGATCTGACATTAAGATCATTTTCTTCCTCGTCATAATTACTATTTCAAGTATTGGTTTGGTAGGGATTTTGTTTAATTGTATGAAGGGTCTCATCATGAGCTGACATCAGTTAGAGAACCACTGGAAAACCTGGGAGTATTGGACAGCTGCTTCCATTTCCTAGTTTGGGACTCTTCATCAGTACGCACCCACCGGGATTCGAACCCAGGACCTTCTGGTTACAAGGCAAGCTCGTAGACCATTGAGCAGAAGTTAGAATTCAAGGACCATTGGATCGGGTCCCAGTGGCCCAATGGTCTACGAGCTCACCTTGTAACCAGAAGGTCCTGGGTGTCCCTGTGGGTGCGTACTGATGAAGAGTCCCAAACTAGGACGGGGGAAACAGCTGTCCAGTACTCCCAGGTTTTCCAGTGGTTCTCTAACTGATGTCAGCTCATGATGAAACCCTACATATAATTACTATTATCAAATTCGCATTTATTATTCGTGATGCACAAAGTATTGACTGTAATAGTCCTAGGTGATGAGAAACATTCATCTTTATAATTATACCAGCTGTTTTCATTCTTATTCAGATGTACATTTTATATCCTCACTAATTTAGATTATTCCTTTTATGCCTGACATTTTATGGTCTTAAAAAATACGACTTAAAAGAAAGTCTGTTTCAAAAATAACTGGCCTATGTTGTTAACATTATGTATTTAAAGCATTTCAATGATTATTGTTATTCCACGGTGTTAAAGGAGAGTTTAGCCAATGTATGGGCGCTAGAACAGTGGAGACCATACCTTATTGGCCACCGATTTCACATTTAGACCGACCGCAAACCTCAGTGGTGGTTGAGAGCAGCAAGGGACCCACAAAGGAAGCTGCTACGATGAATGTTACGCCTACAAGAGTATGATTTCACGACTGGACAAATTCCAAGAGAAGAAAATGTAGTCGCCGACTACTTGCCGAGATCAAATAATGAGGCCGAACTACCAGAGGTAGCATATGCAGTAAACGCTTTGGATCAAGATCCCTTACATCTTGTTCACTTCCAGAAGTCAAACTCTACTCTTAAAACAAACAACCAGATGATAAGTGAAGGTAAAGAAATCGAGACGTCAGCAGACGCCAGTTCACCACAAACATATACTCAAACTAAACGCTCCCGGCGTCTTTACTTAGCAACACAATGAAGGTAGCCAAAGGGCCTTCGTCGAAAGGTAGTTCACAATGCCACCGACTAGCCCATACAGGAGTTTCACGGACATAAGATCTAGTGAGCCGAAGTGTGTACGGGCCTAATATGGGGAGCAATATTGCTAACTACGTACTCGCTTGCCCACAGTCCTAACTGATGAAGGGTGATCAGTGCATTTGACCACTGCTACAAACGATTCCTTTACCATCAGTTGGTGACTTGGGGTCAGTGGATATATTGAATACTTTCTCTCAAACACTTTGTGGAAATCAATACATTTTGGTGATAAAGGAACACACCAAGTGGTGGGTAAATGTCGTGGCGATTTCAGACCGTAACCGACGCAGTTATTCGACATATTGTGGCGGATCATAGTGAACCGTAAATGACAGTGAATGATCAAGAGGTTCAAGACTCATGTGGAGGCAATGGGTATTAAAAGAATTAGGGCGACGCCATATCATCCTCAAACAAACGGCCTAATAGAAAGGAATAATCGTACACTCAAGGAGTGGCTAGATGCGAAGAGAGGCGACTGAGAATCTGACGTGCCGGTGGTATTACTGGTAGATCGTACCACCATACAGGGTACAACAAAAAAATCACCCATGCAGCTGATGCACGGGCGAAACCACACCTACGCGTAAATCAAAAGACTTGGCTACAACAGCAACAACAATATTGGAACAGTAAGAGATGCAAAAGTGAGCGGAAACAAGCTATTTAGAATATAAAAGAGAAGCTAAAGACAGACATTATATAAGCTGACAAGAAACAAACCAAAGCTTGGAGGTCGTTTGAAGCAGGCGACCAGATGAAACGTGGAGAACGAAAGTGTACTACTGGAGGTACACCAGGATCAGGACAACTTCTCTCAAAGTAAGTGGGACCACATATAATCACATCGAGACGTGGTCAAGTGTACACAATAAAGAGAGAAAAAGAAAAAAAAGTAAATGCCAGTCTGTTATAAAGGTGGATACAAGAATGTCAAGAGGAGAAACCCGAAGAACAGAGGCATGAAATCTTTGTGAGATAGTCGAGGCGATTACAGGCAAGACTTTATAATAAAGCGGCTAGTGTTGTGAGTGGTACTTATAATCAGATTTAAGTAGTATATCAGTAAACGAATTCAGAAAATTAACGATATGTTTTGGGTGCTGGAAAAGCAATCCAAGAATGGAACTATGAAAAGAACATTACAACACTGTGCAGAATCCAACTAGCTATCGAATGCGATGATATTCGAACAATTTGAAATAATGTGCGAATAGAAAATTAAAGATGAGGTATACCATATTTACGTATCCACAATGCGTTTTTCCTTATGAGGAATGCATTCAAGCCTCATCTTTCTTTTCTTCTTTACAGTATGACCGTGCGCTTGTCTACAGCTCTGAAGCGTGGGCGTGAGGATTTTCACCTTGCCACATCGAGATTTTAACTAACCTTGGAAACCTCACAGGTGAGGCTATAAAAATTAGCCGGGATCGAACAGAGAAAGCAAAAGATCATCCGCTACTCTGAAATCGTTAAGTTTAATTCACTTAGTGTATGGAACAAGTTTAATTTTTGAAAACCGACATCAAGTCAGTCCATGAAAGTATCAAGATTTGAGGCTTCCTATATATAAGAAAACAGTAGATAGTTGAGGGACAGCGTGAATTAACACAGAATGTGTACCAAACGTCCACCTAGAAATGAAGTGAAATCAAAGTGTCTCGAAAAAAGATCAGCTGTAGAAATCCACGCAATGGAAAGTGGACATAAGACCTCTTTTGACAATGTCAGAATTCTGTGATGAACACTTTCATTCACAAAATAAAGACTGACCCCTGAAATCCTTGCATATTTTAACTACATCGAGTGCAATACGTAGGAGAGAAGGGATAGACTTATCACTTATCTGGCAGACTCTATGGAGCGAAACAGATGAGAAAAAGAAAAAAAATCATGCAATCCTATTTTCTGACCTCCGTAAAATGCTGTCATGTTTTCACATATGAACTGACGTGTTTCCTATATAACAAAAACATACACATACTCGTTTAGGAAAAATATGAACATGTCAGACTTTGATTTTAAATGCTTAAACTCCAGTCGACATCAGTTTGGGAACCACTGAGAGGCCTGGAAGCTCTGGGCGGCTGTTTCACCCCAGTTTAGGAGTCTTATGAAGTACACGCCCACTAGCGTTTGAAGACATAACTTTCTGTCCGGAAGGTTGGCTTCTTGACCACTGAACCATTGGGAGGCAATCCAATTGCCCATGAATTCTAAATTCTGCCAATTCTGCCAATATATATGTAGCGCAAACGCCAGCCAATGTCATGGGCTCTATATAGAAAGTTGCCTGGAGTTATTGTGAAAAGTCGTAACCAGTGGAGTCTCCTAATAAAGCAAAGAGATCACTTCATTACGGATAAGATTATATTTTGATCGATCACACAGTGTTGTTCAGTAATAGTAACTGATGACGTTTCGAACACAAATAATTGCTCATAATCAAATCAAGTACTTATATCATAGGGATCAGTTACTGGCAAACCGACACTTCATAGTTTGATATAAGCCATTACACATATGTGATAACTGTCTACATGTTTTAATGGTACAAGATTCTACCAGTAGGTGACCTTCAAGGAAGTTCACTTCAAGGTAACTCTTAACTGTATATTTTGGTAGTTAATAAAATCCGAGAAATCCTGTTGAAGAGGCAGTAATCTACACAACGAAACGTTCAGAAAAAGTTTATTTTTATTTTTTCAACACGCTGGGATTATTTTAATACGTTTTATATTAATCAGTATGCTTATTTTCAAGACAATCACTGTCGTGGATAACAATGAAGCAAAATAACTAAAAGTACTAAAATTAGATTATTTAAAACTCACTTGTAATTGTACCTGGAGAACAAAATATTTTGAAAATAATTCTATAAACTGATGAGTTAATTTCGACGCCTTAAATGTGAGGAAAATTCCAAATGCATTCATATTACTGTTAGTTACAGTTAAAACTACTCTCATTCGAAATTCTGAAATATGCCTTTATATGAACGTTTCGTAGGCCAGCTGATTTCGTTTAGAATGTTTTATTTTCACATTCACTTGAGCTCGGATTTTATGAAAGGCTTAGCCGACTGAGTATCATAAATCAGTCTGTTTCAGGATAGACTTCATGTAGGAGAATCTGATTTAGAGTTTATGGATTTATTGTATTGTGCTGTTTAATACTGATTATTTGACGGTTGCTTAGCTAATTTTGGGCTGAGCTCATCTGCGGTGTAAATGTTCGACTAAGCTGAGAAAGTCGCGCGTCAATTCAGTCTGGCTAATTAAACGACTTATTATTAAATTATGCTGGAGATAGTCCACTGCTATAACGCCAGTGGACATTGACATATCAATAAACGAATCACCTACAAGAATGTTATCTTGCACCTTCCCACCAATTCTAGAAACACGCAGTGTTTCACCATCAATAACACAAGCTTTATAAGTATTCCAGCCCACTCTGAATTGAGCAGCAAGAGATATGTATCAAGCCTTAAGGATTAAATATTATCAATCAATACGAAATTTCCCTTCTATATGTGATGCGTGATACTAATATTATGTCATTTAATTCACGTGATCATCAGAGTCATCAGAAGTGAGTTTCGGAGCGGTTATCTGTTCATTTACTTGTTGCCAGAATGTGAAACAGAGAAAGGTGAATTTAGAATTCTGTTGAATAAAATTTGAATATGAAGTGAATCATTTGCTTTAAATATGTTATCATGAATGTGTTACAGACAGTTTAATTTCGTCCATCAACTCTCTAGAAGTTTGTGCTGTTACAGGACGCAGAGATTTCAATAACACATTACAATCTCCCAAATTCCACTCAGCTCATTTTCACGAAACATATTTCAAACACTTTCTATACGCTTACCAGTTTATACGATGTATTACTCACTAGCCATTTTTCGTATTCATATCCGATTTCAGCCTACGCACTCCTTTAGTCGATGTGATGTGACTGCAGTTACCTATGGATTTTCTTTCCACGTGCTTATCACTGCAGTGTTTAAGAAATAATATGGAAATCCTGTATTGTTTTGATCTGATAATGAATTCAGGAATCGGTCGTGAATTCAACACCCTATGTGGAACTGGTTGTTGGAATAACAATCGGAGGACAAGTTGATGACATTATCTGAGACTGATTTGTCTCAACACCAAAATACTAGGAATACCTTATGACAGTTTGCTATGAGGAAAACGGAATTTCAGCTGTGTTCATTCAGTGGAGAGTAATGAGTCAACTGTTTAGTGAGTACTCTAAGGTGAGTGACATCCCACTCGATTGGCAAACCTCAACACGGTATGCACTGCTATATCTACTTTTGATCTACACAAACCTGACTCACTCAGATATTTCTACATACTTCTACAATTCACATGGCCGACCACGGATTACAATTAGTGAAACAAATTGAATTCACGACTTCCTGAACCTAAAGCTCTTATTCCTAAAGTAGCGTGACCCAGTAATCAAAAAACTAAATGAAACCTTCGATAAAAGTCATATTGCATCTATTACATACTTCAACTTCCTTATCGAGTATACAATGCAGCCAGTACGAAAGTATGGTAAATGCGTTACATTATGACTTATATGTGAAGTGGTTCGTCCAGTCTTCTCTACAATGTCGCTACGGGAAGTGATGCTTGAAAAGTCATTTGACATTGTATTTGGTATATTCATTTAGTGGTGGCTATCAAGAGTAAGGATTATATTTCTTTCCTTTCATTTTGGATGACATACGATGTGTTTAAAATGATGAGTATAGGCAAACTTTGTGTGCTGAGCTAGTGATTCATCAATCTAGAATACGCCCTCATCCCAACCCTGTAAATGTCTCAACACTAAAGTTTAACATGTTTTATACAAGTTTCTGCGACACACCTTACTGGTTGAAGGGCGTTTACATGAATGAATCAGTCAATCAGACAGAACATTTGACGTTTTTAAATAGGTATTATAATGATAGACTAGTCTCTTCGTGATATTGATTTATGACTGGGTGGACACCTGAAACATCACCGTGTGATTAAACCGCCAATTCACCACTGAATTACTGAAATGAGGTGGTTGTAAACATAAAATTCTGTATATCAGATAATGTGTATTTAATTCCATAAAAATAAATATTTCATTTCAACAATGTTGGATTTTGTAGCATTACCCAGACTGTCTCAACCTTCTATGATAAATGTACGCTGATGTGATACACATTCGTGGAGATTATTTATAACAGTGGCGATAGTACACTGTATATCATGAAAACATCACTAATTCATCTGCATAAGTCTGTAATATTTGTATGATTGCGTACCAAAAATACACATGCATTTCAAAAATGTTCTGTAATTAGCTTGCGTTTGGAGCAATAATAGACGTTCCTCAGTGAAATTCTGATTAAGTTGACTTCATATACGATTCACTGTTTCTTGGAAATACGACACAGTGATACGAGGTAATTAGCTATTTCACTGCATACATAATTTCTATCGTAATTCTAAGAGAGAATTTAAGATCGTGATATCTGACTGACATTTACTCATTCGTTTTTGTTCTTTGGTAATAAAATTACCAAGTTTTTGCTGATATCAACACGGAAGACTATTCATTTTCCCTGAATTATTGTTTCTCCAATAGTTTATTAGTAGTTTTGTGACGAATCAAGTGCGGGAGTTGCGTGATGTGACACAGGCTCGTTTGATACTGGTTTGTATACTTAGTCTACTAGACAAAGAATATAAACTTGCGTTAAATCAGATAAACCGATGGCACACATTCACTCTGAGTTAATAGACGACTTCAATGAATTTCGTGATTTAGAATTTTTCCTGTCCATTTATAGTGCCGAATTTTAGCTTGTGATAGAATGAGTCGTCAGTCCTACTGTCTGTGACAAGAATAAGAATTTGGGTTTGTAAAGAATATGACAACACGCACTTTAACACCTGATGAGACGTAATGATTAACAATTCACCAATGATACTATTCACATGTGGAGGGCAATCACAGGAAAATCAATCGTGAAGTAGTGGTTGAAATGTCAGTGACGAAATTCAATGTCTCTTGTTTCCGCCGACTTCCCTCAAATAAAGTGATTTAGGAAATACAGAGAAATATATAGTCAAATGTTAGTAAGAAAAGCATTATACCTATCTAACATCAGATAGGCGACCATACAGAACTAGTGGGTGTTGCCCAGCGAATTAGTCCTTCATTAAGAATCTTCTGAATCATTCATCTAAAAGGGTTTCCTCAATCAAAACCTAGAAACGGAAGTGATATTAACTATCCATTACAAAAACACAGTTTAAAGGTACCAAAACTGGCTTCTATTTTTAAAGAATCTGCATAAATACAAGGTCGCTGTTAAACTGGCAATATTGTTGCACCTGATTAAGTGCAGTGCTGCTCTTAGCTTTTATGTGACCGAATTAGTCTGGATATCATACTCATCAAGATTTCTTTGTCTTTCACAATTGTTTACATGGATTTATTTCTGTCAGAGTTTAATTTTTAACTCATCTTTTGAATCATCGTTTTTTGATTATGATTACTGATGGAAACCGAATGCTGAAGAGCATGTGTACTTCATTGCGTCACCTTTCGCCACCGTCTTTTATTTGAAAACAGATTAATACGATGATTTTGAAATTCGTCTTCACTTCAAGAGAATAGTTTCGAAAGCTTATCAAGTACTGCCATGACCTTTTTCACAGCTTCATCTGAAAACCATGACTCTAAAGTTTTTCCTTGAAATAGCTCCTTCTAAAGTTTTGATGCTCATTTGATAAAAACTGTAACCATTACCATCTCTTACAATATGCACCATAATCAATCTTCTTTGCGAAGCCTATTCCAGAAACGCCATACCAGTATTGAATATTGTACTCTTAAGGCTATTAGTAAATGTGTGTTGCAAATTTACCCGGTCATCAGATGTTTGTGAGGTGTTCTGAACATGATAATGTACAATGATTGCTGCTGTGTCTGCTGTTAGTGAATGAGGAATTAACGATGACTTCCAAATATTTTTCAGATGTGAACGGAATGGTCAACTAGTGTTTCATTAGTTTTCCATATTTAATCATTATGTGGTGATTTCCAACTATTTCAGAGGGCTTTTCACACATCCTTAACAGTCATTTCTGAAGGTGTCTGTTTAAACTTGTCATTCAAGTCGTGCAGTTTATCTTTGTGTACACCGGCTGCATACATATTGCATCCAACCTACCATTTACTCCATTTATTTATCACCCAAATATGAATTCCAAAAGGATTATTTACTCTCGCAACTTTATCATTCATTTACGACCCAATGACTTTCATATTCCCAAGAAACCAAGGAGGAAGCATCGTAGTGGCTGGCAAAGAGCTCTTAAACGTACACCAATACACTTAACCACGGTCCCTGTCATAATGAACACCAACTGCCGCTCTCTGCCTAACAAAATTATGTACCTACAATCCTTGATGTCCACTGACACTTATCACAATACTGCGATAATCACATTACAAGAAACATGGTTACACGAACTGTACGATGACAATCTCATCTCTCTAAAGGACTTCATCCTATTTAGACAAGACCGAATATGTTGTAATAAGAAAAGCGGGGGTGGAGTTGCAACTTTTATTAACTCAAAATGGTCTATTTCTAATAATGTTTGCTTCTCATTCTCAAATGACTTCATAGACTGCATCACCGTCAAATGTCGTCCCAAACATCTCCCCAAATATAAACACATCTTTATCACAAACATGTACATTTCTCCAAGTTGCTCACTATCTAATCTTTCAAGTTTTGCCGATGAATTCACCATGTTCGCCGCTGCCAACTTCGACAACTCTCTGTCTGTTATTACTGGGGACTTCAACTCGTCAGATTGCTCCTTCCTTGAAGCACTTGGTCACTCTAACATTGTCAAATTTTCCACTCGACTAGACAAAACACTGGATTTAGTTTTTACAAATGACGAAGGAATCTATGAAGCACGTAAACGTGCACCGATCCTCAACTCTGATCACTCTATTGTTCGTGTTCTACCAAAAATTTACAGCAAAACACACATTAAAGTCTTCTCGCATCTGTCTATGAAAGCACAACAAAGATGCTACTCATCCGAAAACTTACTCAATCTAAGGTGCATGTTACAAAATACTAACTGGGACTTATTCCATGAAAGTTCATTAGATGACACAATCGTCAATATAACGGATTATCTCAAGTTTTGCCTTGATATATGTTGTCCCAAACAAACTCTATTCAAACGTCTCGACCGCTTCTCATCTCCTTATCTCAAACAACTTCGCAGGAAAAAAGAAACTTTGTACAAATCCAAAGACAAGTTAGGACTCAAAAAGATTAATGCTCAGATCAAATCTGAAATCAAAAATCTTAATGCTATATATAATGATACACTTTTATCATGTAAATCTCCAATCAGTATGTGGAAACTTTTTAATGAAATCACTGGTAATAGTAAGCGTTGTAATACTTTTCCCTCTTATGATGTTAATGCTCTTAATCAGTCTTTTATACGCTGTCCTTCTACTTTAACTACCTCTAATGTTACCTATCATGTTGCTGAAAACTTTCATGACTTTAATACTCTCGATGTTCTAAAATGTCTTAAAACACTCAAGCCCTCACGTAGCCTAGGTCCTGATGGTATACCTGCCTATGTTCTAAAACAATGTGCAGATGTGTTGTGTTCTCCACTAACCAACATCCTAAATGCCTCTTTCTCCAAAAATATCGTACCTGATGCATGGAAAGACATCAAAATTGTCCCTGTCCCTAAACCTGGAAATGGCAAGAACGTAAAGTTCAGACCCATTGCCATCACTTCCCCGTTTCTAAAGGTTATGGAAAAACTAATACTTCTTAAACTCGAACCCTCCCTTAAAAACTTCGAAGACCCAAAACAATTTGCCTATAGACAGGGTAGGAGTACATTAGACGCTGCAGCTGTCTTACACAACAACATTGTCTCATCATTAGATAAAGGTGCTAAATACGTCCGCTGCACGTTTCTTGACTTCACTTCTGCTTTCGACTCTGTTCCTAGATGTCTCCTTCTAAATAAGCTCTCTTTGACGAAAACTGAGTCCTGGGTCACTAACTGGTTGCATTCCTACTTCTCTAACAGAAAGCAGTACACCGTATACAAAGGTAAATCATCCTCTGCTGCACTCACTGAAGCCGGAGTTCCCCAAGGCGCTGTACTCTCCCCACTTCTCTTTTCCTTCTTTCTACATGACTTACCATCTTCAAATGACATTAATTTTGTCAAATACGCTGATGATCTGTCTGCATCTTTGCCTATCAAATGTCAAAGCGACTGCTCTAAACTTAATGGCTTTCTGTCAGAAATCAACCAGTGGTCCAAGGAAAATGGTCTTACTCTAAACCCTTCCAAATGCCAAACAGTCAATTTCACCTTTAGGCATAAATCCGACCTAAACAAACTGTTTGGCTCTCACGAGGTATGCAAAATAGACGGCACTGAAATAGAAACTAAATCGGAAATTAAATACCTAGGTGTCATTCTATCTGCTGATCTCTCCTGGTCGTCTCATATCTTAGCAATTTCTAAGAAAATATTCCGTCTTGCCTTCTACATTAAGAAGTTAAAACATTCTGGTATTACCCAACCCCTACTCCTACAATTCGTTAATTCTCGCATCCTGCCTATTATTCTCTATTGTTCCCCCTTAGTTTTTCCTGGGCTACTGAAGAAAGACTACAACATATTACGCAGGATGTTAAATGTTGTCAGCAGAGTAAGCAACGTGCCACTTAACCAGCTCGTTAATATTTTGGTTGACAGGCACATGGACTCATGTGAAAAATGGGCCAAGTTCATTTTATCTAACTCACACCACCCTCTTCACTCACAACTCTCCCCTTGCATCTCATCAGGTAAAACCAGAAGCCAATATAGAAAACTATATGCTCGTACCAGCAAGTACAAAAACTCAACCATACCCTACTTAGCTCGCGTTCTGTGTGATAAAGAAAGCATTAGGCGTGACACCTATAATTCATTAAATAGTCAGTAGTACAACTGGATCTCATCTTTCCAACCCACTTCATCAATAGGTTCAACATTTCCTTTCTTTCTGTTCCTGTCCTCTCTCTTCTTTTTCCGTTATGTGCTGCTTTGTTCTCTTTCTTTCGCTTACGCCAGTTAATAAGACAGCTCCCACTTTTCTAACACCTTCAAACACTGTTTCAGCTTTACCTTTGCTACTGAACATGCCAATGTATTGTTGTAATAGTGAACTGTGGTTTCCTCAATCTATGTAGAATTCTATTTTATTGACAATGTACTAACTGGATGCAATACTGTAGTAAAAATGCTGAGAATTCCATTCTGTATCACAAGTACTGTTTTGGAATAAAGCAAATTATTATTATTATTATTATTAAAAAAAATCACAATGTCTAAAAATCTACATGAATTGCTCGTTTTCTCTATTGAATCTTCAGTTATGTTGTAACTATAATTATCGCACGGCAGCATCTTTAACTATAATTTACATTACTGTGGAAAACCTATCACTAAGACGAGAGCATGGAGTAGTTTAACTATGTGAATTTTCCAAAACTGACACATAAGTACAAACCAATAAAAAATATTGGCTCATATAGTAGCAGCCAAAGTAAACAAAATATTCGATGTGAAGCAAAGACACTGAACATTTGCAAGTTCAAAAACATCCCAAACATGCATTCAAAATGAGGTCGCCTTCGAAGAATGTTCAACAGATTCAAGCAATAAACTGTTGCTGCTATATTTTGACTAAACTAGAGTACACATATATTCTAGTACTTCCTCGCGCTTATAATTGTGTGCTAACGTTGTGATTAGTCGACGTCCACAACGTAATTCAAAAGGCACTTGCGAAGGAATACGATAGTGTATTATTGCAGCAATCAAGATTCGAAAATCGAGCGAGTACAAAAGGTATCAATTTTTAACATGCAAGATTTAGAGTAATAAATAAATGAAAGTACAATTACATAGTGAAAGTATACTGCGATGATGAGTAATAAAACGGGTCACTAAAATAGCCCCTCCGTAGAATGCAGGTAAATGAAGTTTACCTATATTCGGAATGATATTGTAAATTACAATTACAGAAAAAATATATACGAGTTTCTTGTATGAAAACCGAATTGAGGATTTTAAGTTTTTGAGGTTTGATAATATAACTGTATATATGCAAAAATGTTAACAGCTTCGAAACGAACCAAAATGTTTAGAAAGTTGTGCAAAATGTAACAATAAAAGCAGAAAAATTATTATTAGAATAATAATGAGGTTGTAATTGTAAAGAGTTACAGAATAGATTTATATCTTAACATGCAGTTAATAGTATAGTAATAAGGTAGTATGGAAATGAATTGGGTAAACATTCAGTTACCTCTATTTCCATGAAAGCTGGTTGTACAAGTGGAATTGTACAAGAAGAGATGGCTGTGCCAGAGAAGAGTGCAGCAGTAGCTGCTGCTGATACGGTTGAAAGTGAACGTCCGTCAGTATGTTGTTGTTGTTGCTGGGGTGTTGTTACTCGGCGTTGAGGAGTAACTTGAATTGATGTTTGCTGAGGTTGGAGAGTAGAAGTTGGTTGATTGATAGCCATTCCAACAAAAGCAGTTGGCATAAACTGTGGTAAACCAGTGATTTGAATCAACTGACCGTTAGGACCAACAGTCATGACTTTTAATGGAGCTCCTGGTGCCAGAGTGATAAACTGGGGAGTAGCATAGGAGCATGAAGCTACAGTACAAGGTTGACCACTGACAGAGACGTCAGTTGCCATCATTGTTGCTTGTTGCTGATGTTGTTGGATATAAGCTTGCTGTTGAGCTGGTTGTAACTGATGAGCTTGTGCTTGAAACTGTTGTTGTTGAGGTGATTGGGTAAACTGTTGTAACTGAACAGCTGTAGGACCGGCTTGAGTAAATGGAGTTGCAGACCATTGTAAGAGTGTTTGCACTCCTGTAGACAATGCTGAAGCTTGAGGACAGAGAACTGGAATTGAGGTGTTGCATAACAGCCAGCTGCTACAGCTGCTTGAGTATCAGGGTGAACTGGGATAGCAGTCGCTGTGCCGCCAGGTCCGGAGGTACTTTTAGCAGAAATATCAGTAATTATACATCCAAATGTTATGAAGTTATAAAAGTTAATGCGATGGCAAAGATGATTTATTCCACTGTGTATACTTCGAAATGATGTAGTCCATCAATCAGCTATGTCGGGCTCGCCAATTTGTTGTACTGTGAGCAAACACAAAAATGAGTTCAGGATATCTAATAACAACGCGTCGAGGTCAAAAGTCGTCGTCGTCGGAGTCAGCAAGTTATCGTCGGGCGCACCAATTTGTTGCTGCTATATTTTGACTAAACTAGAGTACACGTATATTCTAGTACTTCCTCGCGTTTATAATTGTGTGCTAACGTTGTGATTACTCGACGTCCACAACGTAATTCAAAAGGCACTTGCGAAGGAATACGATAGTGTATTATTGCAGCAATCAAAATTCAAAAATCGAGCGAGTACAAAAGGTATCAATTGTTAACATGCAAGATTTAGAGTAATAAACAAATCAAAGTACAATTACACAATGAAAGTATAGTACGATGATGAGTAATAAAACGGGTCACTAAAATAGCCCCTCCGTAGAATGCAGGTAAATGAAGTTTACCTGTATTCGGAATGATATTGTAAATTACAATTACAGAAGAAATATATACGAGTTTCTGGTATGAAAACCGAATTGAGGATTTTAAGTTTTTGAGGTTTGATAATATAACTGTATATATGCAAAAATGTTAACAACTTCGAAACGAACCAAAATGTTTAGAAAGTTGTGCAAAATGTAACAATAAAACCAGAAAAATTATTATTAGAATAATAATGAGGTTGTTATTGTAAAGAGTTACAGAATAGATTTATATCTTAACATACAGTTAATAGTATAGTAATAAGGTAGTATGGAAATGACTTGGGTAAACATTCAGTTACCTCTATTTCCATGAAAGCTGGTTGTACAAGTGGAATTGTACAAGAAGAGATGGCTGTGCCAGAGAAGAGTGCAGCAGTAGCTGCTGCTGATACGGTTGAAAGTGAACGTCCGTCAGTATGTTGTTGTTGTTGCTGGGGTGTTGTTACTCGGCGTTGAGGAGTAACTTGAATTGATGTTTGCTGAGGTTGGAGAGTAGAAGTTGGTTGATTGATAGCCATTCCAACAAGAGCAGTTGGCATAAACTGTGGTAAACCAGTGATTTGAATCAACTGACCGTTAGGACCAACAGTCATGACTTTTAATGGAGCTCCTGGTGCCAGAGTGATAAACTGGGGAGTAGCATAGGAGCATGCAGCTACAGTACAAGGTTGACCACTGACAGAGACGTCAGTTGCCATCATTGTTGCTTGTTGCTGATGTTGTTGGATATAAGCTTGCTGTTGAGCTGGTTGTAACTGATGAGCTTGTGCTTGAATCTGTTGTTGTTGAGGTGATTGGGTAAACTGTTGTAATTGAACAGCTGTAGGACCGGCTTGAGTAAATGGAGTTGCAGACCATTGTAAGAGTGTTTGCACACCTGTAGACAATGCTGAAGCTTGAGGACAGAGAACTGGAATTGAGGTGTTGCATAACAGCCAGCTGCTACAGCTGCTTGAGTATCAGGGTGAACTGGGATAGCAGTCGCTGTGCCGCCAGGTCCGGAGGTACTTTTAGCAGAAATATCAGTAATTATACATCCAAATGTTATGAAGTTATAAAAGTTAATGCGATGGCAAAGATGATTTATTCCACTGTGTATACTTCGAAATGATGTAGTCCATCAATCAGCTATGTCGGGCTCGCCAATTTGTTGTGCTATGAGCAAACACAAAAATGAGTTCAGGATATCTAATAACAACGCGTCGAGGTCAAAAGTGTCGTCGTCGGAGTCAGCAAGTTATCGTCGGGCTCACCAATTTGTTGCTGCTATATTTTGACTAAACTAGCGTACACGTATATTCTAGTACTTCCTCGCGTTTATAATTGTGTGCTAACGTTGTGATTACTCGACGTCCACAACGTAATTCAAAAGGCACTTGCGAAGGAATACGATAGTGTATTATTGCAGCAATCAAAATTCAAAAATCGAGCGAGTACAAAAGTATCAATTGTTAACATGCAAGATTTAGAGTAATAAACAAATCAAAGTACAATTACACAATGAAAGTATAGTACGATGATGAGTAATAAAACGGGTCACTAAAATAGCCCCTCCGTAGAATGCAGGTAAATGAAGTTTACCTGTATTCGGAATGATATTGTAAATTACAATTACAGAAGAAATATATACGAGTTTCTGGTATGAAAACCGAATTGAGGATTTTAAGTTTTTGAGGTTTGATAATATAACTGTATATATGCAAAAATGTTAACAACTTCGAAACGAACCAAAATGTTTAGAAAGTTGTGCAAAATGTAACAATAAAAGCAGAAAAATTATTATTAGAATAATAATGAGGTTGTTATTGTAAAGAGTTACAGAATAGATTTATATCTTAACATACAGTTAATAGTATAGTAATAAGGAAGTATGGAAATGACTTGGGTAAACATTCAGTTACCTCTATTTCCATGAAAGCTGGTTGTACAAGTGGAATTGTACAAGAAGAGATGGCTGTGCCAGAGAAGAGTGCAGCAGTAGCTGCTGCTGATACGGTTGAAAGTGAACGTCCGTCAGTATGTTGTTGTTGTTGCTGGGGTGTTGTTACTCGGCGTTGAGGAGTAACTTGAATTGATGTTTGCTGAGGTTGGAGAGTAGAAGTTGGTTGATTGATAGCCATTCCAACAAGAGCAGTTGGCATAAACTGTGGTAAACCAGTGATTTGAATCAACTGACCGTTAGGACCAACAGTCATGACTTTTAATGGAGCTCCTGGTGCCAGAGTGATAAACTGGGGAGTAGCATAGGAGCATGCAGCTACAGTACAAGGTTGACCACTGACAGAGACGTCAGTTGCCATCATTGTTGCTTGTTGCTGATGTTGTTGGATATAAGCTTGCTGTTGAGCTGGTTGTAACTGATGAGCTTGTGCTTGAATCTGTTGTTGTTGAGGTGATTGGGTAAACTGTTGTAATTGAACAGCTGTAGGACCGGCTTGAGTAAATGGAGTTGCAGACCATTGTAAGAGTGTTTGCACACCTGTAGACAATGCTGAAGCTTGAGGACAGAGAACTGGAATTGAGGTGTTGCATAACAGCCAGCTGCTACAGCTGCTTGAGTATCAGGGTGAACTGGGATAGCAGTCGCTGTGCCGCCAGGTCCGGAGGTACTTTTAGCAGAAATATCAGTAATTATACATCCAAATGTTATGAAGTTATAAAAGTTAATGCGATGGCAAAGATGATTTATTCCACTGTGTATACTTCGAAATGATGTAGTCCATCAATCAGCTATGTCGGGCTCGCCAATTTGTTGTGCTATGAGCAAACACAAAAATGAGTTCAGGATATCTAATAACAACGCGTCGAGGTCAAAAGTGTCGTCGTCGGTCAGCAAGTTATCGTCGGGCTCACCAATTTGTTGCTGCTATATTTTGACTAAACTAGCGTACACGTATATTCTAGTACTTCCTCGCGTTTATAATTGTGTGCTAACGTTGTGATTACTCGACGTCCACAACGTAATTCAAAAGGCACTTGCGAAGGAATACGATAGTGTATTATTGCAGCAATCAAAATTCAAAAATCGAGCGAGTACAAAAGGTATCAATTGTTAACATGCAAGATTTAGAGTAATAAACAAATCAAAGTACAATTACACAATGAAAGTATAGTACGATGATGAGTAATAAAACGGGTCACTACAATAGCCCCTCCGTAGAATGCAGGTAAATGAAGTTTACCTGTATTCGGAATGATATTGTAAATTACAATTACAGAAGAAATATATACGAGTTTCTGGTATGAAAACCGAATTGAGGATTTTAAGTTTTTGAGGTTTGATAATATAACTGTATATATGCAAAAATGTTAACAACTTCGAAACGAACCAAAATGTTTAGAAAGTTGTGCAAAATGTAACAATAAAAGCAGAAAAATTATTATTAGAATAATAATGAGGTTGTTATTGTAAAGAGTTACAGAATAGATTTATATCTTAACATACAGTTAATAGTATAGTAATAAGGAAGTAT
This sequence comes from Trichobilharzia szidati, assembly GCA_944472155.2. NCBI lineage: Eukaryota > Metazoa > Platyhelminthes > Trematoda > Strigeidida > Schistosomatidae > Trichobilharzia > Trichobilharzia szidati. The sequence continues at coordinate 28,294,845 of OX235273.1, forward strand.
GGAAATGACTTGGGTAAACATTCAGTTACCTCTATTTCCATGAAAGCTGGTTGTACAAGTGGAATTGTACAAGAAGAGATGGCTGTGCCAGAGAAGAGTGCAGCAGTAGCTGCTGCTGATACGGTTGAAAGTGAACGTCCGTCAGTATGTTGTTGTTGTTGCTGGGGTGTTGTTACTCGGCGTTGAGGAGTAACTTGAATTGATGTTTGCTGAGGTTGGAGAGTAGAAGTTGGTTGATTGATAGCCATTCCAACAAGAGCAGTTGGCATAAACTGTGGTAAACCAGTGATTTGAATCAACTGACCGTTAGGACCAACAGTCATGACTTTTAATGGAGCTCCTGGTGCCAGAGTGATAAACTGGGGAGTAGCATAGGAGCATGCAGCTACAGTACAAGGTTGACCACTGACAGAGACGTCAGTTGCCATCATTGTTGGTTGTTGCTGATGTTGTTGGATATAAGCTTGCTGTTGAGCTGGTTGTAACTGATGAGCTTGTGCTTGAATCTGTTGTTGTTGAGGTGATTGGGTAAACTGTTGTAATTGAACAGCTGTAGGACCGGCTTGAGTAAATGGAGTTGCAGACCATTGTAAGAGTGTTTGCACACCTGTAGACAATGCTGAAGCTTGAGGACAGAGAACTGGAATTGAGGTGTTGCATAACAGCCAGCTGCTACAGCTGCTTGAGTATCAGGGTGAACTGGGATAGCAGTCGCTGTGCCGCCAGGTCCGGAGGTACTTTTAGCAGAAATATCAGTAATTATACATCCAAATGTTATGAAGTTATAAAAGTTAATGCGATGGCAAAGATGATTTATTCCACTGTGTATACTTCGAAATGATGTAGTCCATCAATCAGCTATGTCGGGCTCGCCAATTTGTTGTGCTATGAGCAAACACAAAAATGAGTTCAGGATATCTAATAAATACAAGTAATTATTATCAACAAACAACGCGTCGAGGTCAAAAGGTCGTCGTCGGTCAGCAAGTTATCGTCGGGCTCACCAATTTGTTGCTGCTATATTTTGACTAAACTAGCGTACACGTATATTCTAGTACTTCCTCGCGTTTATAATTGTGTGCTAACGTTGTGATTACTCGACGTCCACAACGTAATTCAAAAGGCACTTGCGAAGGAATACGATAGTGTATTATTGCAGCAATCAAAATTCAAAAATCGAGCGAGTACAAAAGGTATCAATTTTTAACATGCAAGATTTAGAGTAATAAACAAATGAAAGTACAATTACATAATGAAAGTATAGTACGATGATGAGTAATAAAACGGGTCACTAAAATAGCCCCTCCGTAGAATGCAGGTAAATGAAGTTTACCTGTATTCGGAATGATATTGTAAATTACAATTACAGAAGAAATATATACGAGTTTCTGGTATGAAAACCGAATTGAGGATTTTAAGTTTTTGAGGTTTGATAATATAACTGTATATATGCAAAAATGTTAACAACTTCGAAACGAACCAAAATGTTTAGAAAGTTGTGCAAAATGTAACAATAAAAGCAGAAAAATTATTATTAGAATAATAATGAGGTTGTAATTGTAAAGAGTTACAGAATAGATTTATATCTTAACATGCAGTTAATAGTATAGTAATAAGGTAGTATGGAAATGAATTGGGTAAACATTCAGTTACCTCTATTTCCATGAAAGCTGGTTGTACAAGTGGAATTGTACAAGAAGAGATGGCTGTGCCAGAGAAGAGTGCAGCAGTAGCTGCTGCTGATACGGTTGAAAGTGAACGTCCGTCAGTATGTTGTTGTTGTTGCTGGGGTGTTGTTACTCGGCGTTGAGGAGTAACTTGAATTGATGTTTCCTGAGGTTGGAGAGTAGAAGTTGGTTGATTGATAGGCATTCCAACAGAAGCAGTGGGCATAAACTGTGGTATACCAGTGATTTGAATCAACTGACCGTTAGGACCAACAGTTATGACTTTTAATGGAGCTCCTGGTGCCAGAGTGATAAACTGGGGAGTAGCATAGGAGCATGCAGCTACAGTACAAGGTTGACCACTGACAGAGACGTCAGTTGCCATCATTGTTGGTTGTTGCTGATGTTGTTGGATATAAGCTTGCTGTTGGGCTGGTTGTAACTGATGAGCTTGTGCTTGAAACTGTTGTTGTTGAGGTGATTGGGTAGACTGTTGTAACTGAACAGCTGTAGGACCGGCTTGAGTAAATGGAGTTGCAGACCATTGTAAGAGTGTTTGCACTCCTGTAGACAATGCTGAAGCTTGAGGACAGAGAACTGGAATTGAGGTGTTGCATAACAGCCAGCTGCTACAGCTGCTTGAGTATCAGGGTGAACTGGGATAGCAGTCGCTGTGCCGCCAGGTCCGGAGGTACTTTTAGCAGAAATATCAGTAATTATACATCCAAATGTTATGAAGTTATAAAAGTTAATACGATGGCAAAGATGATTTATTCCACTGTGTATACTTCGAAATGATGTAGTCCATCAATCAGCTATGTCGGGCTCGCCAATTTGTTGTGCTGTGAGCAAACACAAAAATGAGTTCAGGATATCTAATAACAACGCGTCGAGGTCAAAAGTCGTCGTCGTCGGAGTCAGCAAGTTATCGTCGGGCGCACCAATTTGTTGCTGCTATATTTTGACTAAACTAGAGTACACATATATTCTAGTACTTCCTCGCGCTTATAATTGTGTGCTAACGTTGTGATTAGTCGACGTCCACAACGTAATTCAAAAGGCACTTGCGAAGGAATACGATAGTGTATTATTGCAGCAATCAAGATTCGAAAATCGAGCGAGTACAAAAGGTATCAATTTTTAACATGCAAGATTTAGAGTAATAAATAAATGAAAGTACAATTACATAGTGAAAGTATACTGCGATGATGAGTAATAAAACGGGTCACTAAAATAGCCCCTCCGTAGAATGCAGGTAAATGAAGTTTACCTATATTCGGAATGATATTGTAAATTACAATTACAGAAAAAATATATACGAGTTTCTTGTATGAAAACCGAATTGAGGATTTTAAGTTTTTGAGGTTTGATAATATAACTATAATATAACTATATACAAAACTGTGTGCATGATATAGAAGGATCGAACTTCACCCTAACATCTTCTTAATGACAGCAATTCGAAAGCGCTCCCTAGTGCAAATGCAATGCAAAACCATATCAAGTATTCATCTGAGTCAAAATATTTTGTGTAAAGATCAAAAGGGCGAATAAGTGGAAAATAATAAAGAGCGAAATCGCCAGTTCTGTTAAATAGAGGCAAAATAATGTGAGCATTAAGTATTTGTAAAATCAAATAATCCAAACCAATTTAATATGAATATAAATTTCATAGATTTGTACAGTTTCAGATATCTGAAGTTTCAACTTAAACGATGATTTTGAAAAAGCATATGATACAGACAGAAGATTTCACTAATCTCTCGTGATCATACAGACAAAATATCATCATTCTTATATCTCAAAAAATCATCATCTAATATTAGTAACCTTTTTGAGAGATTTACGCATTTCTATCGAGAATACAAAACATCAATTCGAGAATAGAATTTAAACATTCTGTACTTCTGTTACATCTACCTTTATTCTTTATAAAACTGTTCATTTTATAACTGTGTTGTATCGAGTAAAAATACTCTGGTTGAATGTAAAACATTCTATTCGATTTGTTAGCATTTTGTTGTTGATTTTCCATTGTATAACTCATTCACAGTTAGAAATTGTAAGCGAGACGATCTGCTTACCGATCAATTTATCATTTTGATTTGTGATAAGATCTGCTTTGAAGATGGATGAAATGCTCGGTATCCTTTGCGCTTAAGCAATGATAAAAAAGGAGTAATCACAGCTTGTTTTAGCTTGCATCATTGATACCGAGCATTCATCCATCTTCAAAGTAGATCTTATCACAAATCAAAATGATAAATTGATCGGTAAGCAGATCGTCTCGCTTACAATTTCTAACTGTGAATGAGTTATACAATGGAAAATCAACAACAAAATGATAACAAATCGAATAGAATGTTTTACATTCAACCAGAGTATTTTTACTCGATACAACACAGTTATAAAATGAACAGTTTTATAAAGAATAAAGGTAGTTCTAACAGAAGTACAGAATGTTTAAATTCTATTCTCGAATCGATGTTTTGTATTCTCAATAGAAATGCATAAATCTCTCAAAAAGGTTACTAATATTAGATGATAATTTTTTGAGATATAAGAATGATGATATTTTGTCTGTATGATCACGAGAGATTAGTGAAATCTTCTGTCTATATCATATGCTTTTTCAAAATCATCGTTTAAGTTGAAACTTCAGATATCTTAAACTGTACAAATCTATGAAATTTTTTTATATTCTTAGTTTGTGCTTTTTAAGCGAACTAACTGTTTTTTATTATTAAAGGCGTATCTCGATGCAGTAAATGTTTTTCCACATTCAGTAGTAAGAATCGTTTAAAGTGGTTATTTTCTAAATGTCGTCACGTGACATATCGTTTAGACTGAGTATAAATAGTCAAAGAAGTACATAATGCTCACATTATTTGACTTCGATTTAAGAGAACTATAAATGTTACTGTGTTTTATATTCTGCTTGTTCACCCTTCTGGTCAACACCGAAAGTACCTTAAGTAAGTTTTGATGCTTTTTGAGTTAAATTTTAATCGAACGTCTATCTAAAATTGTGAAATGTAAACTTAATTAGGGTTGCATTTACGAAATGTTATCCCAAAATCATGAAGTATTCTTTTCCTATTGATTTGCACATAACTGTTTTTATTTAGGGTTAGTCTTCGTGTCACGAGTAACACGAGTTTTATGATTGCAAGGAGACGCGAACTGACAGGATGAGTTGACAGAATGCTTGGAGATTGAATGCTTTCTGAAATATCTTGTTTTCAGTGGGAGCTATGCCACAAGACATAACAATATTCCATTTTCATGGAGCACATGGAATGGAAAGAAATAAGGTAATAAATATGGTACACGTGTTGTGACATATGATTCCAATCAGTGGAGTATGGCAACAGAAAATCATTCTGTCTGTTCGTCATTACTTTCATGGATTCACAAAGTGAATGTGTAACAATTTTTGTGTGGTGTTCCTTGGTCATCAACAAGTGAATTGGAGGTTGAATAGGAAGATTTTTGCGCTGTAAGATATCGTGGACTAATGATGCAACTTCTAATTGGCTGTGCCAGTATAAGTTACGTGCTTGTTGGATTTCAGTAGAGAGCATGTATATAACGAATAGGAAAGAACGCGTGTCCCAGATTCCACTGCTCGCAACATCCGAAATTATTAAATCTCGTAGTGACTAGGAAATTAAATGAAGTTCTGTTGCATTAATGATGTTTTTTCGTATATATACATTAGGAGCACAGTTTTTCAGCATGCTTTTGCATGGAGAGGAGGCTAAACAGAGGCTGTTACTTAAATGATTGATATGTTTTCAGTTCTCATCATTGATTTTCGATGTCATTTCTTACCACTTTCCTTCATTTGTGAATTTCGGCCACAAACTCTTCGTTTTCGTATGAGCAGCTTATTATCACGTTGTTATGCTAAATATTGGTTGTATGAATAGTCCGAATGCTTTTTGATATACCGAATAATTGGCAATGCTCTCCTGACGTTATTCCTTTGACAACATCTGGTACGAGAACCTGCAGCCCTATCATTGTCTTTTCATTAACTCCTCAGAAGACACTTGATTTTATTTCCGATTAATTGCAGTTTATGTGTATCAAAAGGTATCCCTCACACTTGTCGAATATAGAAACAGAAAATCGGTCTCATTTTCGACACTATTTTTAGGAATGCATTAAGTAAATTGTCATAATTAAACTGAATTCGTTTCTCATCGACAAATGAATTCAGGTAGTTGTGGGGGGATATCTACCGCAAATAAGATTGAAAACTAATACAATATACACTATTGGTCATTGAAATCACCTATACTTTTGTTAGTAATTGCCAATTGATTGTCTCTGCACCTTAGATGCACAACCTTCACATATTTTGTATAGTAGTTCTATGAATATGAAAGCCGTAGATATTCTGATCCCTCTGCTCTCCATCAACAATAATTCAATCACTCACAAAGACTTATATATCTAATAAACACTGACTGACAAATATTATATTACAATGTAGATAAGCATATTGTGATGATAAAATCGACAGTTTGAATGATATGAATATTTTCTAGCCAACCGTCTGTACAGGGATCATGATAATGTTGAATCAGGGAAATAATCCGAAGCTTCATGTGCTGCGTGGTATTTGGAAGAACACAATCTAATAATTATCGATGCCCTTCGGACATGACTGAGACTGCATCAAATAAAGCATGCATTTTGAATCTGCTTCTTATCATTTCTAAAACTTATGAGTTTGGGTTACTGAGTGTTTGCTATGTGAATTTTTCCAGCCTAGGATCAACTCAACTAATCTCGTTGAAGCTCTCGTAGTGTCAGCTAAGAGCTGTAGAATTCAAACCCTCTGTGGACTCTCGCCGACCATACACAAGGTCCGGGGTTCGATCCCCTGCCGATGCAAACCTGATATCAGTGGTCGGCCTGCACAATTAGGGCTACCGATATCACATGCTGAAAATTCCATACTTGTACCAAAAATACGGTGTGGAATCAAGCTGTAATCAAAATTTAAAGAAATAAAATAATCAAATTCCGCTCCTATTGTTCAACATCCCTTTAGGAACACTCAGGGCAAACTAGAAGATCATTTCTCAGTATTTGTAATCCCAAGAAATTGTCACACCAGACGATATTATATCTTCTGTTGAAGGAAACTGTAACATGGATGTCGTATAGGAAATTCAATGCCTCTAACATAAACCATCAATACCACTTGTCTTTAGTAATATGTTGCTGCAGTTAGCTAGTGCAGATTATTTAATCATTACAATATTTTATGTCCCCTTACTAATGCATCTAAGTCTGTATTAACTGAGATTTGGAATAACATTCGCAGTCAAGAGTTTCTTCCACGCTTAATTACTGTTATCTTCTGTATTGAGCACTGTAGTAGGCTGACTTATGGCATCATTTCAAAATAATTCCCTAGACGTCTTTCCAGTACATATTTGATGGAACTACTGGAAATTTTAATTAAGTAGAAGATCCTGATATTATTATATAGATGTAAATCATTTCGAAAAGAAAATTATCTGTGACGAGTTTAATTTCGAAATGAATTACTTAAGTGAAATCCGAAAGAGGTGTTTTACTAAACGGAGTGGGATAATATATTGACCCTTATCTGTCACCGTAATTTGCAACTTTTCTCTGCGAGGAATAATGTGTTGAATATCTAGAAACTGGGTTTTTGAACTGAATTGTGAACACCATGTATGTATCTGTGTTTTGAATAAGGAAAAGACTTTAGATGTGCTATATCTAAGAGTAATAATCATTCGTGTTTGCGCCTTCTAAACTTACCAATGTTTAACTTCCTTTTGCATCCATTTCTAAACGAAGAATATTCTTTTCAATAATTTCTCTTCAGGTTCTTACAATTATAAAATATAATATTTGTTGTCGTTACAATAAAGGCCAGTTATGCGGCAGATACATTTTTAACGTAGAATAACAGATTAATTATAGGGTGTCAAAATAAATAGTCGTATTTATGTGACAAACGTGATAGGCTGAATTCCATTACAAAATATTGTAAAACGGGAGACAATGGTGATTAATCATAATAGATTTGTAGAGTGTGGGGTAGGAAAATTGACAAGTCAGTTCAAGGTTATAAAAGGTGTCAGGTGAGTGGCTAGTACAAATTGGTCTGTGTTAAACAGGAGATAGTAAGACTGCGATGAGAGGTTCATAATGAAATAACGAATATGTGAAATGAAACAGGTGGAGGCATATATTGAGAAAAGAGATAATATCACTAATAATAAGTCCGGATAGTATAAACGAAAAATTCGATAGTATTGAGAGAATGTTTGCATGAAGGGCATAAATTATGACGAATAATAATATATATTTATAATAATAAGCAAAGGAAAAAAAGCCAAGATGATTAAGGGGAAGGAGCACTCTTGGTGAGAAGAAGAATCATCAATCCAAGTTTGGCCACGGTAGGAACAGCGTATGGACGTGTTCTTTTTGGAAATGTATTGTCGTTAGATGGATGACACTTTTGTAGTGTACGATGAAGGGTTAAGTAGTGATTTGATTTTGAGCAACTTCAATAATGCTCACCCGGCGGTCTATTTCACCTACGAAGGAGAATGCAACGACTCTCTACACTTCCTCGACGTCCTACTAACGAGAAGAGAGGATGGTTCCGTCAAAAGAACCATATTTAGAAAGCTAGAGACCAAAACTCAGTATACACACTTCCTGAGCTTTGTACCGATGAAATACAAACGTAATCTGATCAGATGCTTAGCATTTAGAGCGAGGTCTATTTGTTCCGAAGACTGTGTAGAGATAGAACTCCAGGTCATCCGAGACATTCTAAGCGAGAACAGATATCCAGAGAAGTTCATTAAAGCCAACATAGGTTACAATAGTCGTAAACATGAACTGGCAATGGTGGAGAAAAAGCCTCTGTTTTTACGTCTCCAATTCAAGGGAGACAGTCCTGTGGAGATTCTATCGCAACGTTTAACCAGGGCAATCAAGAAAACTTTCTACTCTGCACGTCTGTGTCTATCTTTCAGTAGCCGTCCAATGTTCACCCAGCAACTCAAAGATGTCTTACCTAAGCTTAGCTCTTCTTCATGCATATACCATTTCAACTGTTCCTGTGGTTCAAGTTATATAGGGCGCACGATTAGGCAGGTTCGTCTACGGGTTCGAGAACACTTACCAGCTTGGTTCAGCAGGGATGAAATTAAGTGCATAAAAAGCTCGATCCTGTCACACTTGGTCAATACTGGACATCATATCGATGTCAACACAGCTTTCAGGGTTATATACCGAATTCCGAAGTCGTTATCACGTACAGTTCGCTTACGTCTTCTACACATAGCTGAAGCTGTTGCAATAAGATCGACTAAACCGGAACTTTGTATCCAAAAAGAACACGTCCATACGCTGTTCCTACCGTGGCCAAACTTGGATTGATGATTCTTCTTCTCACCAAGAGTGCTCCTTCCCCTTAATCATCTTGGCTTTTTTTCCTTTGCTTATTATTATAAATATTATTATTATTCGTCATAATTTATGCCCTTCATGCAAACATTCTCTCAATACTATCGAATTTTTCGTTTATACTATCCGGACTTATTATTAGTGATATTATCTCTTTTCTCAATATATGCCTCCACCTGTTTCATTTCACATATTCGTTATTTCATTATGAACCTCTCATCGCAGTCTTACTATCTCCTGTTTAACACAGACCAATTTGTACTAGCCACTCACCTGACACCTTTTATAACCTTGAACTGACTTGTCAATTTTCCTACCCCACACTCTACAAATCTATTATGATTAATCACCATTGTCTCCCGTTTTACAATATTTTGTAATGGAATTCAGCCTAGCACGTTTGTCACACAAATACGACTATTTATTTTGACACCCCATAACTAATCTGTTATTCTACGTTCAAAATGTATCTGCCGCATAACTGGCCTTTATTGTAACGACAACAAATATTATATTTTATAATTGTAAGAACCTGAAGAGAAATTATTGAAAAGAATATTCTTCGTTCAGATTGACTTTTAATTCATAATTTGGGAATTTTCCACCTTTTCAAATCCGTTTCTAAGCCAGAAAATTTATTCACCAAATTTTGGTGTCCACTTTACCAATTTAATATAATATTTAATGATGATGAATTCTTGGACCCATTCTGTCTCCCAGAACAATAAAGTTGACTGAAATTCACTAAGGTTCATAGCATGAGCAATCTTCCATCGGAAGTTTATCACATTTCTCGCATACACTTTATCAAAGTTTACAACACAAAGTTGAAAGTTTGACGAGGATTTAAAAATAATTATCTTTCAACCAGCTTGTCATCAAGTTATCTGCGATGATATGCGGCATTTTATTACTGTAAATGATTGAAAATCTCTTGGTTGGGAGTAAATTAGCAGCTATGCTACAATCACAAGATAATAGAATGGCTAGCATTGGAATGATGCTTGAAATTAACTAATAACTTGGTTAACATTATGAAAAGATGTGGGTTACCTGAAAAATTCAACATGTTTAGATATCACATTTTGGATACTCTGTTGATTCGTTTAACTGTCAACTCTAATTACAACAACACTAGTATAGGCGGTGTGGGGCATGAGATGCACAGACAGTTGAATAAATACTACCTTAGGAAAGTGACAAAGCACGATGATGTATTTCAAACCGACAACTATCGCGGAATTATGCCCCTGTAGACTTCGAGAAAATCATTAGACCAGATAATACCAAGGAGACTGAATTATGCCAGACATTAACGGGAACATGATAGATTCAGCACTATAAAAAAATAATAATTAACGTATTTACAGTTATGAAACCTGTGTAAAAATACGTTTTTGGAAAAGCGTACCATTTGCATCCTTTAAAACTTCTGAATCAATTAAGTCTAGGTTTCTTAGTTTTTCTTATCAATAAGTGTGATTCATTTCAAATCATTTCTTCCCACGGGAAGTTTCCATAATAAGCAGACTTAATTCAGAGGTGGAGTCAGTGGGTTTGCATATAGTCTGACCTTACATTATCCATTAATTTCTTCACTGTGTGAAATTCTCACATTTTCAGTGGGAAAATTGTAAGGCTTACACCTTCATAGCCTGCCTCATGTAGCGAGTGATTATTAGGAATTCAGATTTCCGGTCATTTTGAGTATTTTTCTGCATCTTTTGATGCCATCTAATGTCATTTTACTAGACGAAGTTCACAAAGTGGGTGAACACTCCCTCCATTTTTCAATTCTCAACATATATTGATTCATCAGTCAGGATCATTTTAACGTGTGTTGTCTTCTGAGCGCAATGGAATAGGATGTGTAAAATAGTCAGTTAGCCTATGAAAAGATGGGCTAAGGCTAAATTAATCATTTGTGAAGATTTGCGTAGACGTTTTCATGGTTTATTTCATCTTCAATGAACAAAATATTCCCATATAGCGTCATAAGAAAAAGGCGCAAAACAGCGAAGAAAATTTTCTTTTCGACGATTCATTTTCATGAGATGTACAATCGTAATTATATTAAACAAAGAAATCTTTAGACCAGTCAGATACTGGTAAACTTTGTCCTCGAGAAATGTATTACACAATGTAAGGTGTAAGGGGGGATTACTAATTGTAAGTTAGAAAAGAGGCAGAAGTTGGCATGACGTAATTAGTGTGAGATAATGACTAATCAATAAGCTCGTGTAGAATGGACAGGAACTAGTGGAAAGGTGATAAAGTGTTTTTATACAAAATCTGTATGAAAAAGCAATGTTATCAATAAACAATAATAGAGTGGTAATAATAGTGATAATAAAATATTAGTAGTAATAACAATAATAATAGTGAACCTACTTAACAAAAAGAAGAAGTAAAATTATAGTAAGAACTTTACTCTGGCCACGGTAGAAAGAGTGAATGTAGGTATCGCTTTTGAAATCAGAGGTCCAATTTCAGATCTCGAAAACCTAATGCTTCAGCTATGTACAGATGGCGTATGTGAAGTCCCTTTGAGGGACTCTGTGTAGCACTGTGAAGCATTCATGCGGTGGTGCTCGATGTCCGGAGATGACAAGGTGTTCGAGAATAGATCTGCTGCTATTCTTCATATCTCCCCTGGCCAACCAAGCTGGACGCTGTTCCAGAATACGTTTGTGGACTTGACGTTGCGTACGGCCGATATACTTTGCTCCACACGAGCAAGTAAATTGATAAATACACATTGAAGTGGCCAAAAGCGGTATCTTATCCTTGATGTTAGACTGGATTAACTGTCTGCTGGAGAATGTGATACGTAAGGTGTTTGTTGGAAATGTCTTCTTCAGATATTTAGAAAGGCGGTTTCTGTGAATTTCTGCTGCGATGTCACCGTTGAACTCCAGGATCATGAAGAGAGTTTTCTTAGGAACACGAGCTTATTGATCAGTCATTATCTCACACTAATTACGTCATGCCAACTTCTGCCTCTTTTCTAACTTACAATTAGTAATCCCCTCTCACACCTTACATTGTGTAATACATTTCTCGAGGACAAAGTTTACCAGTATCTGACTGGTCTAAAGATTTCTTTGTTTAATATAATTACGATTGTACATCTCATGAAAATGAATCGTCGAAAAGAAAATTTTCCTCGCTGTTTACGCCTTTTTCTTACTTCATTTTCCCATAAAATAGTAGAATACTTAAAGTATTAAAAATGTTCTCCTCATTGTAGACAATGAGTGTAAAAGTCCATGTATAGAAATTCTGATGAATATATAAAGAAATAATTTATTCTGTTTTATTCATTCTGGAGATGTCAACTTTTTCCCCTTAAACGATTTTTTGAGATAAGGCAATCAGATATATGATCACTGTTCACCACCAAGCATATTGTTGAAGCATTACTGTGAATAAACTTTGAGGAGATCTTCAGGTGACACCACACGCCAAACTTCAGTGTGCAACAGAAATGAAAGTCGATAAGTAAATTGTCTGAGGGTGACATGGTGGATAGAATGTGAATAGAAAATGAAAGTTTGTGGGTAGTTTTAAGAGCTGGTTGAAAGTGACTGTGGATAAGCAGAGTACACTGGAAATGTCTTAATGTAGCTGTATTCTACATGCAATGGCGAGCTCACAAACTACACGAGGTTTGTTAACCACGTCGATAGATTTAATTGTGCCTTTTAGGTGACTTTTCAGAAAATGGAATAAGGAAAGCTAGGCTGTTATTAAAGGAACTGTGTGAACTCTTTCTTTACTGTTCCTACTATATTTTCTTTCGTTTAACTTCATACTACTTGCTTCTTATAGGTAGTGCATCTTCTTCACGTAGTGGAAAATGTGACACTGTATAAAATCAAGAAAACTATTGCGTGAAGACAAAATCTGTACGCTCTTTTTCATGTCCTTGATCCTAGTTTTACCTCATAATCCAAGAAATTTCCCCACTCATCTTTGTTCTTTGTTATTTCCTTTCATTGAACATATTTCAATCCATGCTACTTATTTTACTGATGTCTGCTCACGTATCTTACCTATCTGTTCTGTAACAGTCAACCGTACAAAGTCACACATTCACACTTCAAGAAGTACTTTAACTTCCTGTCAACTATTTACCTAATGGCTTTTGTACACAGTGATAACATCTATTCATCCATTTTCCTAATATACTTGTGATTCATAATGATATACACTAATGTTGTCGCACTTGGATATAGGCCGACGAATTCTGCCCTAAAATGTATGTGGATGTGCTATTTGGAGTCTCTTCTTATCAGCAGCAATACAATGTCATGTTATCATTCAAACACTAATCCCCTCTATATATATAATTATATATGTATGCATATATATATATTTGTGGTTAGTGGGTTCTCTACTCTCTGTGCTGATGGTAGATATATAAATATTCAAACGGAACATTTCTATGAAATTAAATACTCATAATTTTATATACATAATTTCATTTTCATACTCATCTCGTTCTAGTGTGTAAAAGTTAGTAAAGCAAATCTTATTGAATCTGCGTATTTATCATGCACTGTTTTTTAAATGTTTATCCCTTTATAAATCGATGTTATCAGGCGATCAGTCTTTGATTCAAAATTTTAAGTGTTGTGTCTGGATGACTGGTGTATTCACGAAAGCGCACTTCAATCTGAAGGTATCTTGCGACATTTCTTCATATAACGTGTACGATTTCGATGTTCAGATACTTACAGATTCATGAAGAAGGCATCTTCGAGACTTATCAATCATGAGTAGAAATACTGACAGAAAGTCATAATTTAATGCATTTACCCTATTTCCACATTGCTTGAATTGTAGGATTGACAGGTCAGTTGAACAACGCCCAAAATGGCGGGTAATTCCTATTAAATTCTCAATTCACTTTAGTGATTCCAAGGTCTCCAACTCACCGATGACAACGTTAGTATAATGAAAACATTACTCTAATTTACCTCGTTAATTGTAATTACCTACCCACCACCTGAAATTCATAAATAAGTAGACGGGAGTATCTGACTGAGTGAAGTAGATGTAATTTAAAGTAGATTTAGAAATCGATACCGTACTAAGTTTCTTGGGATGTCAATCACTTTTCAATCACAACTCCTTACGAAATGAATAAAGCTGAAATTCTGTTTATTGCACATCAAGGTGGCATAGAGGATTGAGGGTATTTCAATGTGGAGAGTAATCAGTCTTCCGATTTAATGTTAAACACATTAGTATTCGCAGTTAATGTTGCCAATTCATCCTCACAAGGTTCTAGAGACGAAAGTTTCGTGAAAACTATACAATCTCTTAGTAACTCCTGCATTTATCATAAAATCAAGACAATTTAGATGCTCGTTAATACTCCTCAAACAATGCACATGTGATCAAGTAATAAGGATACCCGAAAGTAGCAGCAACCATATCACATCGACTGATGGGTCTCCATTCGGATATGAATTCGTACAATAGCTGGTGAGATAAAACTCGGTACAGGTTTCAGAACAAAGAGGAATTTTAAAAATGCGTGTTGTGAAAATGGACTATGGGAATATTTTATAATCATAAGCTGTTAACTGTATCTCTGCGCAGTGAAATAAACTGAATATCTAAATAGATGATAGAGAAAAAGGAAATATCGTTAAAATATTCATAGTTATAACTAGTGCAAATAATTTGGTTGATATGCAAATTTTATTAGAACGAAATCTGCATTTATTCTTTATGTGCTATGTTCAAGCTTTACGTAAGTAAACAGTTAATCAACCAGATAAGCACTCCTGTTCACCCAGAGAATCACAAGAATTTAACGGCATGATATTATTGATTCTTCCCACTCAGGGAACCAAAACTCCATGTTTTTGAATAATTCTGATTTTCTTAAAATTAGAATACATACCTCACGTTTTCCCATTCATACTGAGCTGAAATAATTACAAAACCCGTGTTATTGATGTATAAACACTGACTGCCTTTTGGAATGTCAGACAGATGTGAGGTTATGTTTTTCTTAGGTGATTATTATATTGGTGTTTCCCAATGCATTTGCAGTAAAACACTGGAAAAACTCTCATAATGGGATGCATGATATGAAAGCCAACTTGAATTTCATTTAATCGCCATTTCACAATACAAGGTGAACAAAAATGCATTTATTTGCTATAAAGAATCATCATCATGGTTTCTTTATAAGGCTACTGAGGATAGTGGAAGCCAGAATTGTGGAAGTACAGCTGATACTGCATCAACGAGCGCACATAGAAGCGAGGCTTCTGACAGATATTTGTATCTTCTACTGTTGTTTTCTTCTTTGTCAGTTGTGATAATTTTGAATGTTAAAGAGATTTCAATTTTTCAATTTTAGTTAAGTTATTCATAAGCCTGACGAAGCATCGGGGATGGATTCTGGCTTTCTGGACACGTGTTCCAATTACTTTTCATCACTGAATAAGTTATTTATTTGACTTCTGAGCAGGAGTGAAATTTGGAAGAATACTACCGATTGGGGACAAATGATTAAAAGGTTGGGTTGTGGCTGATTTCAAAAAATATAAAGTGCCTATAAGCTACACCAGAATATTCTCAATTTAAAATTAAGTCACAGTTTGCAAGCAAAATATATTTCGGTGGAATTTGTTTCACTGTATCACCAGTTCATCCATGTAGCTATCCAGAGTTCAGGTGGTTTTAACTACTCAGCTATTCTGAGCTGAGTCAAATGGAGTACACAACTGATGAGCCTGTCCCTAAACGAGCGAAGCTGCCGTCAGTTTTTTTTATTTTTTTACACCTTCACGTTCCTAGTGAAACATAGGGCTCCCAGCTAGTGGCTTGAAGTTTCTGTAGCAGTGTTTATTTTTACAGGATGGGTTGCTAACCTCATGCCCAACCTCTCCTCTTTACCAGCATTTTAGTTAACTTACAGAGGTAAAGGAGTGCGCCGGCCGAAGATCGAACCCCGGACAATGTGCATGGTTGGCGAGCGTCCTAACCGCTATGCCAGCGTTAGTTGTATAGGATACTTAAATCAGAGTATCAAAGACCACTGATTGATTTGAGTGATATCTCAGTCAATTACCAGTTAAAGACACCACATGAAAAAATTGTTGAGCTTAAGGCTGGCTTATAAATGTGGAGACACTCCGTCTTCGTCTACGTTTATTTTAGCCTAAAAGAGAGACAATTATGCACGAAATCGATTAGTCTTAGTTAGATTCGTGAAAAGCGTGTTGTGGAATTTTAAATGAAACTAATTTAACTAACTGAAAAAAATTAAAGTAGGTATAAATTTTCGCGTGCATTTAAAACTCGAAACTAGCAGCTTAATTTAGAGGAATATTCCGAAATTCTCTTCTCTTCCAGTCAATGAAGCAAGTGAGTTCCCAATAATTTAATTTCCCTATTCCTAACAATTTTGACTTCAGCTTTACTAACCGATACTTACTAATTATTACCCGATGTCCATACACTGTTAATTTACTTCATGTAGAATTATTCAAAATTGGATTAAAATAACTTGAGTAATATTTTATAAGTAGAATACACTTCAACAAATTTATTCAGAGGATTATTGCTATATGAAGGTGCTCTCTCAATCCTTTGTAATAATAAGAAATAGCTTCCTGCACATCATGCTTGCCATTTTGCCGAAAAGAATATATACCTACTAAATGTTAAGATTAAATTATGAGTTATAGAGAGTAGTCAGAATGAATAGGGATCACACAGCCATGTGATCACACACGCTGAAACACACACAAAGAACACACCGAGAATTCTTAGAAAACAAATATAGGTTAAAGAATTACAAGGAAGATCATTACAGAATATATCCTTGGGAAGTAGCGACAAAGCAAAACGAATTGATGCACTTTCCCATCAGTATATCTGTGCACGTATTTCTTGCCATTTTCACGAACTATGACAGCTATCAGAGACTCTTGAATATGTATCAGTAAAGTATAGCATCAGTGCGTTGATGTCAGCGGCGCCCTGACACTATGTTGAAGACCAACATATTCATTTCTGGTAAGTTTTGCTTCATCGCCAATGTTTTCATAATTAATACATCCCAGTATACAATCTTAAGTTACAGTGAGGTGAATCACGTTTTCGATTTATTCATCAGCAACGGGTATGAATAAATTCCCAGTTGATATTTAGCAGTCAGAATTTAAGGCAAAATGTCGCCTGATTCTGCCCATTTACATTTTATTATATGAGTGTGTTTCGACCAGTGAAATGGCACTTACTCTTCAGTAGCATTAACAGAAATGTGTTTATTCCTAAAAACGTTCAGTCGAGTTGCTATCTAGTGTTCGTACAACTGAAGAAGTGGGAGCAATATATAAATATCAATGTGACGACTAAGACAGATTAAGGATGTCGATGGATACTTGTATTATAGTGACCATTCAGTCAGCCATTAGATTGTGAGCCATAATTCTTGTTGCTTCACATTCGAAACCTTCCCATTTATTGAGAAACTTTTACAGATAATCTTCAATAAATCATTTGTTAATAAGGCAGTCTCACCTCCAGGAAGCAAGCAATTGAATGCAACAAAAGCAATTATTCTGAAATATGGATGGCCATATGTTGAGCAACATTACGGCTATACCATATCCATGTCACGTATATGCATCATTATAAGGCACAACTTCACTCATTCAGTTATCATTTGGATATTACATATGGCAATGCATCATTACGTTCCGCAGTTCAAGAGAAACAGATTGTTCTGTCTAGTAATATGTTTTCTTTTCTGTAAAGACCACAACACGTGCATCTCACTGTATCATATCTCTGACGAATATCATATTAAAACTAGATCATTAGAGCGGCAATTTCCCAAAAATCAGAGCAAACTACTTACTGAACTGGAATAGTCTGAATTTATGAAGCTATGAAGACGATGGTATATCGCCCACGTGTGAAAATCAAGTAAATATCTTATGAAATAAAATATGTTGCACAGGTGAAAAACTTGTGTTGGCTTCGTATTTGAAGACTGATAACAATGATAAACTAAGTAACACCGAATAGATTCTTCAGGTAACAGACACTGAGTCAACCGTAATAATATGAAACGCAGTGATGCCATGGAGTCCAACATATTCATTTCCGTTCAATGCGAATCTGGCATGATTATTTCCATTAGAATTCTACCGGCGGAAATTGCAAAATATGTGTCTTTCGAATCATTTTAAAGAAAAAGGTATGTGTAAAATTTCACTTGATATTCAACCGTGAGGAATGAATGCAGAATATCACCCTTTTCTGCTCATTCACATTTAATATAGTAGACTGTATTTTGACCAGTGAAATACAATTCATACTACCATAGAATAAAAAGATCAGTCACCGTTCTTTTTTGAGACCTGATGATGTAATTGGGTTACGCAGGTGGAACGAGACTGGAATCCATAACCAAGTGGCTGAATGCCTACAGTCTAATAAAACAAACTACATTCAGTGTTGATTTGAGGAATTTTCGATGAAATTTAATAACATCTACACTTCACTAACTTTTACTTTTGAAGATGAAAGGGATGAAAATCTGCATTTTCCAGTAGTCTTACTAAGCAGGCAAGAATATGAATCACTCTGTAGAAGCGTGTATAGATATTAAAAAGTAACAGAGCAGCACACACGCTTTCCTAGTTGCGTGGTCATTAAATACAAAAGAAATGTTATTAAGTGAACTATGATCAGAGCAAGAAGATAAGTGCGTATAATCACATGCAAAAGGAATTTAAATTTATTCATGAATCTTTCACTGTGAATCAGAATCTAATAATTCAGGTATATGCCAGCCCGTCAAAGTTAACAAATTTTATTTGAACTAGGCCTATTACAAACTGATTTATTCGTAAAAATCATTGGACAATCATCATGTAGTTTGAACAACACTCTCCATCACTGGCCACGCTAATACTCCGTTGCTTGAATTAGTCCTGTTAGTGCAACATGATTTTTCGCAAGAAGACGTTGTATACATATTCTAACTGTCTTTACTAAGAAGAAGGCTGAAGAGCACTAAAGGAAATCCAACATATTTAAGATTCCTTATATCTCCCTCTGAATTTAAATGTCCGCTCGTCAGCCATACTTCTTGTCACACACTAAATGACTCAGTAGTTAAAAGTTGCTTCGAATTTTTCTCAACATAAATTTGTTAAAATATTCAGGCTATTCGAATGCCATATACTCGTCAATTCCAAACAAATGACATGAGTTAATTTGGATCACTCTTGGGTATTTTTGTGTAAATACTTCTAATTTTAGAAGAAACAGGTAAGGAGAACAGTAGCCTGAAAACTGAGTACAAATTTATTTGAAATCATATTGTCAAACAGATTAAACTGTATATTATTTACGAAACACTGTCTCATATTTATTCGTGCACCGCATGTTATTTAAATGTTATCAAACACGTGAACTATTCCGTTAATAATGTTTTTCGAGTCTATACATATTCGGCCTTAATAAGCTTCTCCTTTTCGTTGCAACTAGAGTGTTTCATTAATCTGCACAAACTTGGTTTATTGAATCATACGAAATTCCAAAGTTAAAACATGTTGGAAGGTGAAATACTGATCTGATCAATGGGCTGAATCCAGTTGCAAACAAATAATAGTTTAGACGAAGAATGAGTTATGATAACAATAATATCAAAATATTACCAATAGTATTCGTAATAATATAATGAGCTAATAAATCTTGTTTGCCCGTTCCTCTGCTATTTTTCCTAGATTTAGTTAAGCTACGTGAGTCAGATTTTGCTTTACTGTTTGTTTTTATTTCTGTAATTTAGTTCTCATTTTACAACAAGAGATATTTAAGCCGACTTATTTTCCAGTATCTCTATCTCCTACAGTAATGAATCCTAAAGAAACTTTTACATAGTGATATACTCACAGCTACTTTAAAAGTCCACTTTACCCAAATAAATTTGACTTCTGATTACTAGTACGTACACCGCTTAACTTTGAAGGTACAGTAAAACTGTATTTTATTGACTGCATTTATTAATGATACACATATCGGTTGAAAGAGTGAAAATAAGGGAGTCTATTTGCACGCCTTCAGCCTGAGTAAAAATGTTGTTGTTAATATGAAATCGTACATTCATCATACAGTCTCTCTGTAGCCTCATGTCATTACTTAACAGAGGTTCACAAACACCATCAATAGTCTTTTATAAATGGAGGACATTACTGATTCGCAAAGTGAATTCTGTATAATTCTTTGTCTCACCATTGACCTTCCTGGAGATATCTATCATAATATATTCAGCCTGCTTCAGTTGTAGTGGCTTCAGTGTATCTGCCGACCATTGAGCTACCTCGTAATGTAGTGCATTACATATACCTAATTTTGAACGCATTGACCAGTTTGACTAGTGAATTTCAAGCAGATCATACATTTATGGTGTGTTTGTTCCTACAACTTTAGACTCAAGATGACAATCCAGTTTCGATATTAGAACAATGTTTTTTGACCGGTTGTCCTTAAAGCTTCAACATGAGGCCTACTGAAAATAGTTGCCTCGGTACATCCTCTAGATTTCACCATGTAGAACAAGTGAATCCATCGGTGAACAAATAATTTTGAAAGGAATTTTGGAGCATCACTTCAAGAACCTGAATTCCATCAGAATATTGTGAGATTATGTAATATCAAAAAGAGGCTTTCATGAAAAGAATTGATTTCTGAGATTTTTAACTTTTAGTTACTCTAGGTGAGTTAAAATATGAATAAAGTCATAGAAATTCCATCCAAAGTTATTGTTTGCTTTGAGTAATCAGATATTGCTTACTTACCAAAGAGTTCTTCTAGGTCAGATGATTTTAGATCAGTTTGAAAAGTGTGATCATTGGACCACCAATCAAATTTCACGAATGTAAGTGAGAATTAAAAGGATTCCAAAACTAGAGCTGAGTTTGGGTGTGACATTCATATAGTTTCTGCCTTGATATCACTCTTAGGTTCCAGATTGAACAGGATGATTTATTCTTGAATCTATCTCTGAAATATAGGAAACGATTGAAGATTTCATGTTCCTGTGTATTAATCTGAGTGAGGAGCCATTTCCATCCGGATAATTCAGAGATTGTGAGCATACTGGATTACAGATTATTTGGTGGTTCCTGAGGAAAACGGATCGATGAGATTCTTTGTACTGCTTAGACGTATATAGGTTCGGAAATTATTAAACTCTTTGTTCTATGTAGGCTTTCAACAGGTAGATCTCGTCAGTGATTTTTCACCCTTCATTAGCAGTCAAACATCATGCAAACGGACCTGCTTGAAGAATGAAGTTGATATTTGAGTGGAGACTACTGAAGGTCAAGAACACGTTTCCTAGACTCAAATTTCCATCTGGAATAATGTAGATATCGTCAGTGGAGAGAGATCGAAGTCATCCATTGTTACATTTAAGATAAGGTTTATGGGCTTGATATTAAGCAATCGGCCAAGAGTAGTCCTAAATCTCAGAAAGAATTAATTCAGGATTCAAATAGACATACAAACATCTGCATTACTGGATTGGCTTAGATCACATAGATATGTATGATCTTTTTTGTTTAGTGAGATCTCATTAGAGAAAGTAAGGACGTCTAAACTGTCGACTTCTCTAACTAGCGGAGTGGCATTCATGATTTAGTCAACAAATTCAAACCTTCTTGACGGCTTCTGTTCAAAACCTAAAACAGCTACTTCACGACTGAGTAATGTAAAGAGTTTATCATATTTGGTTATGGATGGAGCATAAGACCTTGTTTTAAAACCGGATAGATTACTTTGTTAATATATTTGTGTGCTAATGAATGATTCACCGGTAATTTCATTTAACATTTTTATCACATTTATCTAAGTCTTTTCAGTTGGATCTATCTGAGATGTCTGGTCTAAAAAGTACTTGTTAATTAATTGAATTAGTATAGGTTTATCAGCATAATCTGATTGGCTTAGAGATGCTATTCAAGAACCTCCACCCATGTGTATTATGATCCATTCTTCGTTAATCTTTGATTCATCCAAACGAATTCAATTATCAAAGCTGGTTTTTCATTCATTTTATGAAGAAGATAATTAAAAACGCTTGTTATGAAATGGTCTGAGTCACTACACTGAAATAGGACTAGATAGTTAGTCCAATTACATAAAATCGCATTGAATACCTGTCCCTGAACTATGGTTCGTGTTATGATTGACATTGTTATTAGCAACAGATTCGTTGGAATAATTAAAAGCATCACTTATACTGCAAGGTGGAAGCATACCACCCTTGGTTGTATGCTATGAATGTTTAAGTCAAATTATAATACGTCAACCAAATGTTCTCTTGATGACAGTAGCTTCGTATTTCCACAAAAGTTTTCTTCATTCGCGGACAATTTATATTGCACGTAAAAGTTACTATAGGCATTTTGTCTAAGATCTGATAAAACGAGAACAGCATGCATCAATGTGATAAGAAGTGTTTCATTTCATTTCACTTGAGTTGGAATGGAGCAGTTTTCAATCATGAATGTCCCAGAAATCATCCTAGTTTATCTGTGATTCCTCAAGAGATTTCCCAAAACAGCTTTCTGCATTCATCTCACAAAGCATAACGTGAAATCACAGATAATCGTGAAGGTCCCTGATGGTTACACGGTCTATTCTACTCATTACAATATAAACAAAACTATTAAAGGATAAGAAATTGTAGATCAAGATTCAACAGATTGTCCATTTCTTGTGTAAACTCAGAAAGCCCTTCAGATGTCATGAGTAAAATGGCAACTCAAGACACATACTCAAATAATTCCATCATGAAAAAAATTACTGAATAAGAAAACTTTAAATTAACCAAATCTGCATTCATTTTTCTATCGTACTATGAAGAAAGACGTAAGTAACACAATGTATGGTAATTCCAATGATCACACGAATAAAAATCAGGATCAGATGACTAACAAACAATCAAGAAAAAAGTCAAAATCGTAAAACAAAATTACTTTCAGCAATGATCACTCAATATTCACAGAATATCATTCAAACTGCAATAAATAAATGCGAATAATTTCAGTCAGATATAAACATAAAAAAATAAACAATGTACAGTGAAAAATATAATTCTACAATAAAAAATAAAACGCACTAACAACAGCGAAAGAAACCAGATTATGCTGAAAACAAGAGAGCAAATAAAAGAAAAACAAATCAGAACAGATGAAAAATCCAAACATAAGAATGAGCAGAAAAAGTAATAAATTGCAGCAAGGAATGAAAATATCATGATGATTGATTCAAACGAGTGCTGAGGATAGTGGAGATCACAGTTGTGAGAGTGCAGTTGATTCCACACGAACGAGCAATCATCAAGGTGAAATGTCTGGTTGGAGCTCTTAGCTTCAATTGATGTTGTTTGGAATGTGTGTTGTGATGATTAGGTTGTCGGAGGTGTGTGACTCCTCTCCGTTCAACTGTCACATCTTCTGTGAGTGGAGTGTGGAGCCGACAGTCTCTCGGGAACGAAAGGCCTATCTCATGTGGCCAGTGACTATCAGGAACTCGCACTTTCCATGCATTCTAAGAAATGTTCCTGTGTCATTTGATGGCGCTTTGTATAACTCTGCGAAGTGACATATCTAGACAATATTCGACTTCTCACTCTTCAAGGATTGAACTATCTAATGAATCAGAGGTGAAATGAAATGTGATATTTTGGTGAAAAAAGGAGTCAGATCTGTGAAACAATGAAAGGGTTGATTAAGACATCATCGGAGAATAGACAGTCAACATCCCAGTGAACATATGTATGTCATCATAAACTAATTCGTTATTAATATAATGTCATTAGCAATAGTCAATTTTAATCTATATTACTGAAGCTAAACTGTGGAGTAAGTAAATAAAGAGAAATTTAAAATATTTTCTTCATTTAATCAATAAAATTCAGTCACATGCTGATTTATGATGTAAAAATCCCAAAGAAGATTTAAAAAATTAAATATATTGCAAAATCAAGGCATTTAAACATCATAAGTATCAATTCAGCAACACAGAGTTTAGAGTAACAAGGACTACAGAGAAAATGCATTTTCGAACTGACAGAAAAACTTCCTTGAACCAACATTTACGCTGAATTGTCACTGACTCCTCACTCTTCAACGATTCAACCAGCTAACTAATCTTAGTCGAATTGGGCCATGATATTTTGGTGTCAATAGGAGAGGGATTTGTGCAACAATGACCTTGTTGATTAAGTGTCACTGATGCGTATAGGGTAACATCAAAAGTGAACATTTGTGTTTTTTATATCATATTTATTTCAGTAAATTTTAGCACATGATAACTTTTGAAATGTGATTTATCTAGACAGTAGTTTTGGTAAGATATCATGCCAAAATTGTGATATTCGTAATCGATTAATAAAGTACTCTATATTAATAATTTCAATCTGTTCTCGACTGAACCTTATAGAACTCCCTGAATACTTAGAATTAGAAACATGATAAGGTTTGAAGAACACCCAATTAGCTTCACAAGAACAACGTATTATGTATCGTGCAGCTAAGATTAGATGCATTTTCGCACTGACAGAAAAATGTAGTTGAACTGATAATGACTTCCAGTTGTCACCGAAGGATCTCCACCTACACGAACTTGAATTTATGAGCACATGAAATCTCTCCTAATATGTATCTTAACCTTATGATTATAATGTCTTCACGTCAACCTGCAGTACCGCATTAAAAATAGTAGTTTTGAAGTGTAGGCATATCTTTGTGTGTTTTAGGCATGTTGAGAATAACTGTTTCTTTATTCTCAGTGTTCTTTTGGCGATTTCTAACTACGTTACTATCTGTTTAATTCCTAGTTTTATCTCGTGTTGCTGATTTTTCACATAACATTTCCAGAATTTATATATCTTCTGAATTATTAGTTTCCCTATGGCTGTTTTCGCACAGTTATCGCACATTTTTCGACCTACCTTTCCTTCGAAGATAAGGTAGAACTAACAAGAAGTATATGTGAAAAGTAAG
The DNA here is from genome assembly GCA_944472155.2 of Trichobilharzia szidati. Taxonomy (NCBI): domain Eukaryota; kingdom Metazoa; phylum Platyhelminthes; class Trematoda; order Strigeidida; family Schistosomatidae; genus Trichobilharzia; species Trichobilharzia szidati. The sequence goes on from OX235273.1 coordinate 28,320,046, forward strand.
TGTCTTTAGACAGAATGTCACTCCAGTGCTTATTTCATTGAAACCACAATGAAATAGAGCAAACAAGCTGAAACATAACGGAGGGCATTTCTTGGCAAAAAAATGCTTAACACAGAACTCTGTTGAATGAAACAAAGAAACAAGTAGGAAAACGTGAAAAAAAACATTCCAAAGAAAATAAACAAAATTTAAATATGCGTCAGTCGAAATAATCCGTGAGAAGAGGTTGACTAAATACCTACAAAAGAAAACGGCGATCAAAGCGATGAACACATGAATAAATCCATTTGTCTCCTGTATCAGAGCATAAAAGTTATGGAAGCGAAGTGAAAACACGTATTGTCACCATGCCACGCTTTGCATTTCACACGCAAGTATTCCATTCATTGCAAACAAACAGCATGATGATTGATTCAAACGAGTCCGGAGGATAGTGGAGATCACAGTTGTGAGAGTCCAGTTGATTCCACACGAACGAGCAATCATCTAGGTGAAATGTCTGGTTGGAGCTCTTAGCTTCAATTGATGTTGTTTGGAATGTGTGTTGTGATGATTAGGTTGTCGGAGGTGTGTGACGCCTCTCCGTGGAACTGTCACATCTTTGAGTGAAGCGTGGAGCCGACAATCTCTCGGGAACGAAAGGCCTATCTTATGTGGCCAGTGACTATCAGGAACTCGCACTTTCCATGCATTCTAAGAAATGTTCCTGTGTCATTTGATGGCGCTTTGTATAACTCTGCGAAGTGACATATCTAGACAATATTCGACTTCTCACTCTTCAAGGATTGAACTATCTAATGAATCAGAGGTGAAATGAAATGTGATATTTTGGTGAAAATAGGAGTCAAATCTGTGAAACAATGAAAGGGTTGATTAAGAAGTCATCGGAGAATAGATGATTGAACTCGTGGTGAACATATGTGTGACATCATATTCTAATTCGTTATAAACATAATGTCATGAGCAATGTTCAATTTTAATCACTATTCTTGAAGCTAAGCCGTTTAGTAAGTAAATAAAATGAAATTTAAATTATTTTATCTATGTAAATCCTTAAATATAAACATGTGATCATTCGGAATATTGAAAGGACATTTGCAGAGAAGGAAATATTTTTTCCGACGGAGTCATCAACTAGACTCTACCCTACAGACGGGAATTTCGGATATGAAAATATGATGGTGTATATAGGGATTAAGAAGAACTTTAAAATATCATGAATAAACAGGAAGTTTGGATAAAAAATGCAATGGGATAGTCACTATTAAAAGAATTGCCTGTTGCTGATGGCCATGACATGGACAAGGGTTGGACGTATTTCTTTTGGTTACATAGCGTGTGTTTGAATTTTTGGATGGCTAGTGCCTCGTCTGTGCCTAAATATCTTAAGTTTTCTCACTTTGATAGTTTTGATCAAATCTTGTATATTACTTTGTAAGATTTTTCGCATTGCGCTGAATGTCCTGAATTGACCAAATATTCTGTCACTGAACTGTATACACGTTTCAGTTCTCCTTTTACTAGTCAGGCAGGATAGTGTTCACAAGCGCGATTTTCAAGTTGGCACATGTTACGGCCGATGTACTGAGATCCGCACGAGCAAGTAAACTGGTATATACACGTTGAGACGGCCCAATGCGACAGCCTGTCTTTCGCGTTCTGGCCGAACAGTTTATTTCAGGAAAACGTCAGTCGTAGGCTTGCGGTGAAGTATGTTTTCCTCAAAGATTTGCAGAGGCGTTTACGAATGATTTCTGCTTCAGTGTCACCTTTGAATTCTAGATTAAGCCGAAGTATCTTCTTCGGGACGGACTGGACTTGTTCAGAAGTCTTCTTTGACTTGAGATTCTTGTCTATGAACCAAGGCGGAAAACCGTTTCCCATCAGGGTTGCTCGGAGACTACCCATTTCTTCGTTGATCACTTCCTCGCAGCATATCTTCTGAATCCTCGAGGATAGAGCGTATATAAGGTTCCTCTTTCTACTTAGTGGCACGAAGCTTTGAAAGTTGATGAATTGTTCATTCAATGTAGGCTTTTTGCATATTGAACTTTTTAGAAAGTTATCCGCCTTTCTTGTCAGATGGACGTCTAAGAAGTGGAACATTCCATCAGACTCAGATTCAAGAGTAATGTCGATGTTTTCGCGGGCATTGTTGAAAATTTGAAGTAAGTTTCGAAGGTCCAGGTTCTCATCACATATGATGAAAGCATCATCAATGTGCGTCGGTGGTATAGTGGTTAGAACACTCGCAGACCATACACATGGTCCGGGGTTCGATCCTCGGCCGACACACTCCTTTACCTCGCTAAGCCAGAAATAACGCTGGTGAAGAGGAAAGGTTGGGCATGAGGCTAGGAACCCCATTCTGTAAAATAAGCACTACTACAGAAACTTCGAGCCACTAGCTTGAAGCCCTATGTTCCACTGGGGAACGTGAAAGAAATAAAATAAAATCATCAATGTTTATCTCGTAAAGATGGAGGTCAGTGATAGTCTATGACAAGAAATTGTTTCGAAGCTGACCATAAAACCGTTGGCCAAGATGGGTCATTGATACGCCATCTGTTTGCCTGTAGAATTCATCGTTGAATCTCAAGTAGACATTGAAGGGACAATGTAGTAACAGCTCATTTAGATAATGGATCGATATGCAGACATCAATGTTGTCGCGTTGGATGAAGTAAAAAAGAAAACATATAGGTTCTGTCACTGGAGAATTGGTCAGAAGAAAAAAAAGTTCTTCGCTGAAACTGTCTTTCAATCATTCCATATAAATCAACAAAATTCAATCACATGCAGAACTACGATGTAAAAATCCCAAATAAGGTATTAAAAAATTACAAATATAGAAAAATCAAGGCATTTAAACATCATAAGTATCAATTCAGAAACACAGAGTTTAGAGTAACAAGGACTCCAGAGAAAGTGCATTTTCGAACTGACAATAAAACTTCCTTGAACAGACAATTACTCTGAATTGTCACTGAAGCATCTCCATCTACACGAACATGACATTATGAGCGCATGAAACCTCTCCCAATATATATCTGTTCCTTATGATTATGCTGTCTTCACATCAAACTGCAATGCAACATTAAATATAGTAGTTTATAAATTATTTCGTTGGTGATGTACAATGATCGGCAATTGTGATACCACCCTATTAACTAACTTCACACAATACGTTCAGTAAAACCAAATACACATTCCTTTTCATGTGTCACATTAAAGACAAAAGTAAGTGAAAGCTTAACCAGAAGAATGAGAATTTTCGAGAAATCCGTTGAATACATGAATGAATCCACTTGTCAAGGTGAAATGTCTGGTTGGAGCTCTTAGCTTCAATTGATGTTGTTTGGAGTATGTGTTTTGATGATTAGGTTGTCGGAAGTGTGTGACTCCTCTCCGTGGAACTGTCACATCTTCTGTGAGTGAAGCGTGGAGCTGACAGTCTCTCGGGAACGAAAGGCCTATCTCATGTGGCAAGTGACTATCAGGAACTCGCACTTTCCATGCATTCTAAGAAATGTTCCTGTGTCATTTGATGGCACTTTGTATAACTCTGCGAAGTGACATATCTAGACAATATTTGACTTCTCACTCGTCAACGATTCAACTATCGCTTGAATCGGCGGTGAATTCAACTGTGATATTTTTTGTGATAATAGGAGTCAGACGTTTGGATAAATGATTTGGTTGTTGCGGATGTCGTCGTAGTATCGACAAACTTAATCATAGCTACATCTTTATGTTTTGAAACATCTTTTCTATGTCAATGAATCCTTTTTGATGATTTCTACTGTGAATTTTAATGTTTCAGGTAACACATATGGTGAGTTCAACTGCTGTATGAGAGCGTTTCGTAGGTATGTTTTAATAGATTCTCTATTGGCTTCAAGAATATTAACTCAGTTTTACATGAAAGAATACAACAAACACTGAGAAAAGGAATCTTGGTACCTTTTGAGTAACATGTCTTGTTTGACAAGAACAACGTACTAAGTCGGATGCAATTCATTTTCGGACTGACAGAAAATTTTTTCGAACACATATTTACTTTGAATTGTCAATGAAGCATCTCCATCTACAGGAACTTGACTTTATGAGCTCATGGAATCTCTCTCAATGCGTGTCCTCAACTAATGATTGTACTGTATCACATTAAACTGGATTACGTCTTTAAATATAGTTGTTTATCCATATGTGTATTAGGTTTAGTAATCCGAATACAATTAATACAATACAATTAATACAATAATATTACAATAATACAATACAATAATATTAATACAATTAATACAATACAATACAGTTAATCCGAATACAATTTTCTTTATTTTCAATGTTCGCTTTCCGATTGTATTCTACATCTCTAAGTGTATTATTCCTAGTTGTATCTCATGTTGCTGAGTTTTCATATAACATTTTATGAGTGTGTATATCATTTGCGTGATCAGCTTTCTACGGGTATTTTTGCGCAGTTATTGCAAAATCATAATCCTCAGTTTCATTTTAGTTTAGACAGAAACATATGGAAGTCTTTTAAGAGTTCGTCACTATTTGGTATATCTAACTCCGGTGAATATATCATGGAAACCAAAATGAAATATTAATCAAAAGGTTAAAAATAAAGGAAAGCATTTCTATGTAAAAATTAGATTCATTTAGAGTTCTGCTGAAAAACGCAAATACAAACGAAAGAAAAAAATTAGAACAAAACTTATATTTCATAAAAGGAACAAAAAAATAAAACTCACAAGCAGAAAAAACGTGAGAACACGAGTTTTGGTGAATACCAAGAAAAAACAGAGATAAAAACGGATAAAAACTTGGAACAATTCAATTGTCTCCAGTATCACAGCATAAAAGTTATGGAAGCGAATTGAGAACACGTATTGTCACCATGCCACGCTTTGCATTTCACACGCAAGTATTCCATTCATTGCAAACAAACAGCATGATGATTGATTCAAACGAGTGTTGAGGATAGTGGAGATCACAGTTGTGAGAGTGCAGTTGATTCCACACGAACGAGCAATCATCAAGGTGAAATGTCTGGTTGGAGCTCTTAGCTTCAATTGATGTTGTTTGGAGTATGTGTTTTGATGATTAGGTTGTCGGAAGTGTGTGACTCCTCTCCGTTCAACTGTCACATCTTCTGTGAGTGGAGTGTGGAGCCGACAGTCTCTCGGGAACGAAAGGCCTATCTCATGTGGCAAGTGACTATCAGGAACTCGCACTTTCCATGCATTCTAAGAAATGTTCCTGTGTCATTTGATGGCACTTTGTATAACTCTGCGAAGTGACATATCTAGACAATATTTGACTCCTCACTCGTCAACGATTCAACTATCGCTTGAAACAGAGGTGACTTCAACCTCGACGTTTTGTTAAGAAGAAGAGTGAAATTTTTTGAACAGTTACTTGATTGATAAAGAGGCCGTCGTAGCATTGACAAATCAAAATTATAACTTACTTTTTTATTTCTTGAGATATCTTTTCACTCCTTATGAATCTTGTTTGATAACGTATTTTATGGATATGATTTCTTTTAGGTGGCATGTGGGGTAGGAACTTTCGCTGCTGAAGATATAAATATAGATATACTTTAATGTGTTGTTCACTAGTTTTGAGAATATGATGTCAATCATACACAAAAGAATCCTCTCAATCCCGAGAAAAGAAATCATGATGTCGTTAGAACAACATGTGTTTTGTTTGACAAGAATAACGTACTTAGAATCATGCAAACGAGAGACGATGCAATTTCAATCTGAGAGCATCACTTTGTTTACCCGATAATTACTTCGAATTATCACTGAAGCATCTCCATCTACAAGAACTTGCATTTATGAGCCTATAGAATCTCTCTAAAAGCGTGTCTTTAAATTATGATTGGACTGTCTTCACATCAATGTGAAAAAGCACATTATATATAGTAGATTTCAAATATTTTCTTTGTCGAGTTCATTGGTCCACATGTATTATTGATATAAGTATAAAACTTGGGCACTGTGCTAGAGTATAACTCCATAATGCTTAAGATTTTATTTTGATCAATCACACAGTGTTGTACAGTTATATTAACTGATGACGTTTCGAGCACAAACTATTGCTCATAATCATAACGTCATCAGTTAATATAACTGTACAACACTGTGTGATTTATCAAAATAAAATCTTAACCATTATGGAGTTCATTGGTCTACATTTGTGCTACCGCCCTATTAACTAACTTCACACACTATGTTTAATATAAAGAAATCCACACTTGTTTTCACGTATCACGTTGAAGCTCAGGGTGAGTGGAATTTTAGTGAAACTCATGTGAAATTTCTCAGAAACTCTGTGAACACATGAATGAATCCACTTGTCTCCAGTATCATAGCATAAAAGTTATGGAAGCGAAATGAGAACACGTCTTGTCACCATGCCACGCTATGCATTTCACACGCAAGTAATCCATTCATTGCAAACAAACAGCATGATGATTGATTCAAACGAGTGTTGAGGATAGTGGAGATCACATTTGTGAGAGTGCAGTTGATTCCACACGAACGAGCAATCATCAAGGTGAAATGTCTGGTTGGAGCTCTTAGCTTCAATTGATGTTGTTTGGAGTATGTTCTAAGAAATGTTCCTGTAACATTTGATGGCACTTTGTATGACTCTATCAAGTGACATATCTAGACAATATTCGACTCCTCACTCTTCAAAGATTCAACTAGCTGATTAATTGGAGTCGAATTATAGTGTTTTATATTTGTGTGGAATGGCATCACATTTTTAGAATGAACTGTTCAGTATTATTTCGCTGTTTTTTTTATTGATTTTATTCTGAATTATTTGCGATTTACCTGACGGTAATATCCTACTGAGTCTAACTTGCATAATATATTTTCCTTTTTTACCATTTTAGCAGCGGAACGGTGTAAGGAATCACAGGAATTTTTTATTCTAATATTGCTTTTTTCGTTTTGTTTTCTCTGTATTCTGTTAAATTTATGCTGTTTGATTTTCATTTTCATATTTTTCGGGAAACCTAGTTTGCGACGATTATAGTGTTCACAGTATTTCATTTTCTGTTAACATCGGTTTGAGAATTATTGTACAACATTTTAGTACTCTGCATCTTTTCCGTGCCTGTTTAAGCCATTTCGTAATATACGCTCTCTGTGTTTCTATATGAAGAGATTCCGGTTACAAGGCGATATCGTACACAAGTTGACCTCTGTAACCCTATGCAATGGTTCATTGTTTCTTACTAATGTCAATTCATGAGACAGCTAGAAGTCTGGCTACCATCACCGGTGAGTATCGGCTAATACAACCAAACTGCTGCAACCCACTGGTCATCAATTACTACAACAACCAAATAGTCCTATAAACGATGACAGCACAAGATGATATTCTATAAGAAAACAAATCCCTTAAAAAGAACTCATAAATATTATTCTGTCATCCACTATTGCCTGGCCGTATTCAGGTAGGCGGTTATCCGTGTCCGATTGGGAAGTGTTGAAATCGTGGTGGAGAAGGTCGGGCGCGAGTTGAAAAATTACACGCCGAAGATATTGGCTAGTCCTCGTGCAATTTCGTCGTCTGACGTAAAATGAAATTTATGAGCAATTCATTCAGTCAAAAAAGGGTCAATCACATTTCAACAACGACCTGAAATATGAAGACGATGCGTTTCAAAAGAAGAATGCGCGCAGAATTGCAGCCAATATAATAAAAACAAAATGAAGAAGAGAAAAAGCGTGTTTAATTTGGATACATAAAGCGAGTCATTTTCAGAAAAAAATATTTAAAGAATAAAAACACATAAACGAATCCACGAAAATACCAAAATTTCAAGACAAAATGAACTGTGCGACAGAGAGCAAACATTAGTTCAACCGAAAAATAATTCCAATTATCAATGAAGGATCGCCATCTAAACCAACTCGCATTTAATAGCTGATGCATTCTCGCCAAATATGTCAATTCACCTTTTGAGTAAACTGTCTTCATGTCAAACTAGATTACCGCATTAATCTCAGTGGGTTGGTAAACATTTAGTTTCTGACACAGAAGATTATCTGCAAAACATATACCACGACCATAGCCAATTTCGTCGACGAAGTTCAATAAAATGAAATCCATATTCGTTTCAATGTATCACGCTAAAGGTCAACGTAAAATAATTTAAGTAAACTCTTAAAGATACATCAGAAACACTGCGAAAACATCAATGAATCCACATGTCTCCAGTATCATCGCATAAAAGTTATGGAAGCGAAATGAGAACACGTCTTGTCACCATGCCACGCTATGCATTTCACACGCAAGTAATCCATTCATTGCAAACAAACAGCATGATGATTGATTCAAACGAGTGTTGAGGATAGTGGAGATCACGGTTGTGAGAGTGCAGTTGATTCCGCACGAACGAGCAATCATCAAAGTGAAATGTCTGGTTGGAGCTCTTAGCTTCAATTGATGTTGTTTGGAGTATGTGTTTTGATGATTAGGTTGTCGGAGGTGTGTGACTCCTCTCCGTGGAACTGTCACATCTTCTGTGAGTGAAGCGTGGAGCCGACAGTCTCTCGGGAACGAAAGGCCTATCTCATGTGGCAAGTGACTATCAGGAACTCGCACTTTCCATGCATTCTAAGAAATGTTCCTGTGTCATTTGATGGCGCTTTGTATAACTCTACGAAGTGACATATGTAGACAATATTTGACTCCTCACTCCTCAACGAGTCAACTATTGCTTGAATCGGTGGCGAATTCGACTGTGATATTTTGGTGTTATTTTGAGTCAGCTGTGTGACACGATGAAATTATTGTTAAGTTGTTCGCTGAGCGATACGCATACGAATTCACATCTGACATATTTTTGTTTTATTTACACATGTTTTTGTGCTATTTGAAAGCCAAAACAAATATTTTTAATTTCTTTTCTCCTAGACTGGAAGAGGCGTATGTTTTCAGACTGATACTTAGATTTATATGAACAGGAATTTATAGACTTTGACATAATATCTCGAATCAATAATTTGTGCATGTTCTCGGATATTCTCAACGTTTAAGAGTAAGAGATGTAATCGCACCTGAAAGTATATATTTTATTTCACAAGAGCAGTGAATTAAGCGTCATGCTATGTTAGAGAAGATGCATTTTCGAACTGACAGAAACACTTTGTTGAAACGGTGATTACTCCGAATTATAACTGAAGGATCTCCATCTACACCAACTCGCCATTGCGAGCCGATGAAGTCTATTCGAATATGTAAACTACCTTTATGATTTTAATGTCTTCTTATTAATCTGGAAAAGCACATTAAATATAGTAGATTTCAAATATTTTCTTTGTCATGTTCATTGATCCACAATTGTGATAATCCCTATTAACTAACTTCATACACTATGTTTACACTATGTTCACACCCTCCGTTAAAACGTTGAAGAGCTCAAATAATTTGCGTATGGACAGGGTAGGAACAATTGAGACGCTGCAGCTGTCTTACACAACAACATCGTCTCATCATCAGATAACGGTTCAAAATACGTCCGCTGCATGTTTCTCGATTTCATTTCTGATTTCGACATTGTACCTAGATATCTGTTGCTAAATAAGCTCACTAGGACAAAAACTGTGTGCTCGGTCACTAAGTGGCTGCATTCCTACTTCTCTAACAGAATGCAGTACACTGTATGCAAATGTAAACCCTCCTCTGCTGCTCTCAATGAAGGTGGTGTCCCCCAAAGTGCTGTACTCTCCCCACTTATCTTCTCTTTCTTTCTACATGACGTACCATCGTCAAATGACATTACTTTTGTCAAATATGCTGACGACCTGACAGTACCTTTGCCTGTCAAATGTCAAAGTGACTGCTCTAAACTTAATGGCTTTCTGTCAGAAATCAGCCAGTGGTCCAAGGAAAACGGTCTTACCTTAAATCCCTCTAAATGTCAAACGGTCAATTTCACCTTTAGGCGTAAATCTGACCTAAAAAACTGGTTAGCACTCACGAGGTGTGCGAAATTGAAGGTACTGAAATAGAGACCGAGTCGGAAATTAAATATCTTGGCTTCATTTTATCTGCTGATCTTCCCTGGTCGTCTCATATCTTGATGATTTCTGAGGAAATATTCCGCCTTACCTTCTACATCAAGAAGTTAAGAGATTCTGGTATAACCCAACCCTTACTCCTACAATTCGTTAACTCTCGCATTCTGCCTATTATTCTCTATTGTTCTCCCTTAGTTTTTCCCGAGGTACTGAAGAAAGACAATAACATATTATGCAGGATGTTAATAGTTGTCAGCAGGGTAAGCAACGTGCCACTTAACCAGCTTGTTTATATTCTGGTCGACAGGCACATGGACTCATGTGAAAAATGGGCCACATCCATTTTATCTAACTCACACCACCCTCTCCACTCACAACTCTACTCTTGCATCTCATCAGGCAAAACCAGAAGCCTATATAGAAAACTATATGCTGGCACCAGCAAGTACACCTATAATTCATTAAATAGTCAGCAGTACAACTGGAACTCGTCTTTCTAACTAATATCATTCGTAGGTACAACATTTTCTTTCTTTTTTCCTTTTCCCTCACACTTCTTTTCCGTTATGTCATGCTTTGTTTTTTTCTCTCGATTACACCAGTAAATATGACAGCACCTACTTTTCTAACACCTTCAAACACTGTTCAGCTTTGGGTTTGATACCGACATGCAAATATGTTGTTGTCATAATGAACTGAGATTTCCTTAATCTATGTAAAATTCTATTTATTGATAATGTACTAAATGGATGAAATACTGTGGTAAAAATGATGAAAATTCCCTTCTGTATCACAAGTAATGTTTTGGAATAAGGGAAATTATTCTTATTGTAAAATATAATGAATTCCATATTTGTTTTCACGTATCATATTTAAGCTCGAGGTGAGTGGAATTTTAGTGAAACTTTTAAGAGATTTCCCAGAAACACTGTGAACATAAGAGTAAATCCACTTGACTCCAGTATCATGGCATAAAAGTTATGGAAGCGAAATGAGAACACGTCTTGTCGCCATGCCACGCTATGCATTTCACACGCAAGTAATCCATTCATTGCAAACAAACAGCATGATGATTGATTCAAACGAGTGTTGAGGATAGTGGAGATCACGGTTGTGAGAGTGCAGTTGATTCCGCACGAACGAGCAATCATCAAAGTGAAATGTCTGGTTGGAGCTCTTAGCTTCAATTGATGTTGTTTGGAGTATGTGTTTTGATGATTAGGTTGTCGGAGGTGTGTGACTCCTCTCCGTGGAACTGTCACATCTTCTGTGAGTGAAGCGTGGAGCCGACAGTCTCTCGGGAACGAAAGGCCTATCTCATGTGGCAAGTGACTATCAGGAACTCGCACTTTCCATGCATTCTAAGAAATGTTCCAGTGTCATTTGATGGCACTTTGTATAACTCTATCAAGTGACATATCTAGACAATATTCGACTCTTCACTTTTCAAGGATTCATCTGTGTAATTAATGGGTGGCGTATCAATATGATACTGTGATTTTATTTTGTTTGTTGATGTGAATATTTTTTACATTTTGCTGAGAAATTTTTTATTGTTTTTTACTCTCATTTGGTATAATTTTTGAAATTTTTCATGTCTTTTATTGGTCTCATTTTTGTTGTTGTTTGTTTTACTGTTTTTTAGGAACTTTGTGGCGTATGTTTTTGCATTTTATTTTAGAAACATCTAGAATAATTATTCCATTTGTTTGAGTTACTTTTTGAATCCATTCTTCTTTTGCATTGATTCAATGCTCTGGATATTTAGAACGGTTTTATGATGCTATTTTTCAACATATTGTTGTTCACACGATTAGCGCAATAATATTTTATGCAGCTTTGTATTAATAAATTTTCATTGTGACAGAAAAACTTTGTTCGAATGACAATGATTTTAAATTTTCACCGAAATATCGCCATCTACACCAACTAGCCTTTATGAGCCCATGAAACATCTTTTACTATGTATCGCCATATGTTATCTATACTGTCTTCAGTATAATTTGTAATATCTCATAAAATATCAGACTTTTTCTATTTATCCTTTTGTCTTATATAATTATACGAAAGTATTAATCCACTGTTTCGTCGAGTTAGATGGTTTTTATTTTTGTGCATATATGTATATATATTTATCTTTTTCCTCATACCTAGTTGATTGTAAGTAAATTCCTTCTATTTTTTCTTCATTCTCTATCTATTATTATAAACTATTGGCTTTGAATTTCTTACCGTTTATCTTTTTCGTCATTTATAATCGACTGCACCTTCTTGGGTGATATTTTTTTGTAGATGTAATGAGATTCTTAAATCAGCATATGCAGTTGTGAAACCATCGGTCAATGCATGCGTTTACTTAATAGGAATTGGCGAATAACTTTAATTATGCATTGCTAAAAGTTACATCTTACAGTGTCATAGTGTTGTAAATAATACAACAGATCTTCAGACACCTCAATGGGCTTTTGTGCACATTTAAGCTACTGGATAACGAATGTGAATTAGCTTCACTACGGGTTTTTTCTATTTTTATGATGTGGGTTTTACGTCTGTCGATAAACTATTTATTTTAGGAGCAAACAAACTTAGTGATTAAATGTTTTGCCCAAGGGCTTTTATATTTGATCGCGATAGTGAATATATGGTGAAACTCTGAGCGAATATTTGCGATGACATATAACACAGAAGATTAAATGAAACTGTTCGAATCTGAACTTAACTCCATTTGGCTTACTTGATTTTGCGCAAAGTAACTTTGTGCCATTGATTGTTTGATCAATTACACAACCTGGTATTGAACAATTCTACATTACACTAACCAACTTTTACGCTTGATGGGTGACACAGTCTTTAACTATCCATTGATGAAATACTAATTCTATGAAAATGAATAGACCTCTCTGTCGACATCAGCAGAAGTTTGATAATTTCAATTCAAGAAAATGAAAACCTACAGGTGAATGTCGCACAAGTCTAATGCTTCCATTGAAGTGACCACAGACATAAAATTTAAAGTGATAAAGCTAATAATGACCATTCACTTTGTGATAGAAATACAAGAAGGAATTAGACATACATGGAGTCAACTAAATCAAAATTCCATTTGGAAGTCATTATTGTCGCTGGAAATAGAGACTTATCTCAGAAAGGATATTTGAAATGCATGTGAATAAATTAAGAGTTTTTATAAAGTCTTAATCCGTTCCGATCAATTAACTTGGGTGGGAAACATTTTCACGAAATGAAATGTCCGGGAATCTATGTGACGGTGTTAGAATATTGATCTCGTGAGACTTATGAACACAAATTCGACATTTTCAACCAGCTGATGTAGGAACCAGAACATATTCACCAGACATCTGATTGTAAAGTTAGTTAACGATCAAATCGGAATCGTTTTGGTACGTGGTGACCATAAGCAACATATATATATATATTGACAGGCGCTGATCTACAGAGACCTGACTAGTCACAAGTTGACATCATTTAGATAACCATTGGAAAGACTGTGAGTACAGGACAGCTTTTTCGTCCTGATTTGGGACTCTTATGTACACAAATGGTGGTAATATGTGGTACATTTTCTTTTGCATGTAGAATATTTGCATTTTCAACCAGTCTGCTGGGTTTTCTCAGAATGGAAATACCAGCCGAATAACCGGTCAAAAGTTGCGCTGTATTGGCGTAATGTACATCGGTGGTTCAGCGGTAGAACGCTCGTCATTCACACACCTGATCCTCGGATGGTGCACTTCTTAAGCTTCTCCAGGCTGGTAGTAAAATTGGTTAAGTGAGACTGTTGTTCGTGCAACCCCATCCTGTAAAAATAAAGCCACTGATACAGTAACTCCAGGTTAAAGTCCTATGTCCCAATCGCAGCGTAAAGAATAAGAAGATAAGATTGATAGTATGGTTAAAACGAACGTAAACTCACTGTTATCGTTGTTATGACAACAATGATAAATGATATAAGTATTAATTTAATGAACACAATTATATTCTGGTACTTTCCTTATACCAGTGTGTAAAAGTGAGTGAAGCATATAGTATTAAGTTGGAAACTTCATCATATTTAGATTTTTCAATTGTCGATCATGTCACAGGTGGATATTCATGAATAATCCCCAGAAATTCATTAATGAAAACAGAACACGTAGTTCAACGAGGAGGCTACTTTGGGTGAATATATTTTCTCTAGCTGTACAAACACATTTCTGCACAATTCTTTCATGAAAGAGGAAAGTAACTAAAGTGATGAGTCATTATAAACACAGTTGTTAATGTTAAGCAGTTCATCAAAGAATTTAAATAAGTCTAATATAGTTACATAATGAGGTAAGTAATATAATGAGTGAACTGTAATTAGAATGCATAAAGAAAAGAAGGAGAATATGGGGTTATGCAAGAGCTCTAAAGAAATGAAAGAGTCGTAGGTGTTTGAAAAAGAAACAAAAATCAAGTCTGCAGGTGTTTACGAGGTTGTTACCGTGATAGTATAAGTGGTTGAATAATCTTCATTTCTATGAACAATTCTAGTTATTCTACCTGAATGCCTAAGTCTACAGCAATGCAAAGGATATGAAATAGTATGGCCTTTGACGGGTTACTTTTCAATTAACAGATTACTTTGAACGAGGTGTTTGTTGAAACTAGCGTTGACAAAGTGTTCGATTATCTCACTGGTTACGCAGCAATTACTGCCTCTCTATGTCGCATTATCCTGGTAGGAATAAAGGATGCACTGGATACAGAACTCCACCAGCACCGAACAAGCTGGATTCAGAAAGGTCAAATCATTCACTGATCAAATTGCAGCTCTACGCATCATCATCGAACAAAGCATAGAATGACAGTCGAACCTCCACTTCGAAAAAACCTTCACAAGACAGCTTTGACCAAGAAGTAGTTTGGAAACTACTTCAACACTACAGCGTACCTCAAGTCTTCGTCAACCTCATTCAACAGCTATATGACAAAGCCACGTGTCAAGTGATCCACAACGGAGAACTCAGCGAGGAGTTCGAATTTCATAGAGGAGTAAGACAAGGCTGCTTATTATCACCGATGATATTCTTAATTGTGGTGGACTGGATTATACGTCAGACTGTTGGGGCGAGGTGTCAGGAATACTCTGGAAGATATATGTATAATGTCACACAAACTCGACGACCTGCAGGTGAAAACCAACCAACTGGCTGCAGAGGCGGGCAGCGAAAACAGGACTCCAAGTGAACATAGAGAAGACGGGGTTGAAGAAGATAACCAGCCAACCAGCAGCAACAAAAACCAGCACCAATTACCATCAACGGGAGATATTTAACAGAGTTTGCCTCCATCACGTATCTGGGATGTACCGTCTCAACTACAGGCGGAACAGACGATGTCAAAGTTAGCATCGAAAAGGCAAGATACGCCTTCATCAATCTGAAACCAGTTTGTAAATCTTTTGCACTCAGCCAGCATAAAGAGCAAGATTCGCATCTTCAACACCAAAATGAAGTCGGTTCTTGTATACGGCTGAAAAACTTGGTCAGCGTGTCACGAATAGGATTTGCAACATGTTAAAGACTTTCATCAACAGCTGCCTTTGCTCTACACTGAAGGTCAAATGGACAGCCAGAAATAATTAGTTACAAGAAATTATGGGAATAAACCAACCAAGAGCTGATCTCTCAACAAATATGAAGGAGAAAGCGGAGATGGATGCGGCATACATTGAGGAGGCCGCCAGGCTCTCGATTGGAACCCCGTTGGGAAGTGACGAAAGGGTCGTCAGTGACATGAGGGAGATCGTATGAGGAAGAGATGAGAGGGTTTGGTCAATCACACACCCAGCTAAAGAGGACGGCAGAAAACGGAACAGAGTTGTTGAAGCCCTATGTTTCACTCGGAACGCAAGGGAATAATAACAATATAATAATTCTGACTCTCTTCAGCCATGAAGGATAGTGTTTAAAAACACTTTTAGATAAATTACACGTCGAACAACTGGTGCACCTACCTCCACAGTAACACGTTAACTGATATATGTACAAAGAAGTGCTCAGGTGTGGGACCGTGCCTGTCAAGGAACTTAGCCCTAAGTTCCTATTGTAATGAAGACGTCTTCGCTTTGAACCGATAAATACTATGTATATGTTTCAACTTTAAATCCAAAACACCAGTATTCCTTGAACGAAGTTATATTGTTTGGCAATTAAAGCGAGACAAAATACAAAGTCTACAAACAAATGTTTAGTAAAAATGAAGTTATAAAGTACTTTTATTCGTGTTCTTTCCGCTTTCGTTCAACTTGCTCGCAATCGAACCATTCGCGCCTTCGAGTTGCCCACCAATGGCTGCCAGTTCCAATAAACAAACGTTCAATGTTCACGTCCATTGACACTCCCCGGCAAAAAAGGGTCCATCCCTTTTTCCAAAGCGGCAGTAACCTTGAACTGAACTGCCAATGCGAGAACCTGGGCCAATCGGGACTAGGCTAAAATTGGAAAAGCAAGACAAAACAGCCCAACACACAGCAAACATACCACATCACACCAACACGCTCTCCCCGGCGCGTGGGATCTACGCTCTCTGACGACAGTACCACCACTGATCTGGTTCACGGAGTATTGGTTGCTTCATACCAATCTAGCTCAATCCTCTTCCCTGCGTATCCAATCGCGTACGTTGACTCTAACACTACTGGATTCGTTCACAAGTTTAGAAGCGACTTCAGAAGTACTTACAAAAACATTACAAGATTATTCACACAATGCGACAACTATAAAATTAACCAACAATCAGATGAATCGGAGCCCACTCAATTACTTAACACAAACATATGTACAATCAATACATCAAACATTGCGGATTCTGCTTTGACGAGCTACCCTTGAAGAACTGTAGGACTTACAGCAGTACGCCAACACTCCTTCTCAGGTTGACGATCCAAGTGGAAGACGTCCGGACACAAACAAAATTAATCAACAGATAGAAGAGGGATGATACCAATTCATTATATACAACATGAACATATGTACAAAATAACACACCAAGTACGATGGACTGCGCTTCGACGTACTACCCTTGAAGAATTGTAGGACTTACAGCAGTATGCCTACAACCCTTCTCAGGTTTACGCCCTTAAGTTGGAAAATCGTTGTTGGGTTCATTTGCTGACCTCCTTCCATCATCTATATCCTCGACTCTGAATGGTAACACGCCCATGACATTGTATCGCGGAAGGTAGATGACTAATAAGCATACGACGTATCTGACCAACCAAGAGAAGGTACAGAGTAATTTACACCAAAGATAATAACATTCAAATAGTAGTTTGAAACCTGAAATGCCTTTATTCGTACAAGTCAGTCTAACAGTTACCACCTTGTACACAGTTGGCTTATCGTCACTAAACTGGCCATTGACTTTCGTCCCTTTGAACTGACCGACACTAGCATAATCACTGCAAAAGACACGTGGGTTCATGGACGACTCTTTTACTGCATATGACAACACCAACGACGACTGGCTGACACCAGTTGATGAACTTAGCGGTGTATCAGAAGCTGTTGTTGTTAGACCTTTAGGAGGTTGTCTAACCACAGGATTACCACCACTGCTATCTTTTATTATTGGCTCCAGTTCAGCTTTAACATCTGTCGATAGTTTGGCTACACTCGGATCATTTACACTGACGGTCTCACTAGTATCCATACCTTCTGCAACCACATCTGCCTTTAATTCTACTTTACGTTCAAGTTGTACAGAACCTTTGTTCAACTCAGTAGTAGTAGGCATTCCGCTAATCTCATCATGATCAGCCACAGACAAATGTGAACTACCGTGACCATTGTCACAAATACCCACTTTACCGCCATCTGTATGATCGACTTCATCATTTTCAAACTCTTTAATAACAGCCGTAGATGAATCCTCATGAATTCTTAAAGTTTTTATTCCTTTACTCTGACTAGTATTACCTTGTAAACTTGTGGAGTCAGAACATGACACTGAAACTGTAACCCTCTTCTTATGCACAAACTGCGGTGTCGTCTGAGACACTCTTTTCAACAATGGATTACCAGTTACGACTACAGGCTTCTTCACCGCACAATTATCGATACACGATTCGGAGTCAGAAAACGATGACGCTGACTTCACATTTAGCTTACCACTAAACTTGCTCATTGCTTCACAGTTCGCCTTTGTATGCACTTCTTGCAAACGGACGAAGCACAACCGTGTTTGTCTTGCAGCTTGTAACTTATCCGTTGGGGACGTCTCACTAAAGCTGTCTCAATCATTAGGTTTACTAGACACCATATAGCTTTCTAGATATCCACTACGCTGAGACCCCTTCGTCATAAATGATTGCATTTTGCTCTCTGATTTCTCTATTCCAGGGGTGGGATGCAGTATACTAGCAAACTTGCTCAAAGCTTGGTTGACACTGTCTTTCACCAGGCTCATAATGTCATCCAACCCGGGCTCTAAACCCTCCTCCTCTAGACGTGAACAAACCTTTATGAACTTCCTTTGTAGACGAACAGGTAATCTCTTGGCAACAGTCTCAAGCACGGAACTTGAGTTCAATTCATCTACGCAGTTAAGAGACATGAGTGCATTTCTATATATCATCAAATTATCCAAGAACTCTGCAAGT
Source organism: Trichobilharzia szidati (assembly GCA_944472155.2). NCBI lineage: Eukaryota > Metazoa > Platyhelminthes > Trematoda > Strigeidida > Schistosomatidae > Trichobilharzia > Trichobilharzia szidati. The sequence continues at coordinate 28,338,754 of OX235273.1, forward strand.
TCCTCTGGATTATCGTTCAACTGTGATCCATTACCTTTCACTGTCTCGAAAATACTACGGGATATCATATATGGTTTTCCAAATCTTTGACGTTGTATCTTCATTGCCTCACTATATCCTTCGTTCGGGGGCATAAACTTACAGCACTGTATGGCTCTTGCAGCCACTCCAGTGCAATATCTCAATAAATACATTAACTTCCTTTCATCATTTAATACAAAAACACTCAGCATGACCTCAATCTCTTTGATAAACTGTGGGTAGTTGGCTGGATTTCCATCGAAGTATCGCGGTTCAAAATTAGGTAATCTTAAGCCCTTACTATCACCTAACGGTGAAGCGTGAACATCAAACTCAACATGCTGAGCATCATACATATGATTACAATTAACAGGCAACTCATCGTTACTTACTTTTTTGTCTGCTTCCACGGTGCCACGTCCCTTTCTTGACCCAGGCATTATCCGACGTCACCAAAGAATCCAAATTGCGTTGATAATCCGTGTCTAAAGAGAAGCTGGCTGCAGATCAAGTAAGTACACCCGGAAGAGTTCCAGAAGGCGCTCCAGAAAACGACCAGATGAATGAAAACTGCCCCAGAAGACGAACAGTAGAATAAAACTGCCACAAATGGCACTCCAGAAGATGAACAAATGAATAAAGACTTCCCCATAAGGTGAACAGAAGAATAATAACTGTCAAGGAAATTAACCTTAAGTTCCTATTGTAATGAAGACGTCTTCGCTTTGAACCGATAAATACTATGTATATGTTTCAACTTTAAATCCAAAACACCAGTATTCCTTGAACGAAGTTATATTGTTTGGCAATTAAAGCGAGACAAAATACAAAGTCTACAAACAAATGTTTAGTAAAAATGAAGTTATAAAGTACTTTTATTCGTGTTCTTTCCGCTTTCGTTCAACTTGCTCGCAATCGAACCATTCGCGCCTTCGAGTTGCCCACCAATGGCTGCCAGTTCCAATAAACAAACGTTCAATGTTCACTTCCATTGACATTGCCCTTAAGGCCTCTGAAGACCAATAGAAGACTCCTCATTGCCCGCTGTTTGTTGCATTGTCCAATCTACTGCAATCAGGAAAATTATTGGTGATAATAGGCAGCCTTGTCTTACTCCTGTCCTCACTTCGAAGGATTCCGTAAGTTTCCCGTTGTGGATTACTTGGCATGCAGCATTGTCGTACAGCTGTTGGATGAGATGTATAATTGTCGGTGGCACACCGTAGTAGCGAAGTAGTTGCCAAATCACCTCTCGATCGACTCTGTCGAAGGCCTTTTCAAATTCGATGAAGTTGAGATAGAGAGGTGACTGCCATTCCAAGCTTTGTTCAATGATGATCCGTAATGTCGCGATCTGATCAATGCATGACTTGTTTCTTCTGAATCCAGCCTGTTCCGGTCAAAGTTTTCATCCAGGGCATGTTTGATTCTCTCCAGGATGATGCGGCTTAGTATTTTGCTTGGGATGGACAGGAGCATAATTCCGCGCCAGTTCTTGCATTGACTTAGGTCTCCTTTCTTTGGTAGTTTGAATAAGTATCCTTTCTTCCAATCTTCAGGTACTTCTTTCCACACCTTCTCCAGTAGTGGCGTCATCAAGTCCGCTGTTGTCTCTGGGTCCATTTTCAATGCTTCTGCTGGGATTCCATCTGGTCCTTCAGCTTTTACAGCTTTTAGCATCTTGATTGCCTTCAGGACTTCTGGTTTCGTCGGAAGGTTTTGTGTTCACTGGTAGCTCTGTCTCCATCGTTGGTATTGTTGGGCACGTTGTAGGTGGTGGTCGATTTAGGAGTCTTTTGAAGTGTTCAGCCCAGTGTTTCCTTTGCTCCACTTCTTTGGTGAGTGACTTTCCATTGTCATCCTTCACCGGCTTAATTTGTGTCAAACTTTGCCCGATAGGTACCTAGTTGTTTGGTAGAGTGTTGCGAGGTCTCCTTTGCCTGCAGCTTGTTCTGCTTCACTTGCCATGGTTTCATAATACTTTCTGGCACTCTTCTTTACTCTTTTGTTCAGTGTCTTGTAGTTTGCATTCAAATCCTGTTTTTGTTGCTCGTCGGTGCACTGGATAATCTTTTGTTTCACCATCCTTCTCTCTTCTATCAGTCTCCAAGTGTCCGTAGTGAGCCACTGTTTGTCCTGTCTCTTCTTTCTGCCTAGAACTTCCATGCAGGTTTGACTCCACACTGTTTTCAAGTTGTTCCAGTGCTTTTCGACGCTGACCTCTTCGCTAGTGTTGATTTGTGTCTCGGCTTTGTCCTTTATGCTTACAGTGAAGATGTCCTTTGCATCCTGGTCCTTCAGTATTTGAGTGTTGAACTTGGCTTGTGGTCTATCTGCAGCTCCTGTTTCTCTGAAAGCTTTTAATTTGATTTGGATTGTCCCTTGTACGAGATAGTGGTCTGAGCCAATGTCTGCTCCTCTTCTTACTTTTGTGTCCAGTAGGCTGCGCCTCCACTTCCTTGAGCAGCATTGAGATGAAGTCAATTTGGTTTTTGGTTCGCCCATCTGGTGACACCCATGTAGCCTTGTGGATATCCTTGTGTTTATATACGCTGCCACCAATCACTAGTTTATTGAAGGCGCAGAAGTCGGCGAAGAGTTCTCCGTTTTCATTCATTTCTCCGAGAGCTTTTCTACCCATGATGAGTTCCCTTCCTGTGTTGTCTGATCCCAGTTTGGCGTTCATGTCTCCCATTAGTATTTTAATGTCGCCGACTGGAGTGTTGTCCATTGTCGCCTGTAGTTGTCTGTAGAATTCTTCTTTCTTTTCGAGGTCTGCGTTGTTTGTGGGTGCATAGCATTGTATAACTGACACTTTCCTTCCTTTGGAGTTGAATCTGGCGGTCATTATCCTGGGTGAGATCGCCTCCCATTGCATCAGGGCCTTCGTTGCCGTTGGTGACATCATGATAGCCACGCCCTCGGTGTGCATGTGGTTATCCTCTGGGTGACCGAACTAGATCACTGACTCATCCGTTGACAATTTGGTGAGTCCATTCCCGTTCCATCTGCTTTCACATATCCCCAGTACTTGAATTCCGTATCTTTTCATTTCGTTTGCGATCTGGGCAGCTTTGCCGATCTCTTACATGGTGCGGACATTCCATGTCCCCACACAGACTTTTTCTTTTGGCGCAAAGAGATTCATCGTGCTGAAGTTTCTGTAGCAGCTTTGTTTACAGGGTGGGGTTGCTAGCATCACACCTGAGAAGGGGATTGTTACATTTAAATAAAGTTTACAGAGAAGCGACCTTGGGTTGCTCCCCTTGAAACCAGGAAAACAAGGAATAAACAATCAGAACAACACCAGCACATGAAAATAATTCACAACAAGATGGGTAACAAGCGACAACAACAATAATATCACAGTCAAGTACAGTTAACCGAAATGATACAAAAATCATAGACTCACTGACTTGAGACAACTTGAACATGTAAATCCATCAATATATACAATTATAGATATTACTTAGTGGTAAACAAGCACAGAGTGGCAAATATACAGTTAAAGGTACTATCAATAAACAATATTTTACCCAAAGATTCAGTGTTTGAAAGGCAAATCATAGTTACATTATTATATCTTGTTATATTCTGTCACTGCTTGTGTATCTTGTTTCGTAACTACATTAATGAATTTTGTTCTTTATAGAAGATAAATCTGGTATGCTGATCTGCTGAATCAGAGATGACTGTATATAAAAATTAAAATAATCTTCATTTATTTTGAGGATATAAACTCATTTCAACATGTAAAAAGTTATAAATCCTGAGATAGGGAATGATGATATCATCTGGATAGCTATAATTTATTTCACGAAATCAACGTATTATTTACGTAGATTTGTTAGAGATAATGCATTTGCGAACCGACAGCAAAACTGTGTTGAACCGATAATTAATTCGAATTATCACTGACGGATCTCCATCTAAACAAACTTGCATTTATGAGCTCATGGAATCTCTCTCAATGCGTGTCCTCAACTCTAATTATACTGTCTTCAAATCAAACCGGAATTGCACATAAAATATAGTAGATTTCAAATGTTTTCTTTGTGATGTACACTGATCCACAATTGTGATACCGCGCTAATAACTAACTTCACACACTACGTTCAGTATAACAAAATCCACATTAATTTTCATGTATCACGTAACAGCTCAAAGTAAGTGAAAATTTAAATAATCTCATGTGTATTTCTCAAAAATACTGTGAACACATGAATGAGTCCACCTGTCTTCAGCATCATAGCATAAAAGTTATGGAAGCGAAGTGAGAATACGTATTGTCGCCATACCACGCTATGCATTTCACACGAAAGTAATCCCATCACTGCAAGCAAACAGCATGATGATTGATTTACACGAGTGCTGAGGATAGTGAAGATCACAGTTGTGAGAGTGCAGTTGATTCCGCACGAACGAGCAATCATCAATGTGTAATTTCTGGTTGTTGCTCTTAGCTTCAATTGATGTTGTTTGGAGTGTGTGTTGTGATGATTTCGGTTGTGGCAGCTGTGTGACTTCCCTTCTTGAAACTGTCACATCTTCTGTGAGTGGAACGTAGAGCTGACACCCTCTCGGGAACGAACGGCCGATCTCATGTGGCAAGTGACTATCAGGAATTCGCACTTTCCATGCATTCTAAGAAATGTTCTTGTGTCATTTGATGGCACTTTGTATAACTCTACGAAGTGACATATATAGACAACATTCGAGTCCTCACTCTTCAACAATTCAAATATCTAACGAATCGGAAACGAATTTACTCTGATTTTTTGGTGTTAATAGGATTCAACTATGTGACACGAAGAAATTTTTGATAAGTTCTTGGCTGAGGGATTCGCATTCTAATTGATATCTGATAGATTTATATTTTTTCACATGCTTTTGTAGCATTTGAAGCCAAAACAAATAATTTTAATTTCTTTTCTCTTAGTTTGGAAGAAGCGTATGTTTTCAGACTGATACTTAAATTCATATGGACAAGAATTTATAGACTTTGACATAATATCTCGAATCAATAATCTGTGCATGTTGCCGTACATTTTCAAATTTTAAGAGTAAGAAATATAATCCCATCCGAAAGCATATATTTCATTTCACAAGACCAGCGTATAAAGCGTCATGCTATGTTAGAGAAGATGCATTTTCAAACTACCAGAAACACTTCGTTGAACCGATAATTATTTCGAATAATCACTGAAGGATCTCCATCTACACCAACTCGCCATTGCAAGCCGATGAAGTCTATTCCAATATGTAAACTCAAAATTTGAGTTAACTGTCTTCACAACATTCTATATAATCGCATTAATCTTAGTATATTGCAAATCATTTAACTTGTGGCATAAGATTGTCTGCAATTGTGAAACCACGATCAAAGCTAATATCGTACACTAAGCTTAAAAAAACGAAATCCACATTAATTTTCATGTATCACGTAACAGCTCAAAGTAAGTGAAAATTTAAATAATCTCATGTGTATTTCTCAAAAATACTGTGAACACATGAATGAATCCACTTGTCTCAAACATCATAGCATAAATGTTATGGAAGCGAATTGAGAACACCTCTGGTAGACATACCACGCTATACGTCTCACACGCAAAAATCCCATCACTGCAAGCAAACAGCATGATGACTGATTCACACGAGTGCTGAGGATAGTGAAGATCACAGTTGTGAGAGTGCAGTTGATTCCGCACGAACGAGCAATCATCAATGTGTAATTTCTGGTTGTTGCTCTTAGCTTCAATTGATGTTGTTTGGAGTGTGTGTTGTGATGATTTCGGTTGTGGCAGCTGTGTGACTTCCCTTCTTGAAACTGTCACATCTTCTGTGAGTGGAACGTAGAGCTGACACCCTCTCGGGAACGAACGGCCGATCTCATGTGGCAAGTGACTATCAGGAATTCGCACTTTCCATGCATTCTAAGAAATGTTCTTGTGTCATTTGATGGCACATTGTATAACTCTACGTAGTGACATATATAGACAACATTCGAGTCCTCACTCTTCAACAATTCAAATATCTAATGAATCGGAGGAGAACTCGCCACTGATATTTTGTTGAGAATAGGAGTTAAATGTGTGAAACATTCACCTGACTGATAGAGATGTCGTCAAACCATTGAGAAACCAAATCATAGCTTACATTATAATATTTTGTTATATTCTGTCACTGCTTGTGAATCTTGTTTCGTAACTTCTCTCATGAATTTTGTTCCTTATAGAAGATAAATCTGGTATGCTGATCTGCTGAATCAGAGATGACTGTATATAAAAATTAAAATAATCTTCATTTATTTTGAGGATATAAACTCATTTCAACATGTAAAAAGTTATAAATCCTGAGATAGGGAATGATGATATCATCTGGATAGCTATAATTTATTTCACGAAATCAACGTATTATTTACGTATATTTGTTAGAGATAATGCATTCGCGAACCGACAACAAAACTGTGTTGAACCGATAATTAATTCGAATTATCACCGACGGATCTCCACCTCCACGAACTTGCATTTATGAGCTCATGGAATCTCTCTCAATGCGTGTCCTCAACTCTAATTATACTGTCTTCAAATCAAACCGGAATTGCACATAAAATATAGTAGATTTCAAATGTTTTCTTTGTGATGTACATTGATCCACAATTGTGGTACCGCTCTAATAACTAACTTCACACACTATGTTTGATATAACGAAATCCACAATAATTTTCATGTATCACGTAACAGCTCAAAGTAAGTGAAAATTGTAATAATCTCATGTGTATTTCTCAGAAATACTGTGAACACATGGATGAATCCACTTGTCTCCAGCATCATAGCATATAAGTCATGGAAGCGAAGTCAGAATACGTATTGTCGCCATACCACGCTGTGCATTTCACACGAAAATAATCCCATCACTGCAAGAAAACAGCGTGATGACTGATTTAAACGAGTGCTGAGGATAGTGAAGAGCATAGTTGTGAGAGTTCAGTTGATTCCACACGAACGAGCAATCATCAATGTGTAATTTCTGGTGGGAGTTCTCAGCTTCAATCGATGTTGTTTGAAGTGTGTGTTGTGATGATTGGGTTGTCGGAGGTGTGTGCCTACTCTCCGTAGAATCGTCACATCTTCTCTGAGTGAAGCGAGGGTCTGACACTCTCTCAGATACGAACGGCAGATCTCATGTGGCAAGTGACTATCATGAACTCGCACTTTGCATGCCTTCTAAGAAATGTTCCTGTGTCATTTGATGTCACTTTGTATAACTCTATCAGGTGACACATGTAGACAACATTCGGCTCCTCACTCTTCAACGATTTGACTTTGTTTTCAGTCGGTGTCTGATTTGACGATAATTTTTCTTACCATCAGTTATTATTTTTTGAAATATTGTTTTCGTTTTTTGCACCGTTTTTCAATTGTAACCATTCTTTTCTATAATTTTTTTTTTGTGTTATAATTTACATTTTCCTACTCTGGTTTTTTATGCGATTCTGATTTTTTGTAGGAATGTTGTGGCGTATGTTATCTTGCTCATTTTAGCTATCTAGAATAATTTTTTGATTCATTTGAGTGACTTTTTGAATCAATTCTTCTCTCGCACTGGTGTAATGCTTTGAATATTTAGAACAGGAATTATGAAGGCTTCGTATGAACACACTTTTTTTCACGCGAACAGCGTATTTATTTTCATGCAGCTTAGAGTTAATGCATTTCATTATGACATCAAAACTTTGTTTAAATTACAATTGCATTGATTTGTCACTGAAAGATATCCATCAACACGAACTAGCCTTAATGAGCCCATGAATTCTCTCTCAATGTGTATCTTCACATTTTGACTTCATTGTCTTAAGTTTCATCTGTAATATCTCGTAAAATCGTAAATTTTTGTATTTATCCTTTTGTCTTATATAATTATACGAACGTAATAATGTACTATTTCGTTGAATTAGATGGTTTTTATTTCTGTGCGTATCTATATATATTCGTGTTTTTTTCTCATACCTAGTTACATGTAAGTAAATTCCGTCTCTTTGTGCTCCATTCTCTATCTATTTGTGTTGAATTTCTTACCGTTTGTCTTTGTCATCATTTTGGATCGATTGCACTTTCCTGTGTGATATTCTGTATATGCAGTTGTGAAACCACCGGTCAATGCACACATAGATTTAATGGGAATTGGCGAACTAACTTTAAGTTACATCTTACACTGTCATAGTTTTGTGAATAATACAACAGATCTTCAGACACTTCAATGAGCTTTTTTGCACGTTTAACCTACCGGATAACGAATCTGAATGAGCTTCACTACGGGCTTTTTTTATTTTTATGGTGTGAGTTTCACGTTTACTGATAAACTACCTATTTTAAGAGCAAACAAACTTGGTAATTAAATGTTTTGCCTAAGGGCTTTTTTATTTGATCGCGATAGTGAATATTCGATGAAATTCTGTGCGAATATTTGTGATGACATATAACACAGGAGATTAAATGAAACTGTTCAAATCTGAACTTAACTTCATTTGGCTTACTTGATATATAGCGAAAGGTGACTGTGTGCCATTGTTTGTTTGATCAACTACACAACCCAGTATTGAACAGCTCTATATTACACTAGCCAAATTTTACGCTTGATGGGTGACCAATCTTCAACTATCCATTGATGAAATACTAATTCAGTGAAAATGAATAGACCTCTCTGTCGATATCAGCAGAAGGTTGATAATTTCAATTCGACGAAGTCTAATGCTTCCATTGAAGTGACAACAGACATAATATTTGAATTGATAAAGCTAATAATGAGTATTCACTCTGTGTTAGAAACACAAAAAGGAATTTGACATACATGAAGTCAACTAAATCAAAATTCTATCTGGAAGTCATTATTATCGCTGGAAATAGAAACTAATCACAGAAGGGAAATTTGGAATGCATGTGAATAAATTAGGCGTTATTATAAAGTCTTAATCCGTTCCGATCAGTTAACTTGGGTAGGAAACATTTTCACGAAATGAAATGTCCGGGAATCCATGTGACGGTGTTAGAATATTAAGAGAACTGTGAACACAGATTCGACATTTTCAACCAGTTGATGTATGAAGCAGATAATGGTTGTTTGAACATTTTCACCAGACATCTAATTTTATAGTTAGTAAACGATCAAATCGGTGGAATCTTATTGGTACGTGGTTACCATAAGCAACAAATATATATATACATATTGACAGGCGCTGGTCTACAGAGACCTGACTAGTCACAAGTTGACATCATTTAGATAACCATTGGAAACACTGTGAGTACCGGACAACTGTTTCGTCCTGATTTGGGACTCTTATGTGCACAAATGGTGGTAATATGTGGTACATTTTCTTCTGCATGCAGAATATTTGCATTTTCAAGCAGTCTGCTGGGTTTTTTCAGTGTGAAAATACTATCCGAATAACCGGTCATAAGTTGTGTTGTATTGGCGTAATGTACGTTGGTGGTTCAGAGGTAGCACGCTTGTCATCCATACACCTGATTCTAGTTTTAATCCTCGGCTGGTGCACTTCTTAAGCTTCTCGAAGCTAGTAGTAAGACTGGTTAAGTGAGATGGTTGTGGGTGTAACCTCATCCTGTAAAAATAAAGCCACTGATACCGAAACTCCATTGTTCTAGGTTAAAGTCCTATGTCCCAATCGCAACGTAAAGGAATAAGAAGATAAGATTGATATTATAGTTAGAACCAACGTTGTCGTTGTTATGACAATAGCGACAAATGATATTAGTAATAACTTGATAAACACAATTATATGTTGGTACTCTCCTTATACCAGTGTGTGAAAGTGAGTGAAGCATATACTATTTTTTTATTACAACTTCATACCACACAGTATTTCTGGTAAAAGTAGGGAATTTTCAGCATGCGATATCGGTAGCCCAAATTTTGCAGGCCAACCATTGATATCAGGTGTGAGTCGGCAGGGGATCGAACGTCGGATCATGTGCATGGTCGGCGAGAGCCCTAACCACTGTGCCACCGACAACTTCATTATATTTGATTTTTCAATCGTCGATCATGTCATAGGTGGATATTCGTGAATAATTCATTAATGAAAATAAAACAAGTAGTTCAACGAAAAGGCTATTTACAGGGAATGGTTTCTCTGTATGTGTACAATCACATTTCTGTACAATTCTTTCATGCAAGAGGATATTAACTAAAGTGATGAGTCACCACAAACACAGTTGTTAATGTTAGGCAATGCATCAAAGAATCTGGATAAGTGTATTATGATTACATAATAAGGTAAATAATTTAATGAGTGAGTTGTGATTAGGATGCACATAGAAAAGAAGAAGAATGTGGAATTATGCAAGAGCTCTAAAGAAATACGAGGGTCATAGGGATTTGAAAAACAAACAAATAAAAAGCAAGTCAATAACAGTTTACAAGGCTGTCACCATAATAGTACAAGTGGTTGAATGCTCTTCATTTCTATGAACAACCCTGGTTATTCTACCTGAATGCCTAAGGCTTAAACAATGCAAATGATATGAAATAGTACGGCCTTTGACTAGTTACTTTTCACTTCACTGATTACTTTGAAGGAGGCGTTTGTTGAAACCAGCATTGACAAAGTTTTCGATTATCTCACTGGTTCTACAGCCATTACTGCCTCTCAAAGCCGCACCATCCTGGAGAGAATAAAGGATGCACTCTATAAGATTTCGATTTCGCGTGTGGATGATATGTGTCTAATGTCACAAAAATTCGAAGACTTGCACGAAAACCAACTAATTGGCGGGCAGCGAAAATAGGACCCCCAAGTGAACATAGAGAAGACCAATGTGATGAAGATAAGCAGTCAACAAAAACAAAAACCAACACCAATCACCATCAACGGGAGAGATTTAACAGAGGCTGCCTCCTTCACTTATCTGGGAAGTAACGTCTCAACTACAGGCGGAACAGACGAAGATGTCAAAGTCAGAATCGGAAAGGCAAGATACGCCTTCATTAATCTGAAATCAGTTTGGAAATATTCCGCACTTAGCATCAGGAACAAGATTTTCATTTTGCAACACCAATGTGAACTCGGCTTTTCTATAAGTGTCAGAAACTTGCACTGCATGTCACGAACAGGATTCTCAACAGGTTGCAGATTTTTATCGACAGCTGCCTTCGCTGCTTACTGAAGATCAACTGGACAGCCAGAAAGAAATAGTAACTGGAAACTTTGGGAACAAACCGACCAAGAGCCAGTCGCTCAACAAATGTGTAGGAGAAAGCGGAGGTGGATCGGGCATACATTTAGGAGGCCGCCGAACGACATCACACGCCAGCCCCTCGATTGGAATCCCGTTATGAAGCGACGAGTGGGTTGTCAGTGCCTGGGTGACATGGAGGAGATCATATGAGGAAGAGATGTGAGAGTTTGGTCAATCGTGGACCCAGTTGAAGAGGACGGCAGAAAACATAACAAAGTGGTGATGTGTTGTTACAGCCCTATGTTTCACTAGGAACGCAAGGGAATAATAACAATACTGCCTCTCTTCAGCCATGAACGATACTGTTCACAAACACTTTTAGATAAAATACACGTTGAACAGCCAACGCACTTGGCTCCACAGTGACAGGTTAACCGATATATGTACAAGGAAGCAGTCAGTTGTGAGACCTTGCCACTAAGACCTCTGAAGACCAATAGAAGACTGCAGAACACTACCCTCAGAGTCGGCGCAAAGATTTTTCTTCTTAAATATGATGAAATTTTTATCTTAATGATGTCGCAGACTGTCTCCCTTGAAATCCGATTCCATGCAGAGTTTTTTTAAAACAAGTAATTTTTGGTTCCTCTGAAATTGTGCTTTGATATTTCTGGTGGTCGATATACTATGTGGACAAATTAAAAATTAGAACGCACGTTTATCAAAAAGCAGTAATGAACCTGAGTGAGTGATGCGTACATGAAAACGCCTCTTATTTTGTAAGGTATGTTGCTGCATTTTATAAATCAACATCTCAAATGCATATATCACATATCCGTATAACTCGAATTGTAGAATTGATGGGTTAGTTGAAATGAACGAAATTTTATATAATCGAAATTTTCAATCACTTTGTTGGTTGAGATTGAACGTGCAGGTGGGTTAGCTACTCCACACCAGAAAATCAATCCCGTCTCTATAGAAACTTTAGAGTAATGGAGAAGATTTTAAATGGCAAGATCAAAATCGCAATGGGTGATATCAATGCTAAAATGGGAGCAAACAAAAACAGTTATACGGTGATAGTAGGTAGCGAGCATAAGCACATGAATGTACGCAAAAATGGATGAATTTCACAAGATGTACAATCCAGAAATCAGAGAGACTTCATCTGAGTCTCACGAAAGTGGTGACGTAGCCTGCAGGACACAAGATAAGGGAAATTCTATGATATATTGGCTACAGAGCAAAACGGGCTACAGGTAAGACAGATCTTACCAAATATACCAAATAAAAAGGTCGCTCGTGATATGTGGGAGAGATCAAGAGAGATGAAACCAACTGCATATAGTGAAATGAATATAATTACAAAAGACGGCTAAAACGGAAACGATGGACTAATCAAATCGAAAGGCTCTTTAACCAATTAGCAATTGCAGTCCATCCATAAATATCTGCCAGAGAAACGCCAGCCCTGAGACAACAGCGGAATTCACAAATGCAGTAAAGATACTGAAAGTCAGCTTCACAACTGCAGAGTGCGCCACACCCTAACCAAAATCATTCAACAGCCATATCATGACGTTACATTACTCGTGATATAAAACAGCAATTTAGAAATGTCGTATTGTTGAAGACAGGAGTAAGGCAAGAGTTCCCATTATAACGATGATATTCCCGACTGTGGTTGACCAAAACAAGCACCAGACAGTTTTGAGGGAGCAAGAGGACAGGAGTACGTTTGGCTGACAAGAAGGCGGCCTGCTTAAGTCACTGGGCTACAGGAGTTGCCTTCCAACAAAATCCGTAATTTCATCTGGATTTATCGTTGTTTTTGTCATGAAGCTATATCAAATGACGTCTGATTTAACTTGCTTCTAAGTAAATTCTGCGCAATTCTTCAACGCCATAAAAGACAATTAAGATTATTACTTTATATGTAAATCCTTCAGGAAGAAAAATGATTTTGAAGCTTAATACGCTGGATATTTTTGCACCATCTTTACGCATATTGTCTGAAATAAAGCTTTATTACTATTTAAGACTTGAAAAGATTTGGACTTCGCGGACAATTTATGTTTTTTGTCACACAAACGCAAATTTTTTCAGGAGAAAACCAGCGAATTGGCAGAAGAGGCAAAGTAGAAATAAATTCAAATGAACAAAGGGAGGGAAGCTGTGATGATGATATTTAACTAATCATAACAAACACCAATAATAACTAATTAGCTTCTTTCATATGTATTGACAGAATTGTTACAACTACATTGACTCAGATGAGGATGTAAGATATAAGATCTGGTGAGCAAGACAGGCCTTCATTATTCTGAAATTAGTGTGGATCTTCTAAACTAAAGCCAGGTGAGTTCTGGTGTCAACTTCAGGGCTTGAAGCACGCTTCAAATAAAGCATTTCCAAAAGACTACACACTGAAAACCAGATGTCTAAGGGGATTATCGATATCTGTTTCTGGCAGGCGGTAAACTAACCAAGAACCTACTTTCCAACATATATGCTGAATGAAACAGAGATGGATCTGACACACTCTGAGGAGAATTTCGGGTGACATCGCATGGCGTACTGCGTACTGCTGAAGAGTCCCAAACTAGGACGAGACAGCTGTCCAGTACCCCCAGGTTTTCCAGTGGTTCTCTAACTAATGTCAGCTGATGATGCAAATCCTGTAACCAATCAAATCCCTACAAACCAACACTTAAAACGACTGCAGTCGCTTCCCGTCAATATAAGAGATGTGTAGTCTGATTTAGGAGTTTTGTAAGAACTCCAAATAGTGGGAGAAACTGCCATATAAACCGCAGAATGTGAATGAAGAAATTGAAGTATGTTGTGTGAGAATGGATTGAGTTCATTTTCTGTAATTATAAGGTACTAACTGATTCGTCCTTAAATTTTCATTACATACCTCCCATTGCTCTTTGCAATCTTGGCTAAAAGAATCGTTAAAGTTGTTATTACGAATGTGTAATAGTGAATGCATCTTGGAACATCAAACGTGTGAGCGTATATTTTTGTAATTAACAAGTTTATTGATATGTGACTGTCCACACTCATTATTTAATTGGGGCAATTACAGCACAATGGCATCGATGATACATAAGCGAACTGGATCTGATGTATAATTGTCTGCAATTATGAAAACGCCATAATAATTAACTTCGTACGCTTCATTTAATGTGACAAAATCTGCATCCATTTACGTTTCTCACTTTAGATAAATGTAAGTAAATAGTTTCTTAACTGGATGTACATTTGTAATAACTCCGGTGAAGAAATGAACACAACAACTTGTCTCCAAGATAATAGCATGGATGACATGAAAGCGCGCTGTGAATATGTTTCATGGCCATGTCACATTATAAGTTGCACATCCAAATAATCCATTGATTGCAAGCAGTCGTCATGATGATTACTTTGAACGACTGCTGAAGATAGTGGAGACCACAGTTGTGTAAGTGCAGTTGATTCTACACGAGCGAGCAACCATCTAAGTGAAATATCTGACCGATGATTTTAGCTCCAATTATTGTTGTTTGCAGTGTTAGTGGTGAAGACTTTCAAAGCCGAATAGGATCTTCTTTATATTTTTGTTGAGTTATTCAATTTATTAAATGTGAATTAAGGCTCCGTGAACGCTTTCTTACTGGGTCATTAATAAATTTTTATAAATTTCTGAATTCATGGAACGGGATGCTCACTGGTCAGTTGATAGAATCGACTTCAAAAGTTTTACTTTCTGAAGTGACTGCAAGTGAGTTTCAAACACTGACATTTTCGCTATGTTAATTATGCTGTTCTCAAGTTTATCCAAGAAAGTTACTCATTATATGCAAATTTGCAATTGGCAAATTTCACAGATCGATGTAAAATTTAGAAGCCTTCATTATTTTAGTGGTTTAAACTGATTTTGTCGAAATATTTATCTGAGTCGAACACGTTAAACCACTTAAGAGCTCGGCCAAAAAAGTGGAAAACTTTGGTTCGTTGTTTCTATCAGCTCCATCTGACAAACAAGCGCTACTAGTTAGCATGAATAGCATCCATCTACTTACATCTATCAATGAGTTATATCAACTATCTCTAACAAAAACTATCACTTCCTTCTGAAATGAGGTTAGCTAATTTTGACATCAGATACACACATCTCCCATTTGTCTCAGAACAGCTTATTCATTACTGAATTCAAATTACTTGACCAATGATCCTTCGGACGCATTTCATTTCAGTTATTTAATGAAAATATTTTCGAAAAGCGAAAGTTCTAACTTATTTCGCTGAAATACTAGGAAGTAGATTGCCAACACGTAATTGTGAAGAAACATGGGAAAATGAGGTAGCCAAAACCAAAGTGATCGTTTTGTTTATCTTTTGCATTTTGTTACAATTAAGAGAGGGAAAGCGGAGTCAACTGATGTGGATGCCTTGGGGCCATTAGATAATTGTGGGCTGAAACTCATCAAAGAGATATATATGGATATGTAGTAAAATATTTTTTGGTTATTGTAAGTCACATGAGTGGGAAAATTTAATATAAGTATCTGCAGGAAGTTGCAATATGTCTCGTAGGTTGCGAATTGAACAGAAATCTTGGTTTCATTGACCTAGTGTTACAGTTATCACTCTACTTCCGACAGTGAAGCATAAGTACAGCCTTGGTTTCATGATCAGATTATATTTATCTGAAATTTGAAAGTGAGTAACACTTTGCTAAGGCTTGGTACTTTCATATAAATTTACTGTTCTTTCTAGGCTAATTGCCATTTCTAAACTGGTTGATTATTCCGGACTGAATCGCTTGGTAGCTCTCACATGACGCCACCTAGCACGATATTGATGGATTGACGTCACAAAATTATGATTCATCATCATTAGTGGTGGAAGTAAACACTGCACTTGACTGTCTAGTTGATACTGTTTTGGTGTTTGAAGCTATCGGGTAAGAAGCAGTTCCAAGCAGGACGAAATTCTCATCTAGGATTTCACCACTAGTCATTATCAACCAAATGACCCCCCGAACGCTTGATTATCAGTGGCTACCCTAGAAATGAACCTCATTTTTTTCAATTACGTTCATTTACTTCGATTTATTCAGAAGAACGAGGTAGGCTCAAGTTCACAGTTGATATTTATACGGTCCGAAATTCGTGCTATTCTGAGCAGTCACACTTAAAAAGGGGAGTGCATTTCGATGAGTGAAATGTTACTCACACTTAAATAACCCCCAAAAACAGACTATTGCCCAACAGAAGTTTATTCGAAATTACTGAGTAAAGTGTTTGATGCAGCCAAAGAAGGAAGCCCGAGGCTATATTACTTATCTGATGAATGTCCTGCGATACTCAGGCGGCCGGCATATTTCTTCACTATAAATCAATTCAAAATATTTAGACATTCAAAGAAGCTTGAATAATGTGAAAGCTAACCAAGCTTATACGGAGAGGATGATACACTGCTGACATGTGACAATTATATCATTATCTCGTTAAACAAAGTGCACTGAATGTATAACGAACATGAGTTGACTTTACATTGAAAGACTGATAGCAAGGATAAAACTCAGTAACGTGGTGTAGATTAATTGCGTGTTAGGCCATTGGTAACACACACTCTGTGAGACCTGATGACAAATGTGGGATGGGACAGGAACCCAAAACTAGCTGGTTTAAGGCCATTGTTAAGCTATTAACCATAATAACAGCTGTTGAGAAAATCCGATTGATTGTGTAGCTGATAAATCAAAGTCTCTCAGTTCCTTCGTCAGAATCCCACCAGGTGAATGCCTGACAAAGTAATAGTCATGAAGTGTAAAGTAATTAAAAAGTTTCCCAACTTCGGTTTCAAGCTGGCAAGATGTTTGAATATCGCGTTCACTTGGTAGTACATCAACGTTAAACTTCTGTAATGCATTTAATCACTACACATGATTACAAATAGCTGAGGAATTGAATCAAAACCTGTAGTTATCAAGCCAATGTTTGATTCACAAATCTCTGTCATTTTGTTGTTAATTCAAGAAAATGCTCTTAGCCTAAGCTGCATAGAAGTAGCACATGATTTTCGCCGTTAATTTTTGTACACAAATGCCGTTACCACTAAAGTTTGGTCTAAAACACAGTTAGTAGTCATACTTTATGGTGATCGGTGAAATATGTTTATTCTCATGTATCTCCGAATGCATTTTCACTTTGAACCTTTGTTTAAAAAATCAGCTTGATTTTCTTTTGTCTTAAGGCTTATTGTGTATGTCCCGCTGTTTAATAATTTATAATGAATCAATCTGACTCGGCGCTTAAATTATTCGTAACACCTACGGTCTGGAAACTTATAACTGCGTTGTAGTTTGGAACCGATGATACAATCACTACTGGTTCCTTAACATTTCTCATCTGGTTTTGATCACACTTAACTTAGATTCAAATACACCTTGACAATAATATTGATAATGACGAAATGTTCTGATGTACTATTGGTCGTACTATAGTATAGGTCAAATCTGTTTACTGCTTTCAGTATATGTCACGCTGTGGAATCGATCAAGTTAAATTCGAACTGGTGTTTTGAAACTGATTTCTTTGCAGCTACCAGCTAACAAACTGTGATTAATTCTATGGAGAACTGCTCATAGCTGGCCACACCACTACGCCATTGCCACGTTGATGAAACAAAATTTTTCATCAGAATTCTCTGCAAACATATTTTCACCGTCCGTATATTTAACAGAAGGTTGAAAAAGTCCAAAGGAAAAGCAACATGTTAAACATTTTTTATTTGTCCCTCTGAATTCAATCGTATGCACGAAGGACGCTTGTTACCTCTAATGATCCATCAACAGTCATATATTTTGTCATGATTCTATGCAATACTGCTTGCAAAACAGTCGACTGCTGCTTGAGATTTTCCCCGAAAATTTTATTCAAACATTCAGGTTATTCGAATGCTTTATACTCGTGAACTTCCTCAAAAATGCTATGAGTTATCTTAAATTTCTGTCTGACATTTTTATGTTTATGTTGTAGTAGAAGCAGGTAAGAAGAAAAGTGGAATGAAAACTGAGTGGAAGCTTATTTTAAATTATATTCTTAAACAGAGTAAAATGTAGATAAATCATGAAATGATCAGATTTATTCATACACCACATGGGATTGTAAAATGAACAAATTGTGTAAACCAATGTCCAAATAACTGAGACAGAATAAAAATTATTCAGCGAATTTCAAAATGGTCTCTTAACTTTCTTACCATTTGGAAAGGAAATAAATTATCAATTCGAAGAATCCTTCTAGTCAGTAGTAGGGAAGAAATGTGGAGAAAAAGAAGCTACATTCACATAATCCAACGGACGCAATCTCAGTCTATACATATTCGCCTTCAATTAGCTTCACTTTCTCGTCAAAACTAGAGTGTATTGTCAGTCTAGGTGGAAAAAGGAAGTACAGACCAAGGTTTATTTGCATCACACGAAATTCAAAATATAAAATATGTTGAAAAGTTGAATACTTATCCGGAGATTTCTAGGCAGCACTTAATGAACGTTGCTCAGTGAGTCCAGTTACAAACAAATAGTAGTTTGTACAAAGAATGAGGGATGATGATACTTTTAAAAGCTATACGGTTCAAATAATCCAACAGATGTGTTTTCCGTTCGCTTTGAAGTGAATGTCAGTAACTTGAAGATGTTTGAATCGCTAGATTTTATCTGCTTCAGTATTTTATTTTCCATTTAAAAAATTATGAACTTTCTTGATGTAGGATGTGTTGATCTCCTAATCTTATAGTGAATATCAAAATAATAATAGTAGTGATAGTAATAATTCTGCTAAGAATAATATAATACGTTAATGAGTGCTGTTAATCGAAAGCTTTCATATTTCTTCTCATTGCAGTGAAGCAGCGTGAGTCATATTTTTCTTTACTGTTTGTTTTTATTTCTGTTAGTCATACTTTTCTTTACAGTTAACTTTTATCTAGGTGATTCCTAAGCTGTCATTCTACAACAGGAGATATTCAAGCTGGCTTATTTCCCAGTATTTTTTTCTACAGTAATGAATCCTTATGACACATTTACACAGTCATCTACTCACAGCCACTTTAAAAGTCAATTTTAGCCTTACAAGTTTGACTTCTTACTACCGCTGTGTACTCGGCATATCTTTGCAGGTACAGTAGAATCATATTTTGTTGGTCTCATTTATCAGTGAAAGCTTTTCATAAACTTATCGGTTGGAAGAGTGATAATAATGGAAAATAAGGGTAAAAACCATTTTGTTAATCTGATGGCTCAACGTCTTGTCGAATTTCTAAGCATATGTATGCAGCTACAAATGAGATCAGACAGTGTAGAGGTCGATATATCATAAATCCATAATTCATTATAACTTCTTATTTACTTTTACTTTGTCTGTATATATTCTCTTCCTGGTAGAACTGAGTGAGTTTGTGGTTTTCTTGAAATCAAAATTATATGACAATTTGTCTGAAACAGTGAAGCCGACAATCATTTAAAATAAGGTATTAAGCAGATTCAAAATGAAGTAGCTCAATAGATGCATGGTTTAAATAGTGTTTTTAGGAGACGGAGATTATCTGAAAAATGTGATGTATTTGAGCTATACATTGCGAACAATCTGATCACACACTTACTTGTCAAGTCGATATATATGAAAAAATTAAGGGCAAATAAATTAAACAAAGTGACAAAAAGAGATTGAAGAATGATTAACACAACTTTTGGTAATCTTTATTTGATTGGATTACCTAAAGTTGTGTTAAACATTCTTAAATCTCTTTTTGTCACTTTGTTTAATTTAATTACTCTTAATTTTTTCATAAATATCGACTTGACAAATAAATGTGTGATCACATTGTTCGAAATGTATAGCGCAAATACATCACATGTTTCAGATGATATCCGGCTTCTAATAACACTATCCAAATTTATAAAAGGGGCTAATTGTTTGAAATTAATGGTTCAAATTAAGTCTTAAATATTTAAAAAATAAATGGTCATTTTGTATATGACACATTATACCGCCATATTAAGACACAATTTAGGGAAAGGCATGTGAATGTATACAGTGGAATGTTCGTTGAACAGAAACTGTTTATTATTGATATAAGTATAAAACGTGGGCACTGTGGTAGAGTATAACTCAATCATAGATAAAATTTCATTTTGATAGTTTGTGCTCGAAACGTCACCAGTTAATATTCGTGTATAATACTGTGTGATTTATCAAAATAAAATCTTATCTATAATACAGAAACTGTTTATGTTTATAGCTGAATAGAATAATCAATACCTACTGAATAGAGCACGGATATTTAGTCAGCGAATCTGGCGGAAATCTTTGAAAAGCTAGTGAAAATAGATTAGTATGACCATCTTCACTTCATTTATAAAAAATGACGTACATCAAGCAGAAAAGTACCCGTGTGTAACCAATTCACCAAAGTTCAGTGACGAATCGGAGAATTTCCAGTCAATTTAGGAATCAGTTTTCCCAAAAAAACTCCAAGGAAATTATTCTAGCACCCTTATTCTGGAGCCTGCAGCAAAATATCCTGCAACAGCTTTCAGTTTGTGCTGATTAAACGAAAGCGTATACAATAGGGGGCAGGTGATCCATTTGAAATGTCTGACGAAATGTTTTCCTCATAAATGTTTTCTGTGGTCACTGTAGTGTATTTCTTTAAAACTGAAAAAATAAAAACTGAAGCATAAATAAGCAGAGATTGTTGACTATTTTTGTATCAAACCTCTGAAGATCGTGATTAACAGGCGATGGAATAGCCCTGTATATTATACATAAAGAGGATTTTTATAGCCTTTTAAAATTTTCCATTATTATTTGACCACTGCATAAACATTTCCTCACATAGATGTAATAACAAAAGAATGATAACTGCTGTTATTGGCAACAAACAATCTAAATACCTCAAGTTCTAAATCTCTCTCAAATATACAACATTTGAAACTTTCATCGTTATGCTAAACATCCTAATTTCAAACAGAAATGTGACAAATGACGCAACATATATGTTCATCTCCTCCAGTAGATTTCAATCATAGTTTCTGATTCTGAACAATGCATTTTGAAAGTGATATACGTATATGTAAGTATGGCGCGTTGCAACTTATCATCAGACAGATTAGCTTGCATAATCAACAACTCATTTTGTTCACGGAGATACTTTCCACAATTAATTCTTCTTGAATGCATCACAGTGATTCAGCATTACTTGCAAGATGATGTTTTAGAAACAATTTATTCATCCAAATCACGTTTATAATCTTGATTTTAGTGCAGTAGTGAAGTACATTCAGATGCATACGAAACGTATAATCTGTGATTCAATTTACTTATTTTTGTAACATTTGCGAACTTCACATTCTAAATTGGCCTGAGATTCTTTTGAAATTTCGACAGTATTTCGAAAAACAAACCCACAATATTCCGTTTTATTATATTTTAACTAATGAATATTTAGTGTCTCAACATTTCTGCAGAACTGATTCAACATGGTTCTCACAACAGTCGAAAATCAATGAAGAGTTAACAGATAGCGCATATGAAGCAGTGAATTATTGCTGGTGAATTTTACATTCATTCAGATGACTTTTGTAAGTGAGAATTTTGAAACGTTGTGCACATAGAGACTCATCAAGCAAGCAGAAGAAGATCAGGTATTGTTACAATTAGGGAAAAGAATCTCAGTTACGTTTATGATCAGAAGTGTCACGGTATCATAAAAAGCCTGTGTGTTTCCATTATATGTTCAAAAGCGGAAGGATTGCGCTTATATCGAAGTGCTTTTACTTCGATTGCTTCAATACTGGAGAAATATTAAATATTGTGGATGAAGAATGGCTAAGAATTTATGCAAGGTGAATTTTCCTCTATCATTTATTCGACAAAATATATACATCAAAAGCTGAACGATGCCCAACATCTCACTAACGGTCATCGATGAGTATTTCACAAGACTAAGCAGATCAATCGAAATACTGATTTTACCATTTTAATGTTCCAGTAACTATTACTACTTATGATACACTGGAAAGGAAGGAACTGGTAGAATGTGCAATGCTAAAATGCAGTCACTAATTTTCTGTATATTGGGTTCATAATTTCTGCTTTTTGAGTAAGTGAATAGAACGGGATATCACCAAATGTCACATGTGAGTGTGTCTACTGGCAAATTTAAATATTCGGATTACAGAGTATCACGAAAAGTAAATGGCTATCAGGAACATGCGGATAACATTCTGAACAAAACAACTCTATGATGGCTATTTGACCTTAGTGACAACAGTGATTCAGAAGATTTTAAATTTTCGCACATGTAAAGCTGTAATAATCACTCAAATAGTGTTAAATTCCCAGCAGACTAAAGTCCATAAATTTGATGCTATCTGCAATAATCAAATTAACTCATATTTAAAGTTCACTTTTAAATGAGTCGCAATATCGCAGTACCAAGTTTTTTCTAGAAAACGAGATAGTGATTTCTACTGTAATTTTATTTCCTTTAGGGATTCTTCATGACTGCATATACTCACAAATTTGATTGTTTTCATTATTGCTATTTTCTGTCGATTCAGCGAAGATATGTGAGTTGTTTTTGTATCAGTTGCTTACGTTATTGGTAGCACGCAACCGGACAAATATTAGGTATGATCTTGATAACTGACTACTCGTTGAATCAAATTGAACGTACATTTTAATCTCATGTTAATTTACAATGATACAGGGTGTTTGGGAATATAATCTGTTTTAATTATTGAAAAGAGAACTCTAAATAGAATTCCCTAAATAGGAAACATTCTGTCTTCTATCGAATAAATAAAAATCAGAACAAGAATTATCTACGAAATGGCGGTTAGCTTTCTTGGTTTAGGTAAAATTCAATCAAGCTGACTGACTTAATTTCATTGCGTTATGTAAAGGGTTCAAACACCTGAGACTGAATTACTGACACTGAATCAACTGTGAATGTCAGCACACAGGTAGTCACATCCGGTAAAATTACAGAGTTTGAGGTTTCACATAATGCTACACTAGTGAAATGAGGTAAGCCAGAACTGAAAACCTCTAGTATGAACATAAACACCAAATCCTTAGCATTCAATTAAGAATTATTTTCGTGGAACATAGGGAAATGTTCCGAAAATCGTTTAAAGCGAAACAGCAAAGACCAAATGTCAGATCTAATCGTTCTTCCGACAGCTGCACACTTTATCGAAAAATAAGCTGGAAGCAATTATAGTGGTTTCCAAACAAGTCTTCGTCTGGCTTTAATATATATTTTGACAGAGAACTAATGTGCAGAATTGAGATGCATTCATATTACGAAATGATCTACTAACTTTGAATGATAGTTTATTCACTTTATTGTAAAAAACTTGTTCTACGAATTTCGTCCAATGTCATTCTTTCAGTCGCTGAATGTATGTAGAATATGAACTTTAACTTTGTTATTCCTACACTAAATAGAAAGAGTATTTCTTGTTTATTTATAATAAAATAATGGTTGGAAGATCACAAACGATTTACATTTGTGTGTGATGTGCAAAAATAGACCTCATATTATTTATCGTAGATCACTTTGCTCTAAATATATAAATTAATGTCATCTTGTCATCTGAGATGGGCTCATTAGAGTGTGACACAATCAAATTTTGCAGATGTTATTGTATGATTAGTTTGCTTCACTTTATTGAATTTTATCAAGAGAACGTCTTCTGTATAAACTTTTGCTTTCCAACTAAATCATCCAATATAATATACACTAGTGAAAATGTGAAAATGAAGTTGAAGTGCGGCACACTATTTCAGTCTCCAATATATACCGTAATTGCTGTCACTTCGTTAAACTACCGATAAATTGAAATTCGGCTAATCGAAATTCTCCTAATTCAAAGCCGAGAATAACAGCTGTATTTCAACTGCTGAGCTGAATCCCTTAAGAATATTTTATCATAAAATATGACTTTGAAGCTTAGAAAGTATAAATCTAATTTTTCAGACTAAAATTTGCCTTTGCGAAAAGCTATAATACTTGAAACAGATACATCACTACATAAGTAATTTAGGGCATAAAGACGTTGTAAAAGGTATCTCAAAAACTGTGATAATTGATGCATCCTCTCTATTTCTGCTTGAAATCAAATAGTCTATTTATACTGGCCGTTCATTCTTCATGCATACAGGTCACAGTGCATGCCAGGCCCCGAATTCGTATATACATATCTATATTCATTTGTGTATGTGTTAACAAAGCAGAGGTTCACGAATAGAAAGTGTACCATAATTAATTAAATTATAGTAAATGTTTTCCTGATTACTGTGAAAAACCGAAGGTTGCACAAGCATTTGTGTTTATGACTGAGCGATGCATATGAAAACAATATAACCGCATTTAGAAACCGATAACATGAAACTCAAATAACCCACTTAACTCATTGTTTAATATACGAGTGTTTTCCACAATATAGTTGCCCAAGGTGAGCTGATGAATTTCTGTGAAAATATTTTAGCCAGTTTTTTCCATAGTTATTGTTGCTAATGCAAGTCAACCAAGGCGTACTGTGTGACATAATTACTACAAGTTTTAAAACGTTAAAAACATTTTACTCAAATGAATTACTATTCTGGTCATTTTAATCAGCAACCCATCATTTGACACTTCTTCCAGCAGATTACGTTTGATCTATCAGACAAAGATCAACTTTAACTCTTCAGAAATATGAATGAACACAGTGAAAATAATTTACTCCAATGTAGTTCTTTTAGGCAGGATCTTTGAAGGTTATTATGAAATCCTTTCCACAGTATTCCTTTCAAATCTATCATTAATCAAGCAATGGAACACTACTTTCAGCATTTCGAAGGTGATAACACTTGACGCACTGCCATCATGACGATATGTTGGTGGAAATTGGCATATTATGCACGTAATGGTTATTGATATGAATTTCTTTATTCATATGACTCAGCATATCACTAAAGCAAGAGTTTTCCCTTTTAAATTCTGGAGCTAAGGCGTTTAACCTAACAGCTTCAAGCTCAGAATTCCTTTAGGGAATCCTAAACTTAGAAAAGCTTTGCATATAATTTACAGTACTTCAGATTGATTGTTCTCTGTATATACCTGAAGGTAGTAAACTATCGTATTCAGTGTACTCTTCTGATCAGATTTCCCGTTGTTAGGCCGAGCACTTGAAGCACTTCTTCTTTTCCATATCACTCAGGAAATCAAACGTAAAACTTCAGCCGTCATGACTTGGAAGGCCTATGGATATGTGGCCACAGCTGAGTTGTCTATGAAATTCATCAGTTGAACAATCCTTATCATAAACAACACAAGTACTTTCAATTGTTTTGGTACAAAAGAAAAATGAAGACAATATCGTTCGGTCATTTGTCCTAAATGACAGGAGTTCTTGTATCTTCTTGATTATTACGATAACTTTTGAAGGTGTACTTTACTCGAATATATAATGAAAGGGGGCCACATTTCAATCTCCTGCATGTTATTTATTGAATAAAATAAACTCGAATGTGCTTGTTTGTATGCATTAGAAAATTCTGCTAATTATTCACCTAATATGCTGGACTCAATTGTCTACTGGATATTTCCCAAAGAGAAACAGTATTACTCACTCGATTCCACTTCTAATATAAATAATTGGTCATACTTTTGTCAACTTATATGATATAGAACCAATAAAGGAATCACATACTGCCACTGAGTCTAAGTTTATTGCACATATTTGTCGAAATATGTGTATACCATTAATTTTAGATAGTAATTCATTGGATTAATTAAAAGAAATCATAAGCTTATTTAACTTATATTGTCCACAGAACTATTTAGTACAAAAATACCCGAGGGTGAGTAACAATTCGAATTTTATTCTCTCATTTGCTAACCGAAAATGAGACAGTAGTCTCCGGTTATTTATTGTGAAATAAATGTTGGAGAAGTTCAATGAATTTACATTTGTGTGAGGTGGCAAAACGAGATCCATATATTTTAAATAATTTAGCCTTATAATCTAGTGATTTTATTTTTAGATGTATAAACTAGTATCTTTTTGTCCATTATCATCTGTTCAAATGAGTGTTACACAATCACATTTTGTTAATAACACCGAAAATATAGTTTCCTTTGATATATTAAATATTAACATGTGACCAGTAATTACGAATTTTGTTTTGTTTCATCTACCAGGTAGTAAGTACATTGATGAATATATACACAAAGGTTGATAATGTGATATGATAATCTAGGTTAAAAGTCTAAATATATTGAGGAGGAATTTTATGGAAGGCCACAGAGATAAGGATTAAATGTGAGCGCGAAATGGTGTAGTAACGAGAAAAACCACTTTATCCAAGAATTAAATGGCCAAAATTTGCATGGCATACAGCGTTCACACACTGTGATCTATATACGTTTGAATTATCTGTCTATGCTGAAATGTCATAAGCTGAACAGAAAGAGAAATTTCATAATCACCTGCCTGCCCTCGTCAGGTTGGCTTTTGTTAGATTGATATTCCTTGTGCACCCTTTCCTTTTCCCCATAGCATCTAAAGAATTAAACGCAGAAATTCTGTCACCTTCGATCACAAAGAATATTAGATGAATAGCTACAGTTGAACTGTGTGCGAAGTTCAGCAATCTACCATTTTAAATCACAAACAATAAGAGTACCATCCAATTATCTCTAGTATGAAGAAAGACTGAAGCTTATCTTGTTCAGTCAGCAGTAATAAATGTTCCCTTTGAAGGCTTTTACAAAAAAGGACTTGATTTATCCTTGGCAAATTTTCTGGTTTACTTGAAAGTTGTCTTCTCGTTCAGCTTGCATTTGGTAAAGCTAACATTGTGTTTCAAACACAGTGCGCTTCACTGCAATTTTACGTTAAGTTTACGTATTAAACTATCGTTAAATACTGTCGCAATCCTTCTCAGCGAGTGAAATTGTTTTCGCTGTATACATGATGCACAATTGAATGGAGTTTCTATCATGTAATCACGAATCAATTATTTCTAAATTCCAATGCACCTACCCTTCAATATCTTGCAGCTAGTTTATCACATTCCACGTAACCACTGGAATGATTTCCAGTTGATTTTCACATCTGAGAAACAATTCCACCCGCAATTTTGTCAAATACTGTTACACGTTGTATCATACGTTTATAAAGTAAACGATTTGAACAATATCATTCATCACAAAATAACACCAATTTGATAGACACTGAAAGTATTCAGTAATCGAATAACTGCTTTCTCTCAGATGCACAATATTCATCCACAAACAACTCACCACATTTCAAATCTAACACCTTCATATTACGAGGCAAACCTACCTACAGCTTGATTGAAGCAACCTAAGAGCACGCCCAGGAAGCTACACATTAATTTCCTAAAGCTTATTTTCATACAGGATAACTGTTATTCTGTATGAAGTAATCCGTTTATGCTCAAAGGCGCATCCTATTCCACAACTCAGTCGGAAGTCAGTTTTCTGAGTATATTTCACAGTTTTAACTGAGTCTTTGCCTATTATTTTTTGTCATACTATCAGCCAATTTGGAAGACACAGGTATGTTCATATTTTTCCAATCCACTGTGGAACATAATATATTAAACGGTTCATATACGTAGCGAATAACTTTACAAAGATGAAATGAGTATTAGGAATTATTCTCAATATATCTCGTCACAATTATGTGTGAAACGATTATGCATGACGCATAGAAATGTTAGTAACAGTATTCATATGCAAAAATACTTGTGTTGGTACCTTCCTGCTTCGGACAATAGTTGTCTTCTTGTTCAGCTTGCATTTGGTAAAGCTGACGTTGTATTTTGAACACAGTGTATTTCATTCCATTTCTACGTTAACCTAACGTATTACACTATCGATGAATACTGTCACAATCCTTCTTAGCAAATGAAATTGTTTTCGCCGTCTACATGATGCAAATTTGAGTGGAGTTTCTATTATGTGACGACGAATTAAATAGTTCAAATTTTCAATTCATTTGCCTTGCAGTATAATATATTTATTGTACCCTATATGACGACAGTTTAAGTAAATTAATTAATCATGTAATCACGAATTAATTAGTTCTAATTTTCGATTCACTTACTCTTCAATCTCTTGCAGTTAGTTTATCACATTCTAAGTAACCACTGGAATGATTTCCATTCGATCTTCACATCTCAGAAACAGTTCCACCTGCAACTTTGTCAAATACTGTTTATAATTACACGTTGTATCATACGTTTATAAAGTAAACGATCTGAACAGTATGATTCATCACAAAAATGCACCAAATTGACACTCATTGAGAGAAGGAAATAACCAAATAACTGCTTCCTGGTGCGTCGGTGACACAGCGGTTAGAACTCTCACTGACTGTCCACATGCTCCGAAGTTCGATCCCCTGCCGACGCACACCTAATACCAATGGTCGGGCTGCTAAATTTGGGCTACCGATATCACATGCTGAAAATTCCATACTTGTACCAAAAATACGGTGTGGAATCAAGCTATGATAAAAAATAAAAAATGAAATAAATAAATATACACACTATTCATCACCACTCAGCTCATCAGGATTTGAATCCATGATCTTTATTTTACTAGGCAAACATATGACCATACTGAAACAACCTAAGAATATGGCTAGGAAACTGCACATTACTTCACTTACGCTTATTCTCGTTCAGGATAACTGTTATGCCATACAAAGTAATCCGTTTATGTTTGATGACGCATTTTATTCCACAACTCAGTCGGAAGTCAGTTTTCTGAGTATATTTCACAGTTTTCACTGTGCCAATGTCCATTATCTTTTGTTGTCCTTCGTTCTCCTTAAATACAATTTTGCTTTAATTTTATGGACTTCAATATTTCGGATTCATATAGGACTCATAGGTATGTTTGTATTTTTTAAGTCTATTGTGGTACATGAAACACCATAAGGTTCACTCACGTAGCGAATAACTGCACAAGGATGAAATGAGTATTAGGAATTATTCTCAATATATCTAGTCACAATTATGTGTGAAACGATTATGCATGACGCATAGCAATGTTAGTAACAATATTCACTTGCAAAATATTTATGGTGAAACTTGATATAGCTGTGATAACTTTCCTGCTTCGGACAATAGTTGTCTTCTGGTTCAGCATGCATTTGGTAAAGCTGACATTGTGTTTTGAACACAGTGTATTTCATTCCATTTCTACGTTAACCTAACGTATTACACTATCGATGAATACTGTCGCAATCCTTCTTAGCAAGTGAAATTGTTTTCGCCGTCTACATGATGCAAATTTGAGTGGAGTTTCTATTATGTGACGACGAATTAAATAGTTCTAATTTTCGATTCATTTACTCGGCAGTTTAATTGAAATCTGGAGTAATGTGAAGTTGATTTTCACTTCTAACTAAAAATGATTCTCATTAGGAAGTGTGCACTTCTTCGCTTGTTGACAAGGTTGCCTTCTAAGATTTTCATTGATAAATCAGAGCTGCTGAAATGAGTAACAGAGGGAAATAAACGAACTTGTCTGTCGTCATAAACTATCCAGTAAAATAAGTTATTTCTGTTTAATGTCGAGTTAGATGCACATATATATATGCAAAGAAATAATTCAATATTTTTATGTGTTCTCTCTGACCTTCTTTCATCCTCTTTCCTTATCTGTCATTGTATCTAAATATTCTGAAACCTTGTTCTAATATTTTGTTGCGAATTGATGATTACCACTCAACTCCTGACATTTTCGGAAATTTTGAATTTCTCAGAAAAATTAGGTATGAAAAATAATTGAATGCTATATCAGTAACGATGAATCTCATATATCTGTGAATAGTATTCATGTTATCAATTTTTTCATAAGACGGAAAGATAATGGAAGCAAGTAGTGAATTTTCATCGTTTCCTAATGAGAAAACAGAACATATTCATTATTATAGAGTGGATATCTTAGTCTACCGGTTTCACTGGTGCATTATATCATTGTAGCGGAAAGAAGTAAGCCAAAGTTGATTCTATTAACTACGGTTTGCCTGAGATAAAAGTAGTATAAATTTGTGTGTTCAGCATTGTTCTCTCGAAGTACCTTAGTGAAACACTTCATATAATATAATGCGTTTAAGAGAATTTTAAAGGAATTCACTAGTTTTTTTAACTGACATTTAAGATTACTATTTTCACTACTCTCAAGTCTGTGTGGAGGTCAACAGCACTCAGCATCAAAAATAAGATCCGGATTTTCAACTGCAATGTGAAGTCAGTGCTACTATACGGATCAGAGACTTGGCGCGTCATGAAGAGCACATCAAACAAACTACAGACCTTCATTAACAGCTGTCTTCGCTCAATACTCAGGATCAGATGGCCAGAAAAGATCGGTATTAGGGATCTCTGGGAGCGAACTAACCAAGAACCGATTTTGAAACAAATAGGCAGGAAGAAATGAAGATGGATTGGCCATACTCTAAGGAAACCATCAAGTGACATCACTAGACAAGCCCTCGAGTGGAAACCGAAAGGGAAGCGGCGAGTTGGTCGTCAGTGCAAGGGTGACTTAGAGGAGGTCATGTGAAGAGGAGATGAAAACTTGTGGGCAGACTTGGAGCCAGTCGAAGACTCTAGCAGAGAACCGAACGCAATGGAGACGCATGACTGAAGCCCTATGTTTCTCTAGGAATTAAAGGAAACAATAATAATAAGATTACTATACGTGTACTGAAGTCAGTTTGCAGAATATATATGACTTGCCATTTGCACACTTTACGTGAAATTTCTCTACATAATTAGATTTCTAGTAGATAATTCATAGTCACGTAGTGTGCATACGGAATGCCTTTATTTCGAGGGAATTTGTAGACTACTGTCAACAGCTTTTGACTTTTAAGTGCTATTTGCTTATTGATGCGGAGCACGTCATTAGAATCGGCCGTTCAATTACGTCAGAAGATGCTATTCAACCATCACCAGCAACTTCTATTACTTCCTCAAGTTCTCTGCCAACTGTTTATCTCCCACCAAACTTTCTACAAATGTCTGGTGCTCTTGGGGATATATGCTAAGGTTTTATAAAGACCTGCTTGAAGCTATTACGTTTCCGACAAAACAAAAATGATTCGTCGATTGTAACCCAACTTTTCATGTTTCCCATAAATTACAACTCTCTCATAACAAAATAGTGAGGCCGATGATTACGACGAGTGAGTGAAGTATATCAACGTTTTCTTCCTACTTTGAACTTTTACCTGCACATTTTTGTCATTCAGAGAAGTCCAACATAGACACATATTTCAACTTATTCTCCCATCAAATACGAATTATTTTTTGCAGCAATAAAATAGAAGTAATAATGAAAACAATCGAAGTAGGACGATACCAAGTGACTAAAACAAGAGGTTTGCTATCAAGTTGATACTTGTAGCCACACCAAAGATAACGCTGAAAGATGTTTCAATGCAACAACTGGGGTCGCGTTATTTGATACAACTAGAACTGTAGTATTCTACTTGTTACTGGAGCCATTTGAACGATAATTGATTAGTATCATATGCCTAAAGGAGACTGTTTATAAACACAGTGTCATAGCAAATAGCCTTACTCATGTCCTAAACTATGAATCGAAGAGTTTCAGAGATGATGCAACATATTTCCCTACTTCAGCTTCACATTTTAGTACATAATCAAAAGTCATATTTTTAAAGTGAAGTATGAGAGAATTCATCTGCCTAGGAATAGATTAAAATGCTTCATTTCCTTTGTGAATATCGAAGAAGTTAAGATAAATACCTGAGCCCAAATATAAAATGGCATTTTTGAGAGAGTACTTTGCTCATTATAGTTTTAATTCTTTCTTTCGTGTTGAAACATAGGACTTTAGAGGCACATTCTGACTGCGCTCTATAATCTACATCCATATTCAGTTGGTTCTAAAACTACCCATGAGCTACCATTCCTTCTTAGCATGATCACGTCCATGTCACTTTTGGATCCTCAACTAGTCTACTTACATTCGTGGTCCAGTTGAAGCACACTTATAAGGTAAACACACTCGTAAACATGTATGTAAACAAGTGCAATACAGACCATCGTTTGTCAAGAATTACTTCGAATTACTAAGATTACTAATAAATAAGTGCATTATGTATTGGCCCCACTCAATTCCCAACAAAATTATTAGACTATCTTCCTGTAAGGTTAAGCGGGGATCGACATGTTCTAAGCTATATCCAGGCCTTCTCAGAGTATCTACTGCTGTCAAATTACAGGATGTAAAGCCTATTGATAAATATTCAGAAATATAATAGAGCGTACGTCCTACCAGTCAGAAGTGACCCTGTGAATAATTTAGTAAAAATGATGGAAGCAGACCACAATGAAAGTAAATTTATACATCGAACATTCATTTACTTTTATTCATGTGGTACAAATTAAAAGACTCTGAAACTGAGGAATGTAATTTCCCGTTATAGTGACTATTTGCTTATCATTTATCATGTGGATTTCATGCTTGAAATTAAAACATGGTATGTTGTTAAAAAAACAAGCTCCACAAATGCCAACCGCTTCCACAAGTAAGTCAATTTCTTCATATCATACTGTTTGTTCAAAGCAACAATAATACATAGACGATTTAGGAGACAACGTCTACTTTTACTGTATGTATAAGTTATTGTTTCGTTATCACGTTTTCCCTGGACAAATATCGCTAGCTCAAAAGTACCAAGGTTGATATTATCGTAATAATGCAGAATCAATTGTAAATCTCGCATCTGTGAAAACTATTAGAAATAACGGAATAGACTTCGGAATGAAAAAACATACATCCATAGAACAGGCATTTCCTGTAGAAATTATTTGAAATCATCAATTCATAGAATAATCCAGAATATTCCCTAAGGAACATTGCTTAATGACTGACCCTACCTGAAGAATGCAAAATCACTTTAATAAATCTGACTATGCATATATTCGTATATGAAAATAGGGTAATATAATGACGAATAAAGTAAACAAAGTAATAAGGTGTACAAGAATACGGGGGATAGTAATTGACACAAATTCCATTAATATTATGGAATAAGAATTATCACAGTATTTTAAGTGGCATGATAAATTACTTGTTCACAGACCATGACGGCTTCATTTTATGAATTAGCACAGCTTTTTTGTAGATCAATTAGTCCGAAATAGGGAAATATTAGATTATATTGTGTTTTGTACACATAATTTGGGATACATGTGATTAATTCACCGTGCTTCCATCATCTTTGTTGAAACCCACTGTTTTGCATTTTGTCCTATCTGTCATTTTTCTTCTCAACATAAGTTGAATGAAGTATATTTGTGATAAGGCACTTTGACATGTGTTGTGCAAACAGATTTTTCTGATTCAATCCATGGTTTAAGAACTAAGACCATTCAATAATTTTAATTTATTACAGACGAAGTTTCTCCTTCTTTAGATTGAAAATTGGTGTCGAATTGTAGGTACCATTCACCTTCCCGACGAGAAACATAAGTCTCAACTAGAAATATGTTTTGTCTTCTTCATCTATTCAATTCCACACGTAAATCATAGTTAATAATATGTATGCAAAAACTTCACACCATGAGGGTGTGTAATTCCACATTATTTTTGTAAATCATACTGTGATAAAAAGCAGTTCCCCATCAACAGCTGATGGGAAAAGGCGAATGATCAATCTAACACTGATAAAATTAAACTTGTAGCTGAAAGTAGGATAAGTGCTTGACTACATTTTTCAGAAGCACTAAATCTAAAACAGTTAAAAATCTAAGTAAATTTGGGTAGCATCATTTAATGAGGAACATTACCTGAAGAATAAAGAATTACGAAATACACTTCGGTTTATATGACCACACATCCTTTTGTTAATTTAGTTTATATGGAAATGGGTAAATAAAAGGCCGAATAAAGTAAACAAAACAATATGATATGCAATAGTAACATTTTTTATTAATCCCTTTGGTTCCGAGTGGAACATAGGGCTTCAGCGACACATCTCCGCTTTGTTCTATTTGGTGTTTTACTCTTCACCTGGCCCCACGATAGCCCATAATCTCTCATCTCATCCTTCACAAATGATCCTCCTATCACCGTAGGACGACTTAGTCGTCGCTTATAATTGGGATTCCACTCGAGCGGTAGCCCACATTGTGCGGGATGTCATTTGATGGTCTCCTCAACGTCTGCTTGACCCATCTCAGTTTTCTCACACATATTTGTTGGGCGATCGGCTCTTGGTTGGTTTGTTGTCAGTCAGAGTTTCTCGTTACTAATTATTTCTGGCCATTTGATCTTCAGTATAGAGCCAGCGAAGGCAGGTGTTGATGAAGGCCTAAAACCTGTTGTAAATCCTTTTCGTGACACGCAGTGCAATTTTTTGACTCGCATAGAAGGACCGACGTCACATTTGTGTTGAAATTCCAAGACTTGTTCTTTATACTGCCTGAGTGACAGCAGAATATTTCTAAACTGGTTTCAGGTTGATGAAGGCTAATCTTCTATTTCCTTATCTGCCTGACTTTGACATCTTCATTGGCATCCGCCTGTAGCTTCCTAGATAAGTAAAGGAGGTAACCTCTATCAAATATCTCCCGTTGATAGTGATTAATGTTAGTTGTTGTTGTTGGTTGGTCATCTTCATCACCTCAGTCTTCTCTATGTTCACCTGAAATTCTATTTTCACTGCCTGCCACTTCTGCCAGTTTATTGCTTTTCGCCTGTAAGTGTTCGAGTTTGTGTGACATTAAACATAAGTCATCCACACGCGAAATCCAGATCTTCTAGAGTCTTCTCATCGGTACAGCGTATTCCTATCTTCTCACTTCGAACGCGCAGTCTGACGCATAATCCAATCCACTACAATTAAGAATATCATCAGTGATAATAGGCATCCAGCTTGTCTTACTCTTGTATTCACTTCGAACGCCTTGCTGACTTTTCCGTTCTGGATCTCCTGACACGTGGAAGTGACATATAGCTAGCTATTGAATGAGGTTGATAAAGACTTGGACATTGCATGTCGTGGTGTTGAAGCAGTTTCCAAATTTCTTCTCTGTCAATAACAGACAAATGTGGAACTTAACAGAATTAACTTATGACAATACACCGTTATGTTATTTAACTTTACAGGTGTTAATGTACAACAAAATGAACTTATTCTAGTACCTTAATGATAAATTACTTTGATATAATTCCTTAAGAATAAAATAAAGTACACGTTATTGGTTGTATGACAGGTGAATCTCCGAATGAAAATACACAAATCGTGACATCTAGGAGGTCCTGGACCTAGCTAAAGAGAACAACACCAAATTGTACAAAGTGGAGACGTATTTTTGAAGTCCTATGTTCCACTCGCAACACAGCGAAAATGTATCCATCGAAAAACAGATAAGAATGTTTCATTTATTTGATGAATTTCGAAAAAATTCTGATAAATATCTGCGCCCAGACGTAAAATTGCTGTTTGAAGTGACTAATGTTATCACTACAGTTTTAAGCCTTTTTCATAGTAGAACACAGGACTTTAGTGGCACGTCTCAGTTGCACTCGATACCTTGCATTCATATTCACTCGGTTCTACAACTAATCACGCACTTATGTTCCTTCTTCCCATGACTGCTTCCATCTCACTCTCGGGTCTTCAACTCATCTATTCCCATTCGTGTTCCTCTTGAGACACACTTAAACTTATAAGTATATTACAAGGACCAGCATCAGTCATAAATTACTTCGAAGAATAATAAAGTGTCAATGCCTTCACTATTTCAATGGATTTAGATGACACATAATTCTGTTGTTTTCGCAATAGAAGTGACTGATATTTCTCATCAAAAATCATCAAAACACGCTTAAGACAATCTCTGTGATGTGTGTGTTTCTCCACTGAGGGTGAATAACTGATAAAGTTAAATCATTTTTTAACACAACAATGTCAGAATATTTCCTCCCACATTCTCGACGTTGTATATTTTTCATCCATCTTTGCACATGATACTACACTGATTATCGTAATTGAAACAGTTTATTACATCGATGGATGACACCTGATCAAAATAGCTAACGCCTCATAAAAATAATTTCACCTAATACCGGCACCAGATACGAAAACACAAACCCAGAGTCTGATCGTGGCTTTTCCTTATCAAGTGTCAATATATCTGATCACTGGAAATGCCTGTCTTTTTCCAGGCTTCAGACATTTAGAAACAGAAGTCAGAACTTTTGCCTGACTATATCAAAACTTCAAAATTATACTTTTGGCATACTTTGTGCGTCGGTGGCATAGTGGTTAGGACTCTCGCCGACCATGCACATGGTCTGGGGTTCTATCCCCTGCCAGCGCACACCCGATATCTATGGTCGGCCTGAATTTGGGCTACCGATATCCATGCTGAAAATTCCACACTTGTACTGAAAATACGGTGTGGAATCAAGCTGTAAATCAAAATAAAATAAATTTTTCGATTCTCATAGGATGACTGTAGACTGTATTATGCATTGCTTTTAGTGAATGTTATGCTATTAAATGTCAAAATATTCAGAAGGATGCAAGCAACTAATCACTGAGGCTGTTATCAATAGTAACACTAATTTCTTCGTTTGACCTTGGAGTCTTGAATCAATTTCTAAGAAAACAAGACCACACATATGGCTAAATATCTGATCACTCAATGGTGTGGAGTGTGTCTGAGTGGCTAAACTTAAATTAGAGTCATCTCAAATCCGTTTACAATTCTTAATGGTATCCTGAAAGGAGTGTTACACGATTTTAAAATCTAATCGGTTATCGTTGTTGTACACATTTGATGACATTTATTATGATTTATGGAGACTAATCACTTTTTAGGTTTTTTATTTAAAAATAAGCAAACTATAGTTGTTGGATGTTGTGATGCAGACAATATTGGTAACTGTTCACAAGTTCAACAGGTGAAGCATTCACACCACAGCATCTTTCAAAGTGAAACATCTTATCGGTTAGAGAACCATAGGAAAACCTGGGAGTACTAGACAGCTGTTTCGTCAGCATAGTTTGGGACTCCTCATTAATACGTACCTACCGGGGTTCTAACCGATTTTGGCTTATGATGAAATCCTTCAACCAATCAAACAAAATTCCTACAAACCAATAGTTGAAATGTGATAAGTTAATAATACTCCTGAATATCATATCAAATGATCACAATCAAGCGTTAACAAAGTTTAGTGACTGATGTACACATGTTTTTCTCCACTAATAACAAAGAAATGTACTGAGAAAAGCATTCACATTATGCAAACAATTTTCTTTTTATAGTTTCTCCAATAAATGGCGTATGACAGATAACAAAAGAAAATATTTTATTTGAAATTCAGTCACTCAAACAGCTTCTACTGAGAGAAGTAGGTTTGATCCCAGAAGGTATTCACTATCCCTTCCTTTGTGTAAACGACACACACTTGCAAGCCACTTTAACGAAGCGTTATGTAACCACCAATGGCTGTGTGGTTAGCATGACAGAGTTCATAATGTCACATTATCAAAAGTTCCGTGAAAGCGCATTATAACATTTCACCAGATGAATTAATATCCCACATAATTACACTTCTTGAAATATCAAAAGGTGCTTTTGTGTGTTTCATAATTATACCTAAACTCACACATTAGTGAGCAACGTTTATTAGACGTTTTATGCTTGAGCTATAAACAAAAAAGGGACAATCAAAATAATTCACCTTTCAGCCTTCTTCCCATAACTGCTTTTATGTCACTCTCGGATCCTCAACTCGTCTAATCCTATTCGTGTTCCACTCAAGACACACTAAAACATTTATAAGTATTGTACACGGACCAGCATCTATCCAAAATTAATTCGAAGAATAACAAAGTGTCACTATCCTCACTACTTCAGTGAAGTTGGATGACACATAGTTCTCTTGTTTTCGTAGGAAAAGTGACTGATATTTCTCATCAGAAATCATTAAAAAATGTTTCATACAATCTCCGCCATGTGTGAAGTGTGGTTTCCAAACTAACACTGAAAAACTGATGAAGCTAAACTATTTTCGTAACACAACAATATGCCAGACATTTTTCCCCGAATTATTAAATTTATCATGCGTTTCTACATATTATACTAGATGGAGTATCTTAATTGTTACATAGATGGCTGACACATAATCAAACTAGTAAATTGCTCATAAATTAATTTCAGCTGTTACCAGCACCAGATACGAAAATGAAACTAGAAGTCTGGTCGTGGCTTTTCTTCATCATCTCTCCGTTTATCAGGTCACTGAAAATACCACTCTTTCATCTGGCCTCAAACATATAGAAACATATGTCAGAACCTTTTGTCTGACTATATCCGATCTTTGAAATTATACCTTTAGCAATTTTAATTCCTACAGTATGACTGTAGACTACATTGTGCATCGCCTCCGGTGAATGTTGTATTTTAAACTGTCGAAACACTTTGAAGGTTATGTTAGAATCACACGATCGCTTGGGTTGTTATCAATATAATTATTAAGGTCCCCTTTTTACTTCAGAGTTTTGAATTCATCTCCGGGAAAACAAGACCACATCTGTGGATAAATGTATGATCACTTAACGACGTGGATTGTGCGAGTGTATCTGGTTAGTATGATGTATTCTGATACATCAAGTGTAAGAAATTTAGTAAAAATTAGAGTTATCTGAAAATTGTCTTCAATTCTTAGTGGTATCCTGTTGGGAGTGTCATGCGATTTGAAAATCGAACTGGTCATCGTTGTTGTACACATTGGATGACATTAATTATAAGCAATGTGGACTATTCACATTTTGAGTTTCATTTAAAAATAAGAAAATGAAGACGGTGTTCATTGTAGCCGTTGGATGTTGTGATGCAAACGTGTGAATATTAATCCACGACAGTATATCTGCAGGTCAGATTTACTCAACTGGCCTTAACCATTCCTCCATTCGCTACAATACTTGTAACTTTTCACGAGTTGAACATGTGCAGCAGTTACGCCATAACATCTTTCAAGTTGAAAAATGATAAGTTGAAAATGTTTCTGAATATCATATCAAATGATCACAATCAGGTGTTAACAAAGTATAGCGACTGAGAAACAGACATTTCGCCCCACTAACAACAAAGTAATGTACTGAGAAAAGCTTTCATATTATTCAAATAATTTTACCACTATAGCTTTCCCCAATAAATGGTGTATGAAAGATAACTTCAGAAAATATTTTATTTGAAATTCACTCACCGAAATAGCTTCCAACACAGCAAGTAAGTTTGACCATTCCTTTGTGTGAATGATAGGTTAGTAGTCAAGTAGTAAACATTATTATTAGTGACTTACATGTTTTCTAGCCACTTAATCGAAGCGTTATGGAAACATCAGCTCTTGTGTGGTTAGTATGATAGAGTTTATGTTGTCACATTATCGAAAATACCGCGAGACTGGATAACATATGACACCTGATGCATTAACATCTCACATAATTACACTAATTGCCATATCAATATGTTCAGTTGTCTGTTCCATAATTATACATAAACTCACAAATTATTGAGCAATGTGTATTAGATGTTTTACGTTTGGACTGTACACAATTACAACGACAATCAACGGAATTTACCTTTTCTCCTAAATATTTTTTCCACCACAAAATATCTCGATAAATGAAGTCGAAGAATTATTACGAAAAGTTAAAAGTTTGAGCTCCATCCTCTGCAGCATACGAAATGTTTCGTTGACGGAAACTACTCGAAAATTTTACGAATTGGTAGGTACTGCTTTAAACCCTTGATGTATGTCAGGAGTAGGCGTTTCCTTGAGCCACAGCACTGCACTAAGCTCGTTCGCAGGATGCTCAGTAAGACTCGTTTTCATTTGAAGTCTTTTTTTAAATATCTAAATTATTTGGTGAATGATTCCATGAAGTATCCATGCCTACAGATGATTCATTCGGATGAGATGAGCACGCATACCTGCATCGATAGGCACCACTCCACACTTCACGTATTCTGCCCTATAATGCAATGCCGAAAATCTAAAACTTTTAAGGAAAAGTATAACTGATGTTGAAAGGTTACAATCTAATATGATTTTGTTTTGCTTAGTTCATTTATGTGGGTGTTTGTCGTGAAAGTGAATAATCTCTATTCGATAAATGCAGGTACTTCGACAGGAAACGGTAAACAAGGTGAGCCTGTTTGTGGATAGTGGGTGGCAGTAACAATCCAGTTTACATGCTGTGAGACATCATTTTGCATTTTGAATCATGTTGAACCTGCTTGGTTGCTTTTACAATGCAATAATATTGCTGTTATCTTTTTTCACAGTGAATACATCAACTTTGAAGTGTTTGCAAAATGGCCGACTAAATGAACAATAGTAAATAGTGGTACTTTAGTGAACGATGGCTGTTAGATAATTGAATCATCATGAAACTAGATTACATAGAATATTCTCTCCAAAATTAAGTAATAACAGCAATCAAAATCATAAAATCACAGATGCATCTCATATGCATCCATAGTACTGACACAACCTCCAAACTACTTCACAGTTGACACTAAAGAAGGATTTTTTTAAAGAAAACAAAGTTAAGGTAGAGGATTCCCCAACATTCTATGTTCAGTTAAACGATAGTGTGTGGCGTTTCAATTTATTCCACTCATGATTTTCTGGATCCAGCTTATTTAGGCCGGAGTTTCCCATCATGAACGGCTTTTATTCACTCCAAGGCTTCGCAACATAATAGTTGGCTAAGTGTAGACAGAAGCACGATTCCTCCCTAGTTCTTGTGAAAGGTTAAGTGTTCCATTCTTGGGAGTTCCACGGGTGTAATCTTCTTCCAATCCGCACATATCTTTCTTTCTGCTCACACCTTTTCCACTATTGCAATGAAATTCCCACGGAGTTCTATGGTTCCACTTTTAGTGCCTTCTGAAAAATACCATCTGCATTTCTGGTTTCCAAAAGTATTTTTGAATTCAAAACGTCTCGTTTCGTCAGGTGGTTGGTGTCTACTCTCAGTTCTGTGAGTGCGGGTGGC
This sequence comes from Trichobilharzia szidati, assembly GCA_944472155.2. NCBI lineage: Eukaryota > Metazoa > Platyhelminthes > Trematoda > Strigeidida > Schistosomatidae > Trichobilharzia > Trichobilharzia szidati. Next base: position 28,380,121 of record OX235273.1, read on the forward strand.
AATCCAGATGAGTTGCAGATGACAGTCTGTTCAAGAGTCGTTTAAAGTAGTCAGGTCAGGTTTTCCTCTGTTTCTCTTCTTTAGTAGTTGAGTACTTGTCATCATCATCTTTCTTCAGTTTCATCTTTGTTGATCTCTTCCCACATTGCTACCTCGTTATCTGATACAGTCTTCTGAGGTCCCTCCTAATAATAGCCTAATTTGCTTCAACTGGCACTCTTCTTCACTTCATTGCGTTGGATATTAAACCCAACTTCCTTTGTTGTTCGTCTTTTCACCCGTTCATGTTCTGTTCCATTATCACTTTCACCTCTGTTAGCTTCCAGGTGTCCATAGAGACTTATATTTTGTCTTTTCTCTGCTTTCTTCTTTAAGACAGTTATACAGGTTTCGCTCCAACTTTTCCCTGGTGACTGCAGCAAATATGTGTTTTGAAGTTTCGTTTCTCAGCTTTCGAGTGCTGTCAGTGAATTTTGATAAATTTCCACTTCTTTGAAGGCTTTCAAATTGTTTTTAAGTTGTTAGAGAAAACCTCTAAATAATCTTAGAAGTATTCAGCCTAATTTAATTTATTTTTAAGTGAATTTTGGCGGATCAATTATGGATCAGATTTTATTTTGATAAATCACACAGTGTTATACAGTAATATTAAATGATGACGTTTCGAGCACAAACTATTGCTCATAATCATATCAAGTTACTCACACACCTCTTTACTTCATTTATATAAATGAGTGAAATTGATGATAAGACATTTGAATAAAAACCAATATAGGATAATGTACATTGGGAATTATTAATATGAGTGTTATTGATCAATTACAGTCAGACGGGAAATAAGACTAGTGTTTTTATAGTCATAATTGGGTGTAGACTCGATGAGGTAAATGAGGTCACTTTTCAGTCACTTGCTAAATTTACTCAGTTGCTAAATCGAAATATCGGCCATTGCATTTTTGTTTCTGGCATAAAGTAGAATGGAAATATCCGAATAATAACCATAATCATTGAATAAGGTCGAGTCGAAATTTTCGTGAGAAATGTTGTTAAATATAATCCGGTTCGAGTATTTAATTCAAATAAATTGTTTTAGTGCTTGTGTTTCGTTTCCAAAATTATCAGCGGTATTTGATTTCCTAGAATTGATGTTTTCTATTTCTAATTCCAATTTCATGTCTTTGTAAACAGTTTGAATCACTAAGATAACTAAAAAATAAGTGCAGTGTGTATTGCTCCTTCCAAGTTCCTAACGGTACTGTTTAACCATCGCGATGTATAGCCACATGTAGGTCGATACGTTCCAAGCTGCATGAAGGCCACCTTGAAGTATTTGCAGCTGCTAAATTACATGGTGTAAAGCCTATTGATAAATCTAAGCAAATATCTTAAATCTTACGACCAGTTATCTCATGAATAAACTAGTCAGAATTATCGATGCAGATGGTAAGGGGAATAAATTCACTCATCAAATGTTCATTTACTTTCACTCATGTGGTACAAATTAAAACACTTTGAAACTCAATAATGCCAATCGCCGTCATAACGAATATTTGTTTATCATACATCAAGTGGATTTCATGAGTGAAAATAAAACATCGTATATTATTTTTTGTAGAAGAACAAAGTTCGAATCCACAGACTACTGACACAAGTAAGACAATATTCTGCATACCATACTGTTTGTTCAAAGAGAAAAAATTACCAGAATAACTGAAGTGATAACACCTTCCTTCACTGTTTGCATAATTTTTTGTAGAGTTATCGTGTTTTCACTGTAAAACTTTCGTTACTTTGAAAATTTCGAAGTTGACACTATTAGAGCAATCTGGGAAAAATTCTAAATTTCTCTTTATGAAGACGAATCCAAATAATTTCGGAGTTGAAACAAACACACATCAAAAGGAGAGGCGTTTCATGTCGAAATTGCTTAACATCGCCAATTAGTAACTCGTTACTCTGACAGAGTAATCCTGAATATTTTCAGTAGAACACCAGATGAATAAGATTAAAGAAGGGTTGGCTAATGCATATAAATGTTTCGTAGATAGTTGGATAATCGCTCGCAATATATTTTTCTTTTTTTACATCTAAAACTATTGCAAACTTCAATACAATTGGGTAGTATTATTCATTGACGGAGTTTATGTGAAGAATGAAACAATGAGCCATGCATTTCGACAATTCTGAACACACGTCTGCCTGTAAACTCAATTTTTATGAAAATAGGAAAATGAAAGGCCAAATAAAGTAAACAAAATAATAAGATATTCAAAAGTAAGAAAGATGATAACTGACATAAATCATAATAATATAATGAGAGAAGGATTATGCAGGTATTTGTTGTGTGATAATAAATTGCTTGTTTACAAACAAGGTGGGCTTAATCCTACGAATAACTATCGCTTCAGAAAACTTTATTATATTTCTTCGCCTGTTTCCGAAAATCCCCCTGAAAGTTGATTAAGCACTAGGTTTGTTTTTCTAGTTGCAATCTAGCAAACATATTTTCCATTTAAATCCACCTTTTATGAACTGAGATCATTGATTGGTTTTCAGTCATTTGACGCTTACTTTTTGGTTCCAAAGGATAATTTATTCGTATAAAAATGTAGGTGTCATCACTCTTCCCAATGGAAATCGTAAGTTCCTTGTCAAAATATATTTTATCTTCTTTATTGGTGAAATGAAAAGAAAAACACTCTGGTATTTTGCTTTCCAAAAACCACCACTATCAAACAAATCAAAATACTTATCTCAAACTCTCTACCTAAGGTTGGAACATACATAAACATATAAACATGTGCTTATGAAATGACTGAGATTCACTGCAAAATACCTTTAGTATCATACTATTATGAAAAAGTTGAAAATGGAATAGCTGGAACTCATGTGAATAAATTAGTGCTTGGAATTTGCTTTTATAGAATTGCACTCCAAACATTAATGTGCGGCTGACAAAGGGTCAATGGATGTGCGGAGGATAAAGTACTTATTTGAGCCACTTCACTGTGTGTTTATCTATTTATCTGCTTCTGTGGATTTAATTCTATTTCCCGCACAAAGCGCTTACTTTCTAAACGCATCTCTGAACATTATCCGGTACGATTAGCAAAAGGGTAATGTTGCTAGCTGAATTTTCACGCACCTGTTGAACTCATACAAAACAGCTTCATCAGAGTCGTCTTTCAAGAAAATCTACAATGTGAGGCCGAATGGTACAAAGGGAGCCATCTTTCGATATTTGTATGTGGCGGAAGCACTGGAAGTTCGTCATTACAACCCCAAACTCCGTATACAGAAAACGTTTGTTCAGTCTCTTATTCTACCTTGATGTTAACCTCTTCATCAGTCGTTCCTTGTAATTTTTAAAAAATTTTTATCTCTAATGATTACTTTGCTTTTACTTTATTAATTAATTCACTATTATCACTGTCACATGTTACTTGGACACTCAACTACCACCTTTCTTTTCACTTCATAACAATTCTAACCTTAGCAAATTTCCAACGCTTTCTACCTTTGTGCCACTGAGTATTACGTAATTTGTAACTTTTACTTTTGCTCTTCAAGCCACTTCTGAGTAATTATATCAGTTAAGTCACTCCCCCCTACTGCTCAATAATGGACCACTATATATATTTGGTTAGTATAAATACGACAGTTCAGTCTTTGAAGATGATTTCATCGATAAAGGGAATTTTCTTCGATAAATTATCTTTTTGTTTTCTTCATTACTGAATGGGTATTTTCGGTGATTTTAAACAGTGGTCGTTTATTCATTTCCAGAAATAACTTGCCGCAATGACTAAAGGATTTAATACGGTAGGTTGATTATAAATCTAATGAATACAGCTGCACTGTTCACAAATTAATTTCGTTACATGTAATATGATAATCAACTATCACTCTATTTTATCATTTCTCTGAGGAAGTGAATAAATCCATGTGCTCAACAGTTGACTGCGATTTAGGCAGCTATAATGGTAATAATCCAAGACGTGTATCGGATTACCTTGTATTTTATTTACTCCTTCCATCTGAAACATGATGTTGGACAAACCTGAAATTCGATAAAATAAAATCTATCTGCAATTGAAAGACAAAAGTCGAATGAAAGCGAATTTCGTCGTTACTTTTGCTTTCAGTAATATTTTCAATTACAATGAAATATGAAGTTGCGTTGTGTACTGATATAATCATTGACTGACTTCTTCATCTCTGAAGGTATTTCGAAGTTTCAAGATTTATCCCAATGCCAAATATGCTAGATTTTATGTCTTATATGAAAATGTCAAATTTAATTAACAACAGACAACAGATACAAGGGTTGACCAAACTGCTTGTATATGCATCCCCATGAATTAGTTCCTCGTCTATTGTGCTTCATACATACACTCAAAAGGAATGAATTGAGCAGTAAAATGTCAGCTATATCTGCTTACCATATACGAATTAGAAAAAAAGGGATAGTTAAAATTAGTGAGTAGCGGTCAACAGAAATAACGGGGAAGGTAACTCTTCATGGAAGAATTACTTAAGCTGTTGTATCACTTTGCTAATGACCAGACAATAAAGCCTAAACTGAATTTTTTCTCAGCATACAAAATTACGATACTCACTGGTGTATTTCTGTTGTAACAACAAGGTGCACCTAAAAACTCATCGCAGCTTTCGAAATGTGTTTTGTTTTTCAGATTACCTAAGGGAAGACTTCTGAAATTACAACCACGTTTGCCAAGTATTTTGCCAGCTGAACTAATAATTTATCTAAACTGACATATTTCGTTTTATCTGATACATTAAATGTGTGCTTTCTTCATGATTAACAGTTGCTCACTCCACTTCTTGCTAAATCATGACTTTGTGTTTTAAACATGGTTTATTTTTCATTGTCATTGCATGCTCAAATTATCCAGTGAATAATTAAATATTTCGTGGCGTTTACTCTCATGTGATCCTGTCTAACATAACATAATTTCAGGCTTTATTTTATTTGTCTTAATGATATGTTTCGCCTTTAACGGAATAGAAATTTTCATTTGATGAAAAGAGATTAAATAAATGTTTGCGAACCTAACTGTCTACATCAAAATGATTGCTGTTGTTAGTTGTTTTCTCTGACGACATTGGTGCAAATGACAATTTCTGTTTCTCGCCATTTAGGATTCATTATGTGAATGTGTATCTAAGTCATTGGATGCAGAGTTTTATATTGAGACTCTAAAACATTGTTTCAGTTGCAAAACCTCAAGTTTCAATTGAATATTCTCAATGTTTCATTCTGTTAGACAATTTAAAATTTAGATAAACTCTATTGCGAAGTAAGGAGTTCATACAGTGGAAATGTATTCATGAATAACAGGTCTTCTCAACATTTCAGGCGTAGATTCAGGTGTTTGAAATGAAACTCTTTAAATCTGAGCACCATTTCAGTTTTTGACTGAGTACGCAGTTATCTCCATTTTACGAAATCAGAGTCAATCATCATCTTTGAGTTGTCAGTTATGATGATGTACGACACACAAGTATTATAAAGTATTGCCGACATACGTTGATGATACATTGGCTTGACGAATAATACTAGTTTTTTTGCTTAAAGAGATGAGAAAACGCTTGCTAATTAGATCCAACGAATTTGTTGACAATAATAGCTAAGAGATTTTTCAAAATCAAAATGTATAACAACAAGTCAATGAGAAGACTAAATTTATCTGACAAATGCAATTTATTGACCAAAACACATTTTGAACATCCTGATCATATTTGTTCTTGTCATCCTTATTTACATAAAGGTTACCTACACTTCACTACTTGTGTAGTAAGTGAATATATGGACATGTATGATCATCTACATACATACACAGAATAGAAGAATAGTTGGCTGACGTTCAATATATGAACTCACAGTACACATCTGAATGAATTGATGTTGTGGTGAGAGCTGTCTACTAGCCAAATTGGTAGACAGTAATTTACGTCAGTATTTACGTTCCCAAGATTTGTCGTGAGAAAATGTAAACAAAGATTGATTCAAAACCGACCACAGCAGACTTTGCGTAGGCGGATGCAGTTAACATATAGAGGATTTGACATTCAAAAAACAGTCACAAATAGATGAAAGATCAACTTTACGTGAGAAACAACCAATCGGAAGACTGTGTTTGTTTACTTAAATACCCATAGTAATGTACATGAAAATATATATAAATATGCGTTGATTTCCTTAATAAATGATCTGTTGCCTGACTCTTGCCTTCTGTCGTTACAATGTGTACTTTGACTTACGTTTCAGTTTTAATGATAATATGTCAGGTACACCAGATGCGCAAATTCTGACAAAACAGGATGACGTTGTACGTAGGTGATGAGAAGATATGGCAACCAAATGGATGCATATTATATGTGGTTAATGTTTGTTCATGCCAATGCAAACTAAATAACATATAAAGTGACTCTCTTTCACGTGAGTGTGGCCATATCGCACCACCATTCATCCACGTCATTCATGCTGTTACCCTTGTGTTAATGAATTCTACCGTGAATGACTATAGTGGATATGCACGCCATACTTCTCACTTTGCACTAAAAACAATACCGGATTTTCATCATGAGCTGACATTAGTAAGAGAACCATTGGAAAATCTGGGAGTACTGGACAGCTGTTTCGTCCTAGTTTGGGACAAAAGAGTGCGTCGGCCGGGGATCGAACCCCGGACCATGTGCATGGTCGGTGAATTAATGTGCACTTTGGCTGATGTTTAGTTTTAATGATAATATGTCAGATATATTATTGATAAGAAAGGTAGTTAGGTGCACAAATTTATGCAAATCCAGTCATGCATTCAGTAATATTAAATTGGGTGAAAGAAGCTGCTTTTATTGTAGGCCAAAATAATCTTAATTCGAAATATCACAATAAACTGAGTGAGGAGTAAACTTCTCTGCAATATGGCATCTATACATGAGGATGATTAGAACAGAGCGATGACAGGTACAACTAGGTAAGTAGCAAACAATGCCAGATGGAAAAAGTTGTAGGAACAACCACTGTCTCAGTTGCATACGTATGAATTACACTCTCATTCACGTTATTCGTGCTGCTATCATCTGTTATGAGAAAATGTATTGCCAGTCACACAAACTAGCGCTATTGTAATGCAAATTGGTGACCTGACCCTGAACCACATAAGCTTTATTTTCACTTAGGTATGTAAGTGTATACACATGGAGTGACTGATTTCTGATGATTCGGGCTGAAGTTGCACGCAGGTGATGGGATGACTTGACAACTAAATGGATGCATGTTATATTTGGTTGATTTTTGTTCATGGTAGTATAAACTTAATAACATATGAAGAGACTCTCTCCCACGTTAGTGTGGTCATATGGCGTCACCATTCATCCACGTCGATGGTGCTGTTATCCTAGTGTTTGTCAGTTCCACCATGAATGAATATAGCGGATACGCATGCTATGCTTCTCACTTTGCAACCGAAACAATACCATTCACTAACCTATACGTACTGAACAGAGACTCTGATTTCAGCCATACAGCCATTAATACCTCCAGTCCTGTATCCATCGACGTGCAAATTACAAACTGAAGGGAATCTGGAGACAAGGCATGAATTATGAAGACATCAGAGGAAATGTGGCTTAATTACTGTGTTTTTATTAAATCACTTTGTCATACATGTCCTATTCGTGATCAAGCTTACACAAAATGTTTTCATTTGAGGATAACAACATTTGAGAGTGTCTAGTTAAGTCACTTGACTTTGTTGACATCAGCATATCCTAATAAGCCTAGTTGCATAGAACTCTATACTACTGATTGATTGAGATGAGTAGTTACATACCACTTATTTGTTAGCCTTCTTCATTATTATTTATGGTATCAAACAGATCACTCATTGTGATCTGAATAATTTGGTTTCAAAAGGAAACTACTATGGTGAAATTTCCCCAGTCAGACTGTGCAGATTGCGAACTGCTAACCAACTTGTCTATTATAAATTTCAGTAACTTGAATATTCCCATAATTTGTTCATAACCAATTAGTTAGAGCGAATAACTGTGGTTTCAATAAATTCTTCTTCAGGTTCTACAATTATAAATCGATTAATTTAAGCATACAATTGCCAGTCAGCCAGTAAAGGCAAATTAGAATCATATCAGAATGTGCATCGTGGAACAAGTACAAGATGGGATGTAACAATAGTCAGTTAGTCTTATATTATGCATGGTGAATGAGAACATGAGGTAAAATGAGATGAAATAATTGAATTTAATGTTGCGTGTGTATACATTTAAATGGAATCAACAAAATACCGATTTCGAGAGGGAGTGTAATCAGGGTGTGTGAGACAATATGAATACTACAGAAAATAAACCAATGAATGTGGTAGATTACACATAAGTTCAAGATTGAAAGTAACGACAATATTAATGATTTAAAACAGTTAGTCCCTTTTATAAATTTGGATAGCGTTATTAGAAGACGGGAATTATCTGAAAAATGTGATGTATTTGCGCTATACATTTCGAACAATCTGATCCCTAACACATTTACTTGTCTAGTCGATATATATGAAAAAAATTAAGGGCAATTAAATTAAACAAAGTGACAACAAAAGATTTAAGAATGATTGACGCAACGCTTGGTAATCCAATCAAATAAGGGTTACCAAGGTAGGTCAAGAGTAATAATAAACTGTTTTTGAATACATAGGGGGGCTTAAGTGTATGACTAGCTATAGTCTCAGTGTATTTCAGTAAGCGCCCTTGACCTTTTTTATAGATGACCTTAAAGGCTGAGTTAACATCAATCTTATGGTTCATCTAGATTAGATGTCTAAGTGTAGACGTAGTTGGTAGTCTGACACCTGCATCTATTGGTTTTTCACAGTTCATTTGTTTTTCTAACCATTTTGGGATATGCTCTCCCACCCTCACATGCAAAGCACAATTACTCCTCACAATGTATGTGTGACCACACACACACACGAAAATTGGTAAATAGTGTGGGATGTGACATAACCACTTGTGCATTTTGAGGTTTGCAGTGGAGCAAATTTTTAGCTTTTTCGACAATTACAAGCTGGGCTGCATAGTAGGTTCTACGGATGATCGAATTCAACCTTTGTCTCGAAATCCTATTGTTTTTTACCCCGTTATATGGTAATTTGATGAAGACCTTTTTCTTAGGGGTGGTATAGATTGTAGGTTTAAAGACTAATTGACTTTTCATATATATCGACCTGACAAGTAAATGTGTCATCAGACTGTTCGAGATGTATAGAGCAACCGCATCACATTTTTCCAAATAATCTATATCTTCTAATAACGTTATCCAAATAATAAAAATTGTAAAATAATAACTGTGGTGTAGTGTAAACCTAAAAGGACTATTGGTGAGTGATTTTCAAATAGTAATAATAATAAAAATAATAATAATGAATTTAGTGAAGTGGAATGAACATGATTTTGTAAACAACTTAGAAAAGCATCACTTAAACCTAAGTTATATATGTCCAAACCAAGTTCATTTTTAACAGTTTGAAAAAATTTGGATATTGGGTATATGCTATTCATTATAATAAAGGTTTTTGTATTTCCCAATGAATGAAAAACAAAGCGATATTGTTTTTACTGACGTTTCGCTATTTAATGCTAACAGCTTTATCAAAGTATCATTAAACCAGAATGTACAAAATCTCAGCATATATATAACAAAGAGTTAGGAGGTGAGACAATAGACTTAGGTCAAGTTAAAAGGACATATTGGAAGGTAAAATTTCAATGAAGATCACTAAACCAAATAACAAAGGTAATAGTGTAATAACAGGAAACTAGGGCCAGGCAACAGATCGTTAATTAAGGAAAATCAACACATATTTATAGATTTTGATGTACATTATGGTAGATTACTGTTAGCAGAGACTACAGTCTTTTGATTGGTTGCTTCTCACAGAAAGTCAAACTTGCATCTCTTTGTGGCTGTCAGATCATCCATATGCTAAATGTATCCGCCTACGCAAAGCCTTTGTTGTCATCTTCTCACCACCAATATTGGGGTCATAAACATTGTCGTCAATTACTGTCTACCAACTTTGGCTAGCTGCCAGCTCTCATCACAATAGTACATCTGTTATGGTATAAAAACAAAGTTTACTAACTTGGTACTGAAATCATTAGAATTGTCATGAAATAACAAAATGTCGAAAATGAACGTCTGTTCATGAAACAAAGGAATAGAAGAAGAAGAAAAGAAAATCGTGATAAGAATTGAAAGTGCTGATGTTTATGGAAGATTTGTTGGCCTTATTGTAGGCCAAGGTAAACATAGAGGTTGAATATACTTCCACTGTATACAAAGAGTCGGTCTTCTGCTATTGATTGTAGCCGCTTCAGCTACTGATAGAAGACGAAGTGGATCTCCTCTAGAATACCAGGATGTCGGTAAATGATTAAGAACGTCTGGTCAAGTTTTATCGAGTGTCTAGTATCTACCAAGTGGGTTAAGACTGCACTATTTACGCATTTGGTAACTCCTGTACTCAACTATACAGTGAGAATCAAGACACATGCATCGACCCACCAACTAAATGAATAACCAACGAGGTGACCAACTAATCAACCAACGGACGGACGAACGGACGGACGGACGGTGAACCGACCAACCAACCAAACAGATGCAATGACGGACTGAGTCGCAAATACAAGGATGACTTATTTATTCATCACATAGTGAATAGGTGAAAGAGAAAAACGAACTGCCAGGCAGGTGGGTGAGCAAGCAGGCGAGCGAGCGATTCAGCCACCTGGTGAAGAAGTCATCGATCTTCCAAATGAGTGAGCGGTCGATCGTTCGAGTGAGCATATCAATCGAACCGTTTCACATTACGCGTACTCATTGATTCTGCTGATTGATTACTGTTCAACTGACTTCGAGTGTGACCACGGGTTCGCTCGACTTCGAGGTTAACTTCGAGGAGTATAAAAAGCACGGTGTATGTGAGTAGTCAGCTTCAAGTTGACAGTAAACAGTTCTTCACAGCAAGCGACAATGCAGATGTTCACTGTATGTTACAATTCTCTTGTATAATATTGTATGCCTTCCTTCCTGATGGGCATTTTCATTTCAGCTCGTCTTAGTTGTACTCGTTGCATCACTGGGATTCGAAATGGGAGGTAAGTATTCCTCCTGCGTCTCCTCCTCCTCCTCCTTCTCCTCCGGCTGCTCCTCTTCCTACTCCACGTCATCATCAACGTCATCATGACCATGATCACTCGTTGACATAAATAAGAGAAGAGATAGACAATGCAGACAGACAAATAACACATTCACTCAGTAGAAATGATGTCATTACATGCTACCTTAGTTGAAGAGACAATGAATGAAGGAGTGACTGAGTTGGTGATAGAGTGAGTCAGTGGGTCAGTGAGTGAGTGAGTGGGTGGGTGGGTGAATGTATGAAGCAAGTAATGGCTGGGTACTTAATTGTGGTGTTTTGTTGTTTTGTGATTTCAGTTATTGCAGGTCCAGTTCCAGAACCAGCAGCGGCAGCAGCAAACAGTGGTTGTCCTGGCTGTCCTGGTGGATGCCCTAAATGCCGTGGAGGGTGTTGTGGATGCCGTGGATGCCGAGGTGGAAATTGTCCAGGTGGCTGTTGTAAAGGCTGCCGAAGACATTAAACATTAACGCAGCAGACATCAACTAATTAACTAAACAGAACACCTCATTATTCAAACAAGCTTTCCTGCGTGAAGAAAATGCTGTCATCATTGATCTGATGACGGTGGACAATGTGTACTTTTAGATAGATATCCTCTGTACAACTCACTAATAATAAATACACTTGCATTATCCAAATCACACCTTTCAGACTTCTTCTTTTTCACTCAATTGTCTGTCAATCAGCGAAGCTCTGATTCTCCCCTCTCCTCCCGCTCACCGAAATTACCATCGAACCATCTTGTGTAAATTCCTCTGTGTTTCAACCAGATACTTCGTTGCTTCATCTGTTGGTCATTTAGTCAGTGAGACAGTTTGTCAGGCTGTTGGTCAGTCGAGTAGGCGTGCAGTCAGCCAGTGTGAGAGAGAGAAAGCCAGTAAGTGGCTAAGTAAGGGAGGGAGGGAGTGAGTGAGTAAGTAAATGAGTGAGTGAGTGAGTCATGGAGGGAGTTGGTCAGCTAGGCAGTGAATGATGTGGCGTGTTGATTTCTGCCAGTTGAATTGAGGCATAAATCTCTGCTGAATGGAATTTAAAGTATACGAAAATATGATTGATATATTCGGTCAAATAAACCAGCATCCATCCATCCAAAATGGCCAGTCAGCCATTCAGTAGTCAGGCAGGCAGGTGGGCAGTCAGTCAACAAGCACGTAAGTAAGTAATCAAGTCAGTAAAACAGTATTTGAGTAAGCCAGCCAGCTAACCATCCAGCAAGCACGCAATCAAGTCATTATGCAAGTAACTACGTAATGAAATGTCCAGATTTTTAACAGAAAACTTATTTCACTGAGTATTGATTGAATGAATTAAGTAGGTGCTTGTTTTGTTGAACACGTCTTCAGCGAGTGATGTTCACGTGAACACACTACTCACTGTCGCATGTATAGAGGCTGACGGTGTTGACGTTCACGGATAGTACGAAATATACTAACGCAAGATCTAATACCCACAACTTTCATAGTATTCGTTCCGCGTAGACCGAAAACAAAGCAAAACACCACAATGGATCGTCCAAATTACGAGATATATTTCGGGACGAAATCGGAGTGCGAGATGATTGCTTAGCTGGTTGGCTAGGGATCATGCACGAACGTGACACAACGGAGTACCAAATGGCGTGGATGCTTGACCGGAAGCCTTCAGATAAACAAGTCGGCTTAAACAGTCAGAGTCAGCATCCAATGTTCAGTGATGATTGCTGTGATCAAAAAGTTTGAGGGATTATTTACCGGTACACTTGTTTTCCGGCCCGTCTCTCTCTCTCCTCTGTGACTCTTTCCTCGACATTGAGGTGAAAATGTCTAATTCTAGTTCTCATAATTGATTGATCAACTGATTAATATATAGATAAATAAATTTGTTTATTTTTTAATTAATTAATTGATTAACGCATCATTTCCAGGCCTGCTGTCTGATTATTACCGTTATTGTTATTATTAATGATATTTTTGAATGAATGAATGGAAATTGTATTTAAAGGGTAGTTGTATTTCGATCTCCGCGAATTCCCGTTCTCTGGTGTGAATTTCGCACACTATTCTCCTACCACACGACTAATTTCTACTACATAGAATCTCTCTTCTCCCTCGTGTCTTGCCATCCTGCCTATAAAAGCGAATGTGACTAGTACTCACTTCGGACCGATTCTACTGAAGATCTACTAACTACAAAAGAGTAGGGAATATCCTGTTTATTTAAATACCCTACGCTTATGTATATGTATAGAAAGGTAGATATTACATAATAAATGTACATAAAAACACATATACACACACACATACACATACACATTCATATCAGGATATGTGCACCTATGCATACGTTGATTCACATACAAGATGAAGTCACTGACACACTGAATTCTCTGCAGACTCACACTTTCGATGAGGTTCAAACGATCCACATCTCCTTCCCTATCTCTCTCTCTCCCGTTGTCCATCGCTGGCATGCTGGTTCGCTCGTTCACTCGCTGTCGCTCAGACACACACTGACTGACTGATACTCACATTGACACCAGCTAATCAACCTCCTTGCTGCTGCTGCTGTTTCACGTCAACAAACATTGTGAAAACACACATTAGATAGACACATGAACACGCACGCAGGCACGCACGCACCAGTTGAAGACAGCTAGATTTGCCAGAAGACGTCAGATCTGATCCCATCTGCTCTGCTCACCTCTTCTCAGCTCAGCTGCACACTAATCAATCGAGATAAACGAGTTGCTTTTTTTCTGAACTTCTTATGTGAATATAGTACGTTTTGCATCTGGTTTCTTAACATGTCATCACCTGTTTGTTTTAGTCTTTAGTTTCTCGATGCTTATTCTTAATATTTCTTCTTGCTGTAGTTTTAGTGTATTATTCGTAATATCATACTTCTTTGCTACGTAATTTTGCTTAAACTCATTCTGGTTAATGCTATGATTTGATCTCTCAACCCGTTGACGTCATCATTTCACTTGGATTTTTCTGTTCATTCCTGAGGACAGAATTTCAGTAGGATGCTATTATGAATATTCCTTATAATTCCAGGTGTTTCTCAGTAGTCCTTGAATAATTTAGGTCAGATAAATCGTGTGCTAATATAAATGCGATGTAAATGTTGACTTTCGGTAACTTGTAGATGTTTGACAAGCTAAAATTACGGCCATATAGCAGCATAGAATACAAAACTCCTTGCAGTCACTTTTGAAGGAAGCAGAATTTGTCGCATAGGTGCTCTCATGTAGTTACTACACATTATTTCGATTAGGGTACGTAAGTTTAACAGGCTTATGATTCATCTCCTCTGACGTAGCAATGACATCAAGATACTTCATTTCATAAGAATTAGTAAGTTTAGATTTCGACTGGTTTTTAAGTGGATTTACTACCATAGCTGGTGAAAACTTCAACACTCAAATGACAAAGTCAGTGTTAGCTTCATTTCATGTGTACAATGTCGTATACTACCTACTAACAATCAGTAGTATGAAGGCTTCCAGGAAATAAGGAATCGACGGTGACTTCATCTGAGATAATGTTTCGTTTACAGATTGTTGGTATAGGTAGCAGGCTTTCCGAATAAAAGGATTCTGATTTCATCTTCTATTATCCTCCAATTCATTACTTTATGACCATCTACATAATAATAAAGCCAAACATGTATGATGCGAATGGATTTATGTAACAATCAATTACACTTCAAGCTTTATTTGTGTTGTAGGTCATATTAATGACATGAGATGGAATATTTTTGATTGTAGTTATTGTGGTGGATGTTCTAATAGAAAAGTACGAGGAGATGGGGCAATCCACAGGTTAGTAAGCTTGTACAAACGCACCGGATAGTTACTCATACTTGATATTCGGAGTCGCATTTGATCCATAGCACTCAGTGAACTGCAGTAGTGTACACTCCACTGAGCAACTTTTCTACAGTGCAAACTGTATCGATGAAGATGTTGGCTGATCAACCAAATTATCCGTTAACCAAATCGAATCTCTCTGAACATATATATCTTAAGGAGAGACTTAACGTCGTTGATGAACTTCCTCAGAACTTGAAGGATTTATTTATTGACTACGTTAATGAAGGTATGAAAACTCGAGAAAGCAAGAAATTGATATTATTAACCAAAGGACTAGATACAGAAACGACTGAAACTAATTTTCCAGTTGACTAAAACCGGAAGGTTTTCAGTGTTTCCTCTGTATGCTTAGATAAAACACAACTTGAAGCTTCATCTCTCGGTTTAAAATTCTGTGACAGACGTAATCAGGATGATCATTTAGAGACTGATGTTCGATTTGAAAACCTATTTGACCAGACAATCGACCTAACTTCTTCGTTCAAGTATGAGCATTACGTCCTCTCAAGAAGAACAAAAATCTGATAACAAATAGACCTGATAAAGGATCTAGTACAGTTATCGTGAATAAGAGTGAAATTTCAAAATCTGAGTGCTGTAAAGATACAACTGAGACAACCGAACGCCAAATAGATAAGACACTAAAATACTAGTTGAGAGTAATCTGATTTCTAAGGATATACTCGACGAATTGAAACCCTCAGGTATGCACACACCAAGACTTTATGTTTCACAGAAAGTCCACAAGATCGGAGTACCACTGCATCCTGTCATAGATATGTGTCAATCTCCCCATGATTCTACAGCAAAGTGGTTGGTAAAGGCATTGGAACCGTTACATGATGAATTAGTAAAATTCAGTGTAAAAGACTTAATTGGCTTTGTAGAAACTACCTAGAACCTGAATGTAAAGGGAAAGAAAATAATGTCACTGGATGTAGCATCATTATTCATCAACTTCCCATTGCTCGAAACAGTCAACTACTTATGTGAACAACTGAAAAAAACGGAAGATAGATGTAGAAATCCCATCAGAAAAAGTCAAGGAATTATTATTGAAATGCACTATGAATGTTCAGTTATGTTCGACAATGATTTTTATAGACAAGTTGATGGTTTTGTCATGGGATAACCTATAGACCTTATGCTAGCGGTTATTTTCCTGGCAAAGCTTGAAAATGGTCCACTCATAGACACGGTTAAAGGGATTGACTATTATTGTCAATACGCAGATGATTCCTTCATCGTTTGGGATAGAAATCCTAATAAATAAGAGCTTCTGAATGCTGTTAATAGTGTTCACCCAGCTATTCAGTTTACATGTGAGGAAGAAGACAATAACAGTATACCTTTCCTAGACGTCCTCCTTACCATGAAGACAGACGGATATCTACAAAGGAAATTATTTAGAAAGGAAACTTGGACGGGTCAGTACACCCATTTCCATAGCTTCACACCGATTCAGTACAAAAGGAACTTAGTTAAGTGTCTTAGTTATAGAATAAAACACATATGCTCAGAGGAATGCATTAAGGAAGAAATGTGTAAACTGAAATTTACACTGCAAGAAAATGGATATCCAGAGAATTTCCTAAAAAGTATATGTCAATACCTTGAGATAGGATAAAGGTGGACACCGTAGATAAGAAACCTTCGTATCCTAAGTTAAGTTACGAAGGAGAGATTGCAGCTGACATTCTAAATTGTCAACTTGACAGAGCAGTAGGGAGAACATCTCCTGCATCTAAACTGGTACTCAACTTTTCAACTAAACCAGTACTCACACAACGAGTCAAGGATAATTACCAAAGATGGCCTCATCAATGTGTATCTATTAATTCAACTACTCCCTTAGAGCTATTTACGTTGGCCGTACTCAGAGGGCTTTATTCATGCGTGTGCGTGAACATTTACCTGTATAGTTGAGTAAAGGGGTTACCAAATGCGCTAATAGTGCAGTCTTAACCCACTTGGTAGATACTGGACACTCGATAAAACTTGACCAGGCGTTCTCAGTTATTTACCGCCTTCCTGGTAATCTATCTAGAGGAGCTCGATTACGTCTTCTATCAGTAGCTGAAGCGGCTGCAATCAAGACCAGAAGACCGACTCTTTGTATACAGAGGAAGTACATTCAACCTCTGTCTTTATCTTGGCCTACAATAAGGCCAACAAATCTTCCATAAACATCAGCACTTTCAATTCTTATCACAATTTTCTTTTCTTCTTCTTCTATTCCTTTGTTTCATGAACAGACGTTCATTTTCGACTTTTTATTATTTCATGACCATTCTTATGATTTTAGTACCTTAGGTTTAAGTGATGCTTTTCTAAGTTGTTATCGTATTCACAAAATCGTGTTCATTTCACTTCGTTATATTCATTATTGTTATTTGACAATCATTCACCAATAGTATTTGTAATTTTACACCATATAATCGTTATTATTTTACAATCATTCTAATTGTCGCTATTTGCAACCTTGAACTTATGTGTAGTCCGCCCCATTCGTTTATTTTCATATTGTCTCACACACCCTGATTACACTCACTCTCGAAAGTTGTATTTTCTGTTGACTATATTTATATATACACACACATCATAGAACTAAATTATTTCATCTCATTTTATCTCATGTTCTCATTCACCATGCATAATATAAAACTAACTGACTATTGTTCCATCCCATCTTATACTTGTTCCACGATGCACTTTCTGATATGATTCTAATTTGCCTTTACTGGCTGACTGCAATTGTATGCTTAAATTAATCGATTTATAATTGTAGAACCTGAAGAAGAATTTATTGAAACCACAGTTGTTCGCTCTAACTATTTGTTCCGTATATCTTAATTATTGCTCATACTACTGATCAATAGTAAGTAGTAGAAATATTATCACGCATCATATTCATTTATAGAGAAGTCAACCACTTTACTTCTCATGTATAACAATTTTCACCTTATCAAATTTCAAACTCTTACTTTAATTGTGTCGTGGATTGTTAGCTGATTCATGTTTACCTTTAGAAACCACTTCTGATTAAGTGTACCAACTATGCCACCACCCGTCTTGTTACGCTGCAATAGACAGCTGTATACTTTTAACAATCTAATCAAAAACAGTATTGTTCGCTTATGTCTTGTTCTAATAATAATTATTATTATAATTATAATAGGAATATCTAAGTATTTATACTTTGTTCCCGGGAATGAGCATCACAGACACGAGATCTAATCGCTGTGACAACTCGAACACCAGTTCTTTTAAACACTTTTCAGTAGCACACATACATTGGTGAAAGACAGTATTTACAGTCACAAACACACACGCCAACTTTATCCTCAATTCACGTATCCACTTGACCTGGAATATCTCAAACCACAGAAATTTCTCAGATTACGTGAAATTTCAAGGAGGAAAACGTGAGTAATTTGAACAAGGGATGATTACCATATTCGAAAGGAGTTATCATCTGTTTAGACTATCAAAATTACTGTGTGATTAATTCATAGTGAAAGGAGACGACAGTTTTCTTTTATAAACAGCTCAGAGGCGCATGAATGCTTTCCTATGACTATGAATCATAGATTTCACTCAAAACATCATCCAGTGGTCCAGTATAGATTTCTCAATTTCTTTGGTTGTTTTTGACTTGTTGTCGCTGTTTTTGACCGCTATGCCACCGACGCAAGGGATAATTAATTATAATAATACGGTTAAATTTGTTTCCTAAGACAGTAACATTTTGCTTATATAAAACAACTACACAGTTGGCTGTAATTTATAACGTTGTTTCTGTTAGTATTGAACAATAGATAAGACAAATAATGTCATGCAAGAAACTAGCGAATACTATATTGTCAGACCCCGAGCATCCTCTCTATACGCAGCTCTCTCCTTGCATTTCATCTGGTAGAAATAGAAGCAACTATAGGAGGCTATGTGCAAGGACTACCAAGTACATAAACTCCACAATACCTTATCTGGCACAGCTGTTATGTGATGAGAAATCCGTTAGGTATGACACGATCAACTTACTGAGGCACTCTAACAAATAGTTCCCATTAGCTTTTGTTCTCCTTTCTTTGTTACTATTATATTGTTGCTCACATATTCTATTACACACTAATTTTATATTTCATATCCTGTGGTGCATTGTTTAAAATGTGAATGCAATGCTGTTCTTTTTTATTTCTTTTCTTTTTCTTTTTGTTGTTGTTGCTTTTTATTTTTAAAATCTTATAAAATTTATGAGGTAATTAGATGCAATATTGTAATGCACGCTGAAAATTCCATACCTGTACCACAAATACTGTTTGGAATAAAGCTATTATTATTACAAAAATTAAAAAAACCTTCAAGTCTACAGATGCTTAGTTGCAGTTTGCTACTCTCAACAGATCACACACACATCGCACCATTAGAGATGTAAAACGTGATGTTACTTGTTTCAGGACGAACACGTTACACCTCAGTCAATTAGGTAAAATCAAATGGTCCGTGATGTTCAACTTCATTAGGTTTATGATCTACATTCACCACCAGGCAATTTTATCCTTACCATGATTACCTATTTTCACGCTCAATTTTAACTAACGTTCTTGGACAGCACTTCCACTTATCTTGTAGAAGATTCGAGGTATGTATTGATGCATACAAATCAACAAATGAGGAAAGGTAGTACTGTGGTGAGAGCTGGCTGTGAGCCTAATTTGCAGACAGCAATTGACGTCAATGTTTCGTCCCGAATCGGGGACATGAGAAAAACAATAACAAAGCTTAACATTGCGAAGCTTACCACAGACTTAACGTGTGCAAATAGGATTCGTATTTATATGGCTTAAGTTTCTGGGAAACGGTCACAACCGACGAGAAAACAACTAATCAGAAGAAGCTGCCCCTCCGCATAAAATATCTATAAATATATCTTGACTTTCTCAGTAAACGATCTGTTGCCTACCACTTGTCTTCTGCCATTACAGTACAACTATAGTTCAAAAAATGAAATACTTTTGCCATTTTTCAGCTGATTAAAAGAACGAAGGAAAAATACGTGTAGGCATTCAAGGTCAGCAGTGCATTTTCACTCCATGATCACCAGCTGTTCTTTAGGTTGGCCGACCCTAATTGTCACAACTTTTCACTAGAACACTCTACGCAAATTCATCCATCTGTAGTGAGTCAGTAACAAGCTTTGTATTAATTTTCAAAAGTTGGTTTGTTTTCGGGATTTAATTTGTTTCAAGTTTTGTCACAGATTCACATTAGTCGGAGCACAGGACAGCTATTCCGTCATAGTTTCCGTAACAACTATGTCTCTGGTGAAGTTGTTCATCCTCTTACTCACAAATAAAAGCAGTAGTGCAAATAATGAAAATAGTAATAACGATAATAAGGAATTCAAAGCCTCCATAGTACTATTATTATTATTATTATTGTTCCCTTGAATTTTGGGTGGAGCATAAGGATTTGACAAGTGGAGATCTCCAATTTGTCCTCTGAGTGCACTCACCTTTAGATGGACTCTCATCTGCTTCTCGCACGATACCTTCCATGTCACCATCGTGCACCCACGCAACCAGTCGTCCCCCTTTCCGATCCCAATCAGTTCATCATTCCAATGAGTATGAAGCATGCGGTAAAATGTTTCGAATAAAACTGATTTTCCCTTTGTGGTGACCTCATGCAGGCATTATTTCAGTTTGGATAAAGGCCACTGTATTCCTTGTAATCACAGACTGGTGCTTCAGGCAGTATAAAAGTGGAGGTATGTGTGTGTAAAACTCAGTGTTTTCAGGCACAATTCCTATTTATCCTTTGAGATTGTGACGATGATAATGATGCCTCACTTAAATTTCCAATTTCGCTATTAAACTGCCCTCCCGTTTGATTGCGATTCACTGATTCATAAAAAGTTATTATACGTTCCACCCAAACCACTGAAAAGATTCCCTTCGTCACTTTGGAAAAGAAAGCAAAGTTCTTAATCCACTGGAATTGAGTTATGTAGTTTTTGTTTCTGTTCTCTAGGTGGATCAATAGCTATGGTTGGTTGGACACTGCTGACAGACGAAGATGCATTTTCAGAGCTACTTCAAAGATTTAACAACATTACTCATGGTTAGAATACCGATGACAAACTGTCTGTGTAAGCAAATACAGGTTTCTGAAGAGCAGATTCAATAACTAACAGCCTCATTTGAAACGCCTAATTCCGTTAGTTTTCAAGCCATCACTAAATAAGTAAATATCCTGGCTAAATTTTGGGATGCCACACAAAAAGTATGAAATTGAGGTGTAATTGAAAAAGCATCTCCTACAGCATGTGAACATAGTCATCCTATGAAAGCTTAGTTGACCGTCTAACAAATTTTATTGAGCAAATGTTTGCGAAGACAAAATTCAATATGTTGTCAGCAACCTGCAACAGTTATTACTATTATTAGCAGCTGGAGTATGTGGGTAAGTCAGCTAGCATGCTCAAGTGATTTTCGGAAATTATCTCACCCATGAAGACTACAATGTTGAGATATTCACATCTGCATCACTTTATTTCTGGGAGAAGGTCTACATTCACTAATAAATTGGTATTATGATGGGGAGAGCAGGAGTGAGACAGGGCAGATACTAACATCAATCCATAATCCTTCACACACTCACTGCTATGCTATAAAGAATCTTTGACATAAAGGTGAAAATGTCGAACATTATGCTCTTATAATTTCTGGAGCATATGTGAGGCACCATGTCTAGCGACCATTCCAAACTTCAATGTTTCAGTGTTAACACCTGCTAGAGATAAGCTTATTTATACAACTTCAAATGACTAAACTTCTTTTAAATTTCACATGGATTGCAAATGTTAGAGCTATAATACAGAGCCCAGGAGAAAAGATAAATCGATCATAAAACTCCAGTGAATATACAAGTGGCTACCAGTGCTGCAGATAGATTCCATTATGGGTAAATTTTATTTTGATAGAGTCTCACAGTGTTATACAGTAATATTTACTGATGACGTTTCGAGCACAATTTATTGCTCATAATCATATCAAGGTAATCACACGACTTCCTAAATTCATTTATATAGTTCCATTATTTTTCACTTGATTTCCACTTGATTTGATTGGTAGTGTTATTTTCCATATTTCGGGTATTAGTGATGATTCATTCCTATTGCACGTGTTGGGTGTAGATTCGATGATTACTGAATCTTTGTTCATCGAATCTACACCCAACACGTGCAATAGGAATGAATCATCACTAATACCCGAAATATGGAAAATAACACTACCAATCAAATCAAGTGGAAATCAAGTGAAAAATAATGGAACTATATAAATGAATTTAGGAAGTCGTGTGATTACCTTGATATGATTATGAGCAATAAATTGTGCTCGAAACGTCATCAGTAAATATTACTGTATAACACTGTGAGACTCTATCAAAATAAAATTTACCCATAATGGAATTACACTCTACCACAGTGCCCAAGTTTTATTCTTATATCAATGACTGCAGATAGATTGTTTAACAATGATTTCTAGATCACTTATTCTACTATGGATGACTGGAGTACTCACAGTTTGTCAAGACGGTTGAATATATATATATATATATGCAGTATTGCTCTCAAATGCCTTGACTTGGTTGAGGCAGGAACTGCTGCATGTATTAGATTCGTTTCGCTTCCTGTCTCCTTGATCTAATGATAGGTAATATAATATGTACGAATATATACTTATATGTATGCAAACATAGATATGTTAGCATTCAATGATATCATTTTCATGTTACTGAAACTTAATGCCTATACATTCCTTAAGAATAGAAACTTCTGAAATTCTGTGTTAGTGAAAAGTGAGTTGTAATTTGGCCCCAATACATACTGCTATTTATATCTTGAATTGCTAATTTTTCTACGTGTGTTTCAGAATATAATTGGAATTTACGTTTTTTCAATTCACATATAGTGCGAGTTATCAGATGATGTTCGCTCACACTGCATGGCGGTTTTCTGACAGCTCTCTACTAATATGGAATTCACTAGTCTCTTTTACAATGTGCGTGAATAATTTACCTCCCTCAGTTCCGGAAAATCTGCTGGTCTCCTGATTGATGACCGCTTCTAACTTTACTTATGAAAAAAACTGATACACCATTGGATTTGACCATTTTTTTAGTTTCCATTATTAGAAGTGCAGACCACAGTTTACAAACAGAGTCATTCCTTAAACCGTCAAAAACATGCCTATGATTCATCCTAAATTATTTTTAGAAGGTACCACAGAGAGACATAGATGTGTTGGCTTCGGATGAAGATAGAAAGTTTGCTTAGTATTAATTATAATAAACTCATATTACTGTGCTTTTGATATCTGTACTCTGTTTTGGATGATCACAAATTAGTATCATCTTGATGGATGAGTGTTGAAAGTATTATTGTCTGCCTTGTCTGAATTAATCTTTACGTGAAATGATGATTATGATATGGAATGCAAAAGAATATTGTTTTTTCCATTACTACTATTTTTGTACAAAATGGCTCCAAGCCAAGTTTGATTTCCAGCAGATTGTTTTTGAGTGTGTATTTGTTATGGAACACTCTGAGCATTTATGTATTAGCAAAAGAATATCCGTCGATATATTTTATTGACAGAAGATACATTGTAGCACTTGTAGGCCCACGAATCGGCACTCGTCCATCGGTATCTGATGAAGCAATTGATTTATGATTGTGGATAGAAATCTACGAAGATCAAATATGAAGTGTATTCAAGAACTCTGAGTGAAGCGACACTCGTCTGTACCATATGGTAGTCCACTTTCGTCTGAATATTTGTTGAGCAATCAGCTCTTGGTTAGTTTGTTCATCACCAGGGTTTCTTGTTGCTAATTCTTTCTGCCCTGCCCTGATCTTCAGTATAGAGCCAGCGAAGGTGGCAGCTGTTGATGCTGTTATGTGACTTGTTGGAAATCCTTTCCGTGACACGCAGTGTAAGTTTTTGACTCGTATTGAGGAACTACCTGACTTCAGATTTCTGTTGAAAATCCAAATCTTGTTCTTTGCTATGGCTGAGTGCAGAAGATTTCCAAATCTATTTCAGATTGATGGAGGTGTATCTTGCCTTTCCAATTCTGGTCTGCTTTGACATCTTCATCCATTCCACCCACCTGTGCTTGAAACATTGCTTAATAGATAAGTGAAGGAAGTAACCTCTGTCAAATCTCTCCCGCTGGTGGTGACTGGTGCTGGTTGTGGTTGCTGTTGATTCGTAGGTTATCTTCATCACCTCTGTCTTCTACAGGTTCACCCGGAGTCCTGTCTTTGCTGCCTGTCACTTCAACCGGATTGTTACTTTTCGCCTGCAATTAACCGAGTTTGATATGTGTGATTCATGATTGTTAAGAAGAGAATATAAACTGAACTTTAAATTTATCACAACAGATAGTCAAAGCATTACAAGTGGCAGGGAATCACTACATATATTTAAAGTAATTAGGTACTATCTGGCAGCAGAAAGCTACTCGCTGGGCAGTCACAAATATAGGCGCATGCTGAATAAGCTATTAACTTTATAAATATTGGTTTCGTCTCCAGGTACATACTTACTGCACAAATATTTCTGCATTTAAATTTTTTCATGTCCTAGAAAACTTTGTAGATCTTTTGCGACATCGCAGATTAGACGCCTTTTTCTCAACCACTAGACAGCGATTTTGAATCGTGTTCGATTTGTTGCTGTTGGCGCAACCGATTTATATTACAGACTCTTCAACATTTTGGGAGACACACCAGCCAAGTGCGGTGTCGAGAAATCACGTAGTATTTGTAGGTTATCACTGGTCACATCTTTCAAATAGCATATAAGAATACATATTAGGTGTAAAACTTAATAAGGAATGGGTCAGAATAAGAAACTGGAAAAATAATGGCATACAGTGTTCAGTTTCTGAAAAATGAATATTCAATAGCAAAGCAATCGTTATATATACTGGATTAGACACAAAGTAAACAAACGAGTACAAGGAAAACAATTTTCAAATTACATTTGATTGATCTTAACGTCATTACCAAGTCAGAAGAGATCATTTCTGCACCCGTGAAACCTAAGAATTCTTCTCAAAGTAATTTCTGGTAACCACTTGCACGTTAATGAGGCCACTTATAAGTGTTAGTGAAGATACAGAAACTGTCAAATATATATTCAACAATCTTGACAGAAAAATAGTGAAACCTTGATTTATAATAATAGATCAACCTTAGCAGACGTGATAAAAGGTGCTGAATGAAATATTTTACTATTTTACACTATGCCTATAAATCCGTATTCGTCTTAGGATCTAATAGGTATGAAGGTCGTGTGTTCGCATGGTAGTGTGGCACTGAACGGCTTCAAATAAAAGATAGAGTAGAAACACAATTCTGCTTGATTTTGGCTGTCGTTTGAGCTAGATCAAAACACGTAAAAGCAAATGATTTTCACGTGGATAATTCAACAAAGTATGGATTTATAAATGAGCAATTGATTCAACAGATTTTCTTTCCCGTGACTTCATTGAAAACGATTTCTATGTTGTTGTATATTGCTACATATTCCTGAATATGAATGGTAATATTATATGATTCTATGGTGGAATTATATCGTTGTTACGGCTCATTCTTAACAAGATTGTTCCTCACTCATTCTGAAACGTGAGTCCAAATTGATTGCTAAATCCTTAAACTTTGTTACGATCAAAACTCGATTATTTTAATCTGAACTGAGGAAATCAATCTATGCCCTGTTCTCTACAGCTCACCGAATTTTTAAAGTTGAGGCAAAGTTCAAATTTACATCCGAACCATATTAAAGGGCTATTCAACGTAATGAATTCCGTGGTAATATTCGACAGCAGTAACTTACACCAGTAAAGGCAACGTTAAAATGACTCAGAATTCATAATAATAATAATAATATTCCCAACATGCTGGGATAAAACCGTCGCCATCTAGATTAAAATACGTCCTCTACAGACAGGCACTTCAGCACATGATATTGAGTCCGGATGGACAGAATCGCAATAGAAAAACAGCACATTCTTATCAACACTAATTATCTTAAATTATCAAAACTGATCAGTAGGAATTGAGATCAACCAGAAACAAAGACAAATGATGAGGATAAGATCAAAAACTGATGCCCACTTCTGAGGGAAACGAAATAGTTACAAAACTGGATGAAACGTTCAAATAAGTTTCAGCGTTGTAGATAGTCTCTTTTTCATCGAAAGATTTTCAGATCAATTAATCTGCTACATATATACCAGTGAATTAATTGTTTGCCAAGCTAAACTAATAATACGCCTATGACTCATCCTTAAATATTTTTAGTAGGTATCACAGACAGATACAGTTGTGTTGGCTTTGCATGAAGATAGAAAGTTTGATTAGTATCAATAATAATAAACTCATATTACTGTGCTTTTGATATATGTACTCTGTTTTGGATGATCACAAATTAGTATGATCTTGATGGATGAGTTTTGAAAATATTATTGTCTGGCTTGTCTGATTTAATTTTTCATGGGTAATCATGGCTTTGATATAGAATGGAAAATAATATTTTAATTAACGTAAATTCAGCCTGTCTGTCAAGTATTTTGCTGCTGTTTTTTAGAGTAAAGTCTTATATTTATAACTAACTATAGGGTGAATAGGCAACTTCGGTGTATTTTATTCTAAGCATAAATGAAATTAACGGAGTCTATCTACGCTATAGATCATGTCAGTTATCAACCAATTTTCCTTCACATTGCCAGAAAACTTTTCGACAGTTTTTCACTTTTATGAATTCACATTTACCTCCAGCCATTTTTCACATAATTCACAATAATAGGTGACTAATGAGACAATTCGGATCTAAGTGTAGATTGAAGTCCACAAAAATTAGATGTGCAGTGTAGTCGGCGAAACTGAGTAAAGATCACGCTTCTGTGAATCATAATTGTTAGGAATTTATTGAAAATTTGTTGTAAGGTCATTTACACCTATCAATAAAGCTTATATGAAAACGAGTCCAAAAGAATATATTGTTTCCTAGATAAATAGTTTTATGTTGGAATTTATGAATGCACAGTGTAGGATTTCAAATCTGTGGTTAGACTTTGTTTAGGATTTCCAGAGGATACACATACTAAATGAACTGATTTTAAAAATAGGCCGATTGGCTCTCAATTTTCTTCTGCTGAACAAGACTGTTTCCTCAATCTTACTTACATATCATCCTGACCATTGTCGCAAATGAAGACCACTACTAAATATGATCCAGTTTGCTAAAGAAATAGTAGTGGGAAATGAAGGATGACATACTGTTATTCTGCACATATATGAGTATGTAATAGTTCACAACTAGAAACTACCTAACTTGTTGAGGTTCTATTTCCGCCTTACACAATCTGAAATCACATCCAGTTCATCAATTAACACTATGGGTTTCTAGAGACCTTTCTACGTAAAAATCAGCGCCATCCCTAATGCAACCCTCGAGATCCGGGGACCTTGTATCCCGCTTGGAATGCAAAAAAAATGAAAAGGCAATACAACTAGCTTACATATTTCACGTTATCTTTACCTACAAATGTATCTTAAATAATTTATTAGTGGAGTATATTGAAAGGATTGACTGAAAAAATCAAGCATCACTTTAGTTCATGTCAATTCTCTTTGACGCTATCCAGTGTAACTGGAAAATTTGGATATGTTAAAAGAATATATTGTTATCGTTGACCTATGGCATGAATTCCCATCTGACAAGACTACTGGAAATAATGTCAGTTATTCTTTTTATTATTATGCTTAAATGCCTTATCATTTCTTTTATTTTAGTCGGTTTCATATTTTTCGTGTGAATTGACTTGACAAGTAAATGTGTGATCGGATTGCTCAGAATGTACTACGCAAATACTTCAGAAAACATTTCTCAGATCAATTCGATCTTCGTGTATTAACCCTTCAGAAATACAAATCAGCACGAATAAATTGCTGTTCAGTTTGTGATGAAATATGCGTACAGTAAGTTATTTTATTCATTTGGTAACGGGTTAGATTGGGACCCATAACCCACAATTGATTCTATTTGGAACCTATGAGGCAGATGTACTTGTTTCGCAAAAGGTAATGCCACTCCCAGTGAAACTGAAACTCGCCATTGCGTATTTCACTTAGATCACTGGATCAACTTTGCCTATCAACGGCATCATTCACACTTTTCTTCTTACAGGTGAATAATCCAATCCAGTTTTCTGAACAGACGAATGAACAGACGGAACGTTCAACTTCTGCGAATTTAAACCATCTCGAAACTAATGAAAGCATTATTTGGGTAACGGTGACTAACAGTTGAATTCAGCCTGTGGGCATTCTGTCTTGTTGGAAGAGTGGTCAGCCAGGGGATGTATCGCATTCCCCCAGTGAGTGATGGATGATGTTCCAATGAAGACTCAAACCATGCATTCATCATTTAGATATGACTATCCATCATACATCTGCAAGTTGAATATTGTTGGTAATGCCTCAATTTTTTAATAACCTAAGCATTCCATTATTTGATATTTCTCATTAAATTGTTCAAAATGAAAATGAATGAACATTGAGTGGGTACATAAGTAATCCATCATGTTTCATTTTTTGGCCTTCTGTATTCAACATATTTTCTTAAAAACAAAGTCGGAATTATGTTGAGTCTCAACTAATTTGATTTGATATCATGCGTTGATTTGATTAATGGGTTAGGTACTTTCCATAATTAGTAATGAATAACAATAAAAGCATATCGCCGCTTTAAGAAGAATATTAGTGAAACTATGGAATGACAATAGCGTGTTTATCAAGGTAGCTGTCGATTAACTCGTTTTCTTCTGTCTCACAAAACACGAGACATGACGGCATCACTTTCATCCTGTGCATATATAAAGTTGGGCTTAAAAACAGACAGTTGAAATTGTTTTCGCTATCTTCATCCAAGCGTTTAAAGAACGAATGCTGATGTTATTCAACTGGCTGATTATCATTCTGGTTTTACAAGCCTGTGGTAATTAAAGCGTCTTCTGTTTCCACAAATTTGAGAAGTTTCATTTCTGATTTATATTTTGAAAATTTTTCCAAATTGAAATTCGTATTTTCTGGTAATTTTGAATATAAAGATGTTATTTCGATTGATAATGGCTGACAGTGTAATTTAGGAGGCTAATTTATTATTCTGCAGAGTTTTCCAGTCGACGTAAGATGGTTGTTAACTCCAACATAAACTAGATAGAACGATATGCAAACGTGATTGCAACAGGCTACTGCACACTTTCGCCAATATCAACCTTAGCACGTTCCATAGTGAAGATGAGATTGCTGAGAAGAATTGGCAACAAGGAGTTGCGGAAACAAAAATGATCAAGAACATATGATCCAACAAACATGCAGAAGTAAGCAAGGACAGATTGGACATACTTTGAGGAAACTATTCAGTCACATCGCGTTCCATGCTATCTAGGGCCTCTGTTAATGACGTGCAGTAGATTGTGTGACTGGGAGGTTGACAATGGTGCACCTGGCTATGGAGGACCACAGAAACAGGATGAAATGTAGATGTACAGTTGAAGCTGTGTGCTCAACTCGGAAGCTAAGGATGGTGATGTATTCCTCATCCAGCTAATCTCCGTCATTACAAAATACTGCTTGAGGACAGTTTGATCACCGACATTCAACACACAGAATTCAAGTGACAGTATGCAAAACTTGCATTTGATTTCATCATAAGTATTTAGCATTTTTCTGTATCTGCCTATACACTGAAGACTACAGTCATATACTTCTCTCTACATTTCATTCTTATATTCGTATAATCAGTGCACTTACATGCAGGAGGACATGAAGGTTTCTGTGAGTTATTATGAATTAATTATTTAACCTTATTTCAGGGTATTTTCAATTCACATGGGTGGCTTCCAGCTAGGTATCAGCTTCTATCAGGGAAATTGCATACTTTGAGTTTAAATATTAACTTATGCATAAAAAGGGGTATAAAAGACACTGGTTAGCATAAACTTATGAAAACAGTGTGTTGCTTCAGTAAAGTATACGCAATCGGTTAAAGGATCCTGTAGAGCCTTTAAAACAAAACAATTTAGTCTATCTAATACCCTGCAATGATTTTCAGCTCAAATACATAGGTCAAACATAAAATCTTAGCAAAATCTAGATTGGTTGACCCGAATAAGATAAGAAATCTAGAGAATAGTTCAGCTATAGCACTTCATGCAGTCACACACAACCATACAATAGGATGGGATAGGATGACAGTTTTAAAATCTAATGTCACAGGGTATAAGGAGAAATTGATAACAGAAGCTTTGTTTATCGAATCAACTACAAATACATGTAATAGGAATGATTCATCACCTGTCCCAGATATCTGGAAAATTCTACTACCCCTACGACAAATAGGAGAAAACAAAGAAAGCTATAAAACTCAAGTGTCAAAGTCGTGTGATCACAATTGATATGATTATGAACAATAAATTTTGTTCGAAACATCATCCAGTAAATAATACTGTTTCACTGTGATATACCTAATAAACAAACTAATATGGAAGGCTACTGACCTATTTTGTCAGTGTCAACCTTCGCAGACTCCATAGTGAAGATGAAATGGCTTGCAAGATTTGACAACAAGGAGTTGTTGTTCGGTCACATAGCGTTCCACGCTCTCTAGGGTTTCTGTGGCCGATGTTGAGGAGATTGTAGGATTGGGAGATTGACAATGGTGCACCTGGCTATGGAGGACCGCAGAAAACAGGATGAAGTGTAGATGTGCAGTTGAAGCTGTGTACTCAACTCAGAAGCTAATGATGGTGATGTATTTCTCATCAAGGTAATCTCCGTCATTGCAAAATAATGCTTGAGGACACTTTGATCACCGACATTCAACACAGAATTCAAGTGATTGTATGCAAAACTTGCATTTGATCTCATCATAAGTATTTAGCATTTTTCTGTATCTGTCTATACACTGAAGACTACAGTCATATACTTCTCTCTATATTTCATTCTATTATTTCTATAATCAGTGCATTTAGATGAAGAAGGAGAAAAAGGTATTTGTGAGCTATTATGAATTCTTTATTTATCCTTGATTCAGTGTATTTTCAATTCACATGAATGGCTTCCAGCTAGGTATCAGCTTCTATCAGGGAAATTGCATACTTTGAGTTTAACTATTTACGTATTCATAAAAAGGGGTATAAGAGACATTGGTTTGCATAAACTTATGAAAACAGTGTGTTGCTTCAGTAAAGTATACGCAATCAACTTAACATTAAGTCAACTAAAAGCAACTTTCCATAGATTTATTACTTACAATTGGAAGTGAAAAGCGATCGCAACAGGCTACTGCCCTCTTTTGTCAGTGTCAACCTTCGCACACTCCATAGTGAAGATGAAATGGCTTGCAAAATTTGACAACAAGGAGTTGTTGTTCGGTCACATAGCGTTCCACGCTCTCTAGGGTTTCTGTGGCCGATGTTGAGGAGATTGTAGGATTGGGAGATTGACAATGGTACACCTGGCTATGGAGGACCGTAGAAAACTGAATAGAATGGAGATATTCTGTAGAAGCTCTGTGTTCAACTCTGAAGCTAAGGAAATAATAGCAATGAGTTGTGTGTGGTAACCGTGTTCCTCATCCAGCTAATCTCCGTCATTGCAAAATACTGTTTGAGGACAGTTTGATCAACGACATTCAACACACAGAATTCAAGTAATTGTATGCAAAACTTGCATTTGATCTCATCATAAGCATTTAGCATTTATTCTTTATCTGGCTATACACTGAAGACTAGTCATTTACTTCTCTCTATATTTCATTCTATTATTTGTATAATCAATGCATGTGGTGATATTTAATGAAGAATTATAATTACATTTAGATAATCAAAGATTGCTGTGGGACTGTGAGTTATTATGCATTCATTTTTTATCCTTGATTCGGGTTATTTTCAGTTCACATGAGTGGCTTCCGCCTAAGTGTTAGCTTTTATCACGGAAAGTACATATTTTAAGTTTAACTAATTACGTATGCATAAAAAGAGGCTATACGAGTGACTGGTTTGCTTAAATTTATTAAAACAGTGTATTGGTTCGGTAAAGTATACGCAATCAACTAAGTATAAAGTCAAATTATAGCGAATTTCCATGGACTTATTACATACAATTAGAAGTGCTTCTTCTTAACCCTTATTTCTTTTCCCCCATAGACACGTATGAATTTTTGGTCATTTAGGTACCTGGTTATAGAACATAGTCTTGTTTCAAAATTTATTTGTCGAAAAATTTATAGATGCTGAGAAGGAAAAGATATTTTCGTTCACTTCTGAGGAACATTTCAGCTAAACTAAAGTTTGCTTTGTTTCAGGAATCTATTAGATTCAAATACATCGTGTTTAAATGATTCATATTAAGGTAGAAATTGATCATGGTTGTATTTGCAAATTTAATTTTCATATCATATTATTAGATTGGATATTTAGCGTAAAGTACAACTAAGAACACATGGTGAATATGCCAGAAAACCTTCATTTCATTTTTCCCTTGAAACTTAAAATTCTAAACGTCTAATGTATTGGCGCGAAACATT
The DNA here is from genome assembly GCA_944472155.2 of Trichobilharzia szidati. NCBI lineage: Eukaryota > Metazoa > Platyhelminthes > Trematoda > Strigeidida > Schistosomatidae > Trichobilharzia > Trichobilharzia szidati. Next base: position 28,412,880 of record OX235273.1, read on the forward strand.
TCGGACATTGTGATCACACATGTACTTGTCATACACAGTTTTATAGAAGGCAAGAAGGCATGAATAATTACAATACAGGTCAGATTGTACACAGGCCAAGGTCACAAATAATGGGTAGGGAGACGCAAAAGGTGTGGGTAAGAAAGACAAAAGGAGAAAAGCAAGGCAAAGAAGGGGTTGAAAATATTATGAAGTAAATTGGTCCTTGGTTCTTAATTGGATTACCAAGGCAGGTTTAAGGTGATAACAAATAACTTTTGAACACGTAAGACAGATTAAAGTCTTTTTATGGCTAAGGCTTCAATGAATTTAAGTATAGGAATTTAAGGCAGATCGATGGTGTTGCTATGGGAAGCCCCCTATGTCCAATGGTAGCTGATATATATATGTGTCGCATGTCGAGAACCTGGTGGAGAAAGAAATTGGAAAAGTTTATTTTTATCAAAGATATATAGATGACATAATAGTCATTTGTGATAAACCGGCAGACGCCATAGAAATCCTGAACCGGATCAACACAGCACAAAACATTATATCACTAACATACGCTAAAGAGAATAATAGATGCCTGCCATTTTTAGATGTACTAATAACCCACCGAGAAGATGGGTCAGTAAAACGATATATCTACAGAAAGTCCACATGGACGGGACAGTACCTAAATTATCATAGTTTCTGTCCACTACAGTATAAAAAGGCGTTGGTTTAATGTTTGTTCAAGCGTATTCACCGTATATGTACTGCCGATACAATTGAAGAAGAAAGACAACACCTCACTGAAATATTGTTAGATAACAATTACCCACTGAGATTTATTGGACGTTACGGAAGCATAAACCATAGAGCTTTACAAATCCAAACAGCTCCCAAAAAGGATGTTTACATATCCTTGCCGTTCAGAGGTGATCAACAAGGTCTAGTCACTAAACAAAGACTCAAGGCCGCAATTAATAGGACCTATTATGCAGCTAAACTTATCTTCATAGAGAAAACGGGAAATATGCTGTCCGGTAAACCCTCATATTATCCGAACGATATTGTCACATCCCACTGTGTTTATCAATTTACATGTATGTGTGGCGACACGTACATAGGGAGGACCCATCGGTCTCTGCAGGTTTGGGCCACAGAACATATTCCAAAGTAGCTGCAACAACAAATGAAATCGCCAGATACAAATGAACCCGGAAATAGATGTCCAACGTCATCTATAGCGAAGCAGATAATAGAGACGGGTCATAAGGTTGATTTAAACAATGACTTTAGGCCGATACATAAAACAAGGTTGGGCCACATACTAAAATTTATTGAAGCCTTAGCCATAAAAAGACTTTAATCTGTCTTACGTGTTCAAAAGTTATTTGTTATCACCTTAAACCTGCCTTGGTAATCCAATTAAGAACCAAGGACCAATTTACTTCATAATATTTTCAACCCCTTCTTTGCCTTGCTTTTCTCCTTTTGTCTTTCTTACCCACACCTTTTGCGTCTCCCTACCCATTATTTGTGACCTTGGCCTGTGTACAATCTGACCTGTATTGTAATTATTCATGCCTTCTTGCCTTCTATAAAACTGTGTATGACAAGTACATGTGTGATCACAATGTCCGAAATGTTTCGCGCTAATACATTACATGTTTCAGATAAACTACGTTTTCTTATTGTGTTGTAGAAATTCATAAGGGGAACTAATTGCTTTAAATTTTTGAAAATTCTAAATTGATAATCTTTATTTTGATGAAATATCAGTGAATTTTCAGTAGGTTAGATAAGCAGCGTATTGCATCTTATCCCTTCTACATTATACAAACATCCGTTCAAGTTAACGTGTACTGAAGTGACCTGAGTAGGCTACTTAATTGGCCGGCTTGAAACAGTGAACTACCTGAATTTTGAACCAAATTAGTGCATCAGTTTTTATCTTATTTTTTATTGATTTAATCCCTGAATGATGCTTTTGGGTTGCGAAGTGTATTCACACACATTTTCATCTGACTTCCAACTAACTGTTGAGCATTTGTGTTATACGAAAGAAAAATATCACAAAGTAATTGTTTTTTCTGCCGATCTAAGAGCATCGTGTCACGTGATGCACAACAGATTCTTGTTTTACCGTAAGATATATTGTTCATTCTATTACACCGAGAATTTTGCATATTGTGTAAACACTGTGCTCAGAATAAAACCGGTTATCACAATATTATACTCTTATAAATTCACCATATGGAAACACACACAATTAATCAGAATCAGTTTCAGTCTACTTACAATATATCGATTGAAGGTTGTGGAAACAGCCTTTCGGAATTTTCTTAGTTTATTTCCAGTTTCACAATTATCGTGAATCATTCTTTGATAAATAGTCAGTGTGACTGATGCGATTTCGCCCATTTTACTCTTAACATCTCTGACTACAATTTCATTTTAAATCACCAATATGAGTGTACACAGTCAGTAAACCTGATTCCGTCTTGCAACATTTTATTTCCAGGTTTCATTGCATGCATCGAAAAACGTAAGGAAAAAATGTATTTAGCACTGAATAATTTTCACATGATATCTGACAATCTATGCATTTTATTGTTTGAACATCTCATTAATACCACTAATATTACTTGTGAATGATAGCACTGTTATTCCAAACTGACAAATACTGAAGTTAACTAACGCAGTATCCTGTTTCTAATATCCTAACCGGATTTGATTCATTACACTTCTTCATATTTCGTGAAATATACAAATCAGTTCATAAGGGAAAAACACATTTTTCATGTTCAGCGAAGAAATATCTCTTTTCAACAACTGCATTTTTCAAGCTTTATAGTCGCATTTATATTACGGAAAAAGGCATTAAGTCGCACTAGAAATTCCTCAGTCGATTTGCATATGATAAGAATAAAGATAATTACAATGAAGTATCAAGTGGGTAGAGTTGCAGTGAATGAATTACAGAATTTTTAAAGATTATTAAATAAATGAACTGGTATAAAGATTTCAAAATTGCAGGTCAAATGATGTCTAAAATATTAACAGTTTGTTAATTGTAACAGTAAAGACAGCGAAGGTGGAATGAATTCAAGTGGTGAAATAAAAATAAAATAAAAGAACATAACTATGACCAAGGTAAAGAGAGGGGCTTAACAAAAGGTTTTTGAACACATAATTTAGGTTTCTGTCCATGTATAGCTGGAGTTTCGGTTATGCATAACTTGAGGAAACGTAAGCTTTTTGAGTGATTGGATTTCGTCCAGTAAATAACATTCAAGGACAAATCACGTGGGGATGAATGAGGTGACTCTAGAATGTGTTCACAAATAGAAGACTTTGTCGTTCTCTGCTCACCTTTTCTCAACCAAACCAGGTAGTGTCCAGCTACACGTTTTACATTTCTACTTGGTTTATCTCATGTACACTGATCAATAAATGTCATAGATATTGTCTCTGTGAACAAGAGACTACAAAACTTTTGACAAGTTTTTCACATAATTTCAGATGACCCCAGTCCAACATGTTGTAAGTAATACATTTTAACTACAGGTTTGAGTGAATGCATATTCTGTTTGAAATTCTGTAGTGATATAATGTTCATAATGACACTGTTCCTAATCTAGCCAAATTTGGCTGAAAAAGTCTCAGAACCTTTGTCAAATACACTTTTCAAGTATCTCCGCTAATTTCATATAATCTTATCATCATTTTTGGTAGAAATTACATCACTATAGACGAAAAGTAAAACTTTTTGAATATTTACCGAAAAATGTTTAGTGATTGGATTTAAACCGATCAATGATGATTGTGGTAAGTCATATATTTGAATTAAAACATCACATCAACATATGCTATTTTGACTCCCACTACCCCAATGAGCGTTAGGAAAGAGGTTACAAATTCATGGATATGGCTAACAACATAAATATTATGTAAGCGATTCTAAAGTGTTGTTTTCTAATTCAAGAGAAGCTCTTGAGATTTTCATGGACACAAAACAAGGAAGAGATTTCCATAAAATTTGTTTGCTTCCAGATAGTGACTGTTTATTAACCATGTATTTGTCAAACATTTTCTTTAAATTTCTGTTAATAATAATATTTACTAAGCATTATAGCCGAATTCGATGCCGAATCGGTAGTATGCTTGCCAATAACATACGTGGTGCAAGACGCATTCCTAAGCCTCTCTTAGCTGGCAGTGGAGTGAAGAAAGAGGGAAGGTTATGCGTGAAACCAGCTGTGAGCCCCATGTTCGCATAGGAACACAAAATAATGAAACAAACAATTTAGAAGTAGAAACATTTACAGATTTCAAAAGAATAATATCTGTACAGACTCAGTAACTTTTTCAAAATCGATAAAATTAGTGCAGGGAAAAGAGACTGTAAACCAGACTAGTTTGATTTTGTTTTATCTGAGAATTATTCCTCGGTGGATCGAATTCATTATCATTGAGGGCAAAAGATATGCTCAAATGTGCAATGAGCACTCCATGTCCATTTTAGATCAGTGACTTTGAAATCACCATTCTAACTAGCTTGATATTACTTATCATACAATTTAAGATAAAAGGAGAGGTTATTGAATTGTTTTATTTGTCTTGACGGAAAGTTGACTTATCCGATACATGATTGTGCAGAAGACCAAGAAGTTTAACAAAGGCACCTTTCCGGTGATTTCAATTTCAAAAGCTATACAAGTGAGATCAACACACACACACGTAATTTGACGTTATTAAAATAATCAGCTAGTCTGATATCGAATTTCAGTCAAGAGTAAAGGAGATAAAAATTTAAAAATTGACGAGAAAATTGATGAGTGTGGTGAGAGACGAGTATGAATCGCAGGAGGCATGGAGACTATGAGAGGTTGGATTAGGCGATTAGTTGCCTGCAGTGTAAAATAGTTAATTTTATACCGAAGAGTGAGGTGATTACATGGTACATGGAAACATTGAAATATTGTTTTATAAATGAAGATGATAGAAAATTCCAAAAGAAAAATGAGCTTAACAGTTGTAGATCGCTTATCTATGAACAAGTTGAACCAGATTCTTTTGAACACTAAGCTCTGGTTTCATGATGCACAAAACAGCGACTTCTGCATCGTATCTCTTTAATGTCATAATATCGAATTAAGAATAATTCTAACTACGGTAGCTTATATATGTAGATTGCGACTGTACAACTCAAGGTATTCTCAGTGTTACACCTTTTCTCTTGGCAGCATTTATCGTGGGGCTATTAACAGAAAAACAGATAAAAGCAGCTTTGATGGAAGAGAATCAATACTAGACTTATAATTATTCGTTATTTACATTTCAAGTAGAATTTAGAATTTCATCGATATGGGATCACTGGACTCGGCTGTCTGTCATCACTATCAGCTGACCTTAAGATTTCCCACAAGCACATATCCCCTCTTAGCATGATCTCCGCCGTGTCACTTTCCGTCAATTTATTTGGATTGCATAAGAAATTCTAGCACTTAATGTCGCTCAGTGGCAACTTCAGTGTGTATTTGTAATCTACCTATGCTTCCTTCTGCTAATACGTTAGGCAGGAGGTATTGGCTGGTACTCTGAAAGTTCGTGTCTTGCCGGCCATTTGATCTGAGGTATCCAGCAAAGAAAGCAGGTTTTGAGGGATATGTACAGCTTGTTGTCAATGCCAACTGTTCGGACCAAATATAATCAAAGAATTAAAAATAATGCTGAAAATTCGAGGTCTTGTCTTATAAAAAGAAATAAGAAGTTCTTTCCCTCTCAATACGATCAAACATAGGCTAGACTATCAAACCTCGGCTGCATAAAAGAACGTAATCTGGATGTTCTGAATACAATTTTTCATATTTTTCAGTAAAAATATAAATTTTGCATATGCTTTTTTTAACTTTCAGAAGACAGAGAATATGTAGAATGTGAGAATACTTTGTATTTATGCCCTAATTGAGATTTAATCGAATCAGGTACAATAACCACATAACAAATTTTGATTTTAGCAGAAACGGAAATTATACTACCCACTGAAATCAAAGGGTATTTGAAAATAAGAAACTGGTTGAACTGCCTAAAGAATGAAAGATCAGTCACACAATTTTCAGAAGACAGAAAAGCCACTGGAAGACGCTTGAAATTATCAAACAGCTTTTAAATATCCTCCTTATTAGTACATAACTGTGAAATGTTAATGTATAACTCACTGCATCAGATTTCAAATGAGAAGTTCTTAATTGGAGTATATAATGGATTCGTTGCATGCGAATAAAAAGCACACAACTAGTTCGTTGCTCTTTCTACGAGAAAGCCGGTGGAGTATAATATCGTGTCAATAAGCGATGCAATTTCGGGAAAAGAATGGTGTATAGATACCGAAGTTTACATAGATCGTATTAAATTTGATCGCTGTAGAGCCAAAGCAACTTTCGGAATGTATTAATCTGTTTCGGATTATATAAAATTAAAAGGTTTAGTATTTAGGGATCCTGCGAAATGGTTTTCATACTCTCACCTCAAAGTAATAGTATAACCTTTTCAAATTCATGTATCTACTTGCTTGGAGAATAAATTCAGACAATATTACCACTATAGTTCATCTCCGCTTTCAGCATGCTTCGATTCTCGCATCTAGGTCTCACATTAGTGAAGAACTTTTCAAATCTAATAATATCAAACTGAAGAGTGTTCGAATGAATGCATTGAATGTGAATGGGAATTAAAGTTAATTGCAAAAAAGGTGTCCTCGCGTATTGATATTAAATGCATTAAGTTTAGGATTTTGAGAAAACTCTTGTAAAATGCAACATGCTTACAGAATTATAATTAAACATAAGAAACATCACAATAACAAAAAATAATCTCAGTTGCACATGAAGTATATTATTTTATAGCATTCTCATAAATGATATTGTATATTCGATTTCAGGTGAAACCAAGTGCTACAATGAAAATATAGAGTATGTTATTCATTACTAAATTACTGAATTACTAAAAGAAACAATATGGTCATCCAGAAATGTTTTGCGAAACCTATTGCAATTAAAAGAATTTTTGTCAGAAAAATATGAAACCTTTTACTTAAGACGGTCTGGTATAGATGTAACAACCGACCATTGGTTTAAAAAGCATGACAGCTAGTTCAAATCGCTATTACCATAGTTATTATTTTCTCCTCAATGAAAACCTAATACCCTTTTAGCCAAGGGTTTTCATCAGATTAATACGAAAAACTACATTTATTGACTTGATGCACGTCTGAATACCTGATTGGCAGATACAGTGCAGATTCCAGGTTTTGAATACAAACACCAGCCTGAATATTGTACACATTCACCACTCAGGATTTCAAAATCAAGAGGTACACCACACATTAATGTCATAGCATCGTCGGTTTCACCTCAGTATTGTTGATCAGTGGGTAATAATGTCAGCAAAATATTTAAAATGGTATTTTTACCCGCGAAAACATCAAAACACAATGTGTAGAATAAGTAAACTGATATGTTTAAGTCATCTTTATCATCAAAAGAACCATCACTGCAGAAAGAAAATTCCTTCCGATAACGTTGTCGGATTCTCTTCTACATTTATACATTCGTAATAACTGAAGAATTATTTTTATTGACAGCAATGATGTTTTATAATATGTTATTGAATCATTGAATTGTTGTTAAACTGCTGGTTGTATTTTCACAGGACTGGTTGTGACTACTCGCTCACAGATGAGGTCACTAGACCATTCGCCTGTTTTCGTATCAGTCATTTTAACTACTCTTGTGGAGCCAGTTATATTGTCCGTTTCTCCAGGAACGTAATTTTTCCTGCTCGGGAAACACCTGTCAGTTTGGCCAAATGAAGGTATAGAGAAAGCAATCAGCAGTTTGTTACAAGATCACCTGATCAAAACAAACCATGACACTTTCACTAAAGAGTCCTTTTCCATCATCTATCGACTATCAGATAAACTGGTGAAGGCCGAAGATGTAGAATACTCCAAACACGGGAGGCTCCTACAACTAGCTTAAGGTAGCTGGCGCCCTGTATTCACAAGAATCATGCTGAGCCACTACTGCTTTTAAGCATGACATTCCGTGCTGTATATAGACATTTCTTTATCCCTTGTTATCGCATTTCTATGACCAAACTGCTGTTTCCTACGTAAAATTAGTCATTTACTTAAGCAGCGACACATAGTTACTCACACTATTTTCCCTCGACGGTTTTGGCATTATCACTCTTCCATATGCAACTTATAATAAGAATGAATGTGATTAGTAGTCACCAGCATTCATCAACATATATTAGTTATTAACCATGATCATTTACATTGGAATAATGGGGTTCAATCTAGTGCTACATGTCAAAGTTAAACTTTAAGCACCACTAACTACAAATCAGCTAACGACCTGCAGCGGACCAATCACATGGAAGAGGGATTTTTGATTTGAGAAAACGTACAGTTTCGAAAAAAACCCATAAAAACCGCATAAAACTGTTACACAGAGGATCTTTCGCTAACATTTGACAGAAACATCTCTCAGTTTAGCATAGGAGTGTCGATAGAAAATTCACACAACATTCTGTAGGTGTATTCATCCAAATGACTATAAATGAGATCCTTTTGAGATCCTTCTTTGGCCCTTATCCTATTTTTCAATTATCCTCAAAATCCTTCTATATAATTCGTGTGTGTCCCTGTAATCGGATCCATAAAATCACTAGAATGGTTCACTCTATGATGAATATATCTAAGAGATGACAGCGAGTTATAACCTTTCCATTCATCAGTATGTACTATGGATCCCTGTTTCACCAGTCGAGTGACAATATGCACTAACGTAGTAGACTTTCTGTCTGGTATTCTCTACACGAATCCTTTCCTTCGAGGTGTCATATAAACCTATCGCTGAAACATTGTTGGCTCGCTCACGACCACGGTTGTATTTTTTCTTCAGTAACACAGTTTCGTCCACATGTACGATGATACCTTCTCCGCCTAACAAAGAAGTAATTCTCTCAATTTTCCATGAGGCGATGTCTCTGTAGTGCTGGTACCACTGAACTGTTGACACGGGGCTATTTACAGTTTCAACAACTTCGCCTCTCACAGGCTGTTTTAAAATCCAGTAGTTACAAATATACAAAATCTGCGTTATGGAGACCTGTGACGCAGCCAAAAATGTTCCTACGAAGTACTAAAATTATCAGCTTACCTTCCCTAATACTAACTCGTCTCATGCAAATCGCACAACGATGAACATATCCATCAATCGACCTGGTAAAGCTTTCTAAACTCATGACACCACCACATGAACAAATCCTCTCTTTCCTAAGCAACCAAATCCTTATCCTCCTCGAACTGCAAGCGTAGGTTCGTTAGAGCACGCATTTGATACGAATCAAGCGCTATACAACCTTCAGCTCAAATACATGAACCTCATTGGAGCATTCGAGGTCGTTCTCTGATTGGTAGTTAGTGGTGCTTAAAGTTTAAATATGTCTGTTACACTTTTGTATATAACAACATGCATATGTTTTGAATTATAACCTATTAACAATCTGTTCGCATATAACTTTTGTAATTTTGATGTTAGTGATTCGATTTTATTTTATAAAACATAGATGTTGTCAGTGGCAGTAATTCTTAAAATATTATTGTCATAAAAGTGTAAAACCTGATGAAGAAGTGATCAGAAGGAATATTTTTGGTCTTGTAATTAGTTTTACGAAATTTCTGATCAGTATAAATTATCAATGAATCTTTATTATCCATCAGTGACATCACCTATTCCAAACTTTCACATCAATGTTAAATTTTAGTGATCAATTCATGAAAATGGTATTTCTGGCTTCTGACTGTGTACATCTTTCTTTACTACTCAAATAAACGAATGGGAAAATCGTCTAGTCCTACATCTTACACTTACCAAATCACCTGATTTTTAGAATGATTAATAAACACAACTATCTTTTTTCTGATATACGGCTCTGAATACGAATTTATTTCTGTAGTGAGAGAATTAAATTCAGGACGAACTTTTATATTCAATCATCAATATGCTGCAACTGATCATTCAGGAATATCAATAAGCATTTCCTTGACAGATTCTTTTCATTTATCTGACAAAATGACTATTGCATGCAGCTGCATAATAACAGTGTTTCCCTAGGAGAATCACACTTATGTGTGGGAGGCTGTCATGATACGATGTTTAGAAGATATTACTTAGCTGAAGTCATTCAGTTTTTGGAAGAGTTTGAAGAAAATTAACTTGAAGATTTAGCCAGCCCTTGCTGATTCTATCACTTAAATATAACTCCCAGAATCAACATGTTATTCAAGCACTGCTTAAGACTCTAAGCATATCTATGCAGCATATTGGAGGCTTTCTGTAAAACCTATAAAAGTAAAATACTTTAGTTGTCATTAAAGTTGACGTTTTCATTTTCATTCCTGTCCAAATGACAACAGCATTCGCCGCATTTCATTGAGAATGTGAACAAATGATCACTGAATAATATGGTGTTCATCCAATCAGTTATATTAAACTAATGAACGTAAAAGTCGGTTCACGTAACAGATTTATATTTAAAGTTTGTAAGTCTCTATTTTGATTTTTACACTGTCTTTTTCTTTTTAGCCGAATAAATGCAGCGCGTCAAGCGAGATTAGAAGGAAGAAACATCACCCATTGAAAATTCAGAACGCTTTGATTTGAATAATAATAATAATGACACTAGATTTATTCTGAGCATTGATCATAAAGTGTGCGAATGAAAATCACTTATTTAACCATTATATGTAATTGATTACCTTAATCATAAATACAGACTGATATATCAATTAGATGCCTGAGTTGTTATTTGTATGAAGTTTTGTTCTCGAGAGTGTTTGGATGTCACTAACTGCTTTTGTCTACTGACATGTTATCGCATACATTTTAACTCACGGAAAACGCATCCATTGAGATGTCTATCACTGGTACATTTGGTTTTCATCTCTGAGATGAAATCGCATTAGGCAATTGCAAAAGATTGATTATTGAACAAACAATATCCTTTTCTATAAATTCATCATCAGGCTGTACAGTTATATATCCATTTTAATGATACAATGATGTATATTGACAACATTAGTGGTTTTTAAAATAGTAACATCGAATCACTTGGATCAGACTTCAGAAAATTATTTCCAAATAGACTGCTAATAGATGTTAGTCCAAAATGTATGTATGTAGAAATATGTAAAATTGCAATACTAAAGTAAATGGTTATGAGTGACAAAAAATGTACAGTAATAAATTATCTTCTAGTTCGCCTTCTACATACAGCTGAAGCAATAGGAATCCACCTGAAGAACCAAACCAGTGTGTTCAGAAGAAATTCGTATAGCCACTTTCCTTACCTTGGCTGGCCATCGTTACATGATTGTATAAACCGGACTACTTCGCCCCTCTCTCCTCTAAACCTTTAAAAATTATAATTGTCCATATTATTTTGTTATTTGCTATGAACTAACTAACCTTCTTAGCACCACTAAGTAGACCATTTCCTTCAACCTTAAAGCATAATACTTTATTGTTATTGAAATTCTTATATTTATAATCCTCTCAATTTTTTCGTTTTGTTTATTTTATTTTTCATAACTGTGGACATAATTTTAAGCTGTATTATGACTGTTAACTTTGTATTTCACCTCACTATACCATATCAACAGAACATTAGACCCAATTATCCATAACATGCTAAAGTTTCCAAACTGAATCGACAATACCGTTTGAAACAAACCCACTGTTATTAGTATTTATTATTATTATTACTATTATTATTATTATATCTAATAATTATGTCGTTAATGTGGACAAATTTCTCCGATTAATTTTTGTTTTAAATTTTTAATTTTATATACACCTTGAGTAAATCAGATGCAATATTGTGACAAATGCTGAGAATTCCATTCTGTATTATAAGTACTGTTTTTGGAATAAAGTAAATTATTATTACTTTATCTTTAATTACACGTTATCCTTGTAAAATTATTTTATTCTTATGACCACTTCATCCTTAGTTACGAGTTATCATTGTCCGAATAGTTTTATTTTCTTTAACAATCTAGTACGTATTCAACCTGTGCACACGCTTATTCCTTAATTGCTCTTCGTTTTTTCCAATTTTATGTATTATGTAGTCCACGTGCTGTGACCATTTCTACCTTTTTAATTGTTTCCATTCATTTTATTCGTTAATTATCACACCATTGACATTTTGCCACTGAATAATTAATGTTAACAAACGCATCACCACCTGATTGATAAATTATTGTGTTATTAAAAAGACAAGTGCAGCGAAGAAAATTTTCTTTTCGACGAAGTCATCATCTAGGCTGTACATGCGTGTATTTATATCAAATAGATGGGAAAGTTCCAGAATAATTTCCGGTTAAGGGTCAAATTAATAAAAAATTACAATTAGGAATTGGAATGCCATAATAAACAGGGGGACGGATAAAACTCGAACAAAGAAGCATTATAATAACTAAGAAGATTGACATTGTGCAATTGGGAGTTAGAAATGTAGAAATAACAAAATATACAGGATGTTTGGATAAAAAACTAATATGATGAATAATTGTTTATGCAATCAGGGATTAAATATGTAGAAATAGTAAAATGACAAAACAAACTGGACGAGTGGGTATGAAAATATGGTAGTGTAAACAGGGTTTAAGAAAACTTAAAATAACATGAATAAACAGGAAGTTTAGATAAGAAAGGCGATGAGACTGTCATTACTGAAAATTTTTACCTGTTTATGATGGCCATGGTAGGGAGAGGGGTTGGACGTAATTCTTTTGGATACAAAGTGTGGGTTTGAGCTTTTGGATAGCTAGCGCCTCAGCTATGCCCAGATGTCTTGATTTGACTCCCTTTGATAGGTTTGATTGAATTTTGTATATTGATATAAGAATGAAACTTGGGCACTGTGGTAGAGTGTAATTCCATTATGGGTAAATTTTATTTTGATAGAGTCTCACAGTGTTACACAGTAATACTTACTGATGACATTTCGAGCACAATTTATTGCTCATAATCATATCAAGGTAATCAAGGTAATGTGTAACACTGTGAGACTTTATCAAAATAAAATTCACCCATAATGGAATTTTGTATATTACTTTGAAGGATTTTTCGAAAGGCGCTGAATGTCCTGAGTTGATCAGATGTTCTGTCACTGAACTGTATACACGGTTTCGGTCTCCTTTTACTAGCCAGGCTGGGTAGTGTTCGCGAGCGCGTTTTCCAAGTCGGCGCATGGTACGGCCAATGTACTCAGCTCCACAAGAGCAAGTAAACTGGTATATGCACGTTGAGGTGGCCCAATGCGACGGCTTGTCTTTCACGTTCTGGCTGAACAGTTTCTTGCAAGAAAATGTCAGTCGTAGGCTCGCGGCGAAGTATGTTTTCCTTAGAGATTTGCAGAGGCGTTTGCGAAGGATTTCTGCTTCAATATCACGTTTGAATTCTAGATAAGGCAGAAGTGTTTTCTTTGGAATGGATTGGACTTGTTTGGAAGTCCTCTTCGATTTGAGATTCAGTAACAGTGATTTGACCTGTTTCTTCTGTACATAGAACACTGGTTGCCTCAGTCGAATCGCGATAGCCCCTGCTATTTGGATGATTTGGGCAATTAGTTTGGCACCCAATATATGACGGAGAAACACTCTTCAATATTGGCTTTGTGGTCAGTTTGAACCAGGTGTTCTAATACGGAGCTATTGATGCTTCTAACTACACCTGTATTTAGCCACACAGGTAGATGTTCTCGATCACGATAAATCAAGTGCCTAGAGCAACGGCCAATATAACTCGCTCAACTGGCGCAGTTGAATTGGCAAATACAACTACAAGTGGCTAGTCTAGGTACTCCATCTTTCAATCGAGGAATCAACATCGGTCGTGTAAAAATTAGACTCGTAGTTTGCCAGTGTTAAAAGTTCCTTGAACTGGTTTTCTTAATTTCTTCGTAATTCTTTCGCTAGGTATATCGCCATTTAGTTGCAGTCGTATGTATAAAGGCTACTTATTTACGAATAGTGAGAAGTCCTTTTCAACTTTGTCAGTCATATGTTTCCTGATGAATTTGTCTAGATAGCTATTTTCAATCAAGGTATCATATACAATCCTTAGTTTATCTTCAATTATCTCTTCTGAGCATATACCTCTCACCCTGTGGCTGAGGGTCCTTACTAGATGCCATTTAAACTGAAGAGCAATGAAGTTGTGAAAATGTTTACATTGTCCTGTCCATGTGATTTTCCCATACAGATTTCTCCTTTTACCACCATCTGGTTTTCTTCCAAGTGAGACATCCAGGAATGCAACTATATTTTGGGATTTCTCTTCGCAAGTGAATTTCAAAGCAGAATGTACTGCATTGAAATGAGTAATTAATGTGTTGCTATCTGAATTATTATTACAAAAATAAAGATGGCATCCATATACCGGCGATAAAATGAAACTTTTTCTATAAGGCTGTTCAAAGGACCATTCTCTTCTTTACTTAGAAACAAATCTGGCAACATGGGTCCCATTGGAAAACCCATTGCCACCCAGTCCACTTGTCTGTAAAGTGTGCCATCAAATTTAAAATTTATGCTCCTTGCACAGCTAATTTTATTTTTTTTAGTCTTAATATTTGCTACACTTTATACCAAGACGATTAAAGCAATAGTTTGTTGATTCAAATCCACCAAAATAAACACGATATTAGGAGAATAATGTCAAAAAATAAAATGCAACTGTGATGACTATGGATGGATTTTAGTGAGTGGAAACATTCTAAGCAAAGTAATGAATCTAATTCTACATCTTGTCGGCCAATGGGTTTGTACTTCAAAACATACTTTTGAGATTGTCGTGACCCGAAAACAGGGGAACGATTTTCCAAAAATGTATGAAGAATGAATAACTGACTGTTTACTATTAGCAGTTCTGTCATTAATCGTATTTTACTAAACATTTCAGCGGTTGGCAAATACACAGGGAATCGTGCGCGAAGTATCAGTAATATTCTCACATAATGAGAAAGTTAATACAGTGAGAGGAGTCAGTAAACTAGAATAGCTTGCTTATATTTCTTTTAAGGATTGTTCATCAAGCAATAGAAGTTTTTATCATCGAAACTATAAATGAACTCTGAGACAGCAAAAAACAAAATGTCTAAAATTACAGTGACCCTTCGTGCTTTTCTTTTTGGATCGAAGTCTTAACAGACGCAGTTCCACCTACTTTGTCATTTCTTGTCATAGAATTTAACAAAAAAATGGGACATTGCCTAACCGTTTAACTTATGCCAACTGAAAGTTGATTTATCTAATACATCTTTGTTGAGAAAACCAAGAGGTTTAACAAAGGCACTTTTTCGCAGATTTCAATTTCAAAAGCTGTACAGGTGTAATCAGCACACACATTCACAAATTTACATCATTAAAATAGTCAAATAGTTCGACATCAAAGTGGAGGCGAGATTGAAGGGGATAATAATTTTCAAACTGACGTGAGAATTGACGAGTGTGATGAGAGACGAACGTAAATGATAAGAGTCACTGAGACTGAGAAAGGTGGGATTAGGAGATCAGCTGCATGAAATACAAATTAGTTTATTTTATTTCGAAGATAAATATGATCAGGTTGTACATGGAAACATTTAAATATAGTTTTATAAATGAAGATGACAGAAAATCCCAAAGTAACGAAACATGACTACATCATTGGTGAATGCACAAGTCGAACCAGATTTTTTCGGACACTAAGCTCTACTTTCTTGATGCATAAGTTTATGACTTTCTCATCCAATCTCACCAGTGTCTACATATCTAATGTAAAAATAGTTGTAACTATGCTCACATAAGTAATAAAATTGCTGCTGCACCACTTGTGAGAACTGGGTCGCCAACAATATAAGTTTGCAGAGAAGAATTCTGTGTTGGAAGCAGTGTTGTTGTAAGTTTTGAGAAAAGAAATAAAAGCAGCCATTTAAAGGAGAAATAACAGTGGACTCACAAGTATTCGTTATTTTCATTCCAAGTAGAATTTGAAATTTCTTCTGCATACTGCCGTTGTACTTGATTCTCTGCCATTGCTTATAGCCAGCTTCACGAATACATGCACGCATATATTTCCTCTTCACATGATCTCCTCCATGTCACACTCCAGAGCTCAACTCGTGGCTTCCTATCTGGATTTCACAAGATGGACTGAATTATGACGCTGCTCGATGAACTTCTCAGAGAGTACCTGGAATCTGCGTACCTAGGTTTTCTTTTGGAAATATGATAGAAAATAGGTTGTTGGTTGCTTTGCTAAGATACTTATTTTCTGACCGGTCTTCTGATCTAGTGGGGGTTCTACCAAAATCTGATAGATTCATTAAATCCTGCTTTATTAAGCTTTGTTGCTTGTTTCAAGCGATTAGAGTGTTTCACTTAAAGTGATATCATTAATGGTAGATTGATGTGATGGCTTAGCTGTGATTGTGAATACAAATTCACGTGAATCTGCGGTAGCAGTTACACAGGAACATAACCTGAATACTACTGTTCGGAATAACAGAATACTTTGATTTTAAAATCGTACTGATATCATCAGTTGCAGATTTGGTTTTGTAAGAATAATTTTCTATACTTTGGTTTGTAAGGATTAGTTATGTTTTACGAGTTGATCACGGACTGATATCAGTTAGAGAACCATTGAAAACCAGGGAGTACTGGACAGCTGCTGTTTCATCCTAGTTTGGGAATCATCGGCAGTACGCACCCACTGGGATTCGAACCCAGGACCTTCCGGTTACAAGGCAAGCTCGTATACCATTCAGCCACTGGGACCCGATTCAATGGCTCATGAATTCTAACTTCTACCAATTCGTGATTTTAGCGCGACCCCAACTATTGTCGTTGGTGGAAATCCATCCACACGTGACTTCTAATTGGACCTCACTGGTCACGACTTCTCACTAGAACTGCAGGAAGCTCCAACCTGCAGCAAGTCACTAGCGAGCATCAGAATAATTTTCTATACTTTGGTTTGTAAGGATTAGTTATGTTTTACGAGTTGATCACGGACTGATATCAGTTAGAGAACCATTGAAAACCAGGGAGTACTGGACAGCTGCTGTTTCATCCTAGTTTGGGAATCATCGGCAGTACGCACCCACTGGGATTCGAACCCAGGACCTTCCGGTTACAAGGCAAGCTCGTATACCATTCAGCCACTGGGACCCGATTCAATGGCTCATGAATTCTAACTTCTACCAATTCGTGATTTTAGCGCGACCCCAACTATTGTCGTTGGTGGAAATCCATCCACACGTGACTTCTAATTGGACCTCACTGGTCACGACTTCTCACTAGAACTGCAGGAAGCTCCAACCTGTAGCAAGTCACTAGCGAGCATCAGAATAATTTTCTATACTTTGGTTTGTAAGGATTAGTTATGTTTTACGAGTTGATCACGGACTGATATCAGTTAGAGAACCATTGAAAACCAGGGAGTACTGGACAGCTGCTGTTTCATCCTAGTTTGGGAATCATCGGCAGTACGCACCCACTGGGATTCGAACCCAGGACCTTCCGGTTACAAGGCAAGCTCGTATACCATTCAGCCACTGGGACCCGATTCAATGGCTCATGAATTCTAACTTCTACCAATTCGTGATTTTAGCGCGACCCCAACAATAGACAGTTAATAGTGAAAAGTTTGACTGTCTGATATAAATTATTTCACTGTAAGTTCGATACTTTAAGCTATAGTATGTGTTAATTGTTACATGGAACTCTAAGATATGTGTGTTATTCGTCACGTCTGAAAAATACTGATGCTCACTAGCGACTGGCCCTATTCAGGCAGTTAACCTGGGATTCTGTCAGGAAAATGTGGCCGGTAGGGTACAGCAAATTAAAGGTGAGGCAGTAACTCATCAAAGAAGACATTGCGAAGTGTTTGCGCAATGTCATGAATTGGCAGAAGTTAGAATTCATGGGTCACTGAACAGAATACCTGTGGCTTAATGATCTACGGGCTCGCCTGGTAACCGAAATGTCCTGGGTTCGGACCCAGTTGGTAGGTGCCTGCGTACTCTGAAGAATCCAAAATTAGGGCCCAACAATTATCCAGTTTCCCCAGGCTTCTCAGCGGTTCTCTAAGTGATGTCAACTGGTCATGAAGTCATAAAATCAATCAATCAAACTCCCTACAAAACCAATACTCGAAAATACTGAAAAGATTGTGTAGTCATTTATTCTCCTGCTCCAATTCTTCAGTGTAGAATATTTAATATAATTTAAAATAACTTCGGATAAACATTCCAAAGACCTGTGTGAATCAACAGTTTTACAGATGTGCTAAGCGGATGCGTCTTATGCTAAAGACTCAAACAATTGCCGAGGTATATAATTGGATTCATTTTACTTGAACAGTGAACAACTAGGATTCTACTTGCTCATTTATTATTATTCCTTTGTGTTCCCAGGGTAAAATAAGGCTTCAACGGCAATTTTTTCATCTTCCCTCAGAGGTGTCTAAAATCTGTCATCTGCTGCTCACACAACGGACAGGATAGCTTCAAAGCGCTGGCGAACTCGTCGTTTTCCATTGAATTCCAGGTTTATATTTGGATGTGGTGTTACTCACCAATCTCTCCAGTGTGTGCTTGGTCGATATATGTTTCAGTCGACACTAAATGTGAAGTTCTATAGCACGATATTTGTTTTTAATTATACATTATCATCACAGACTCCATTTTAAAGCCTATAAAAGGGAAGATGACACAGTCGGACAAAAAAACATTTCTCACGTATATCCATTCCAGGCAACCGAAGCACCTACCATTTATAGAGCAAAAAGAGGCATTTTATGCAGCCTATTCTACCACTACGATGCTATTGGAGACAATTTTATTTTCGTCATCTATTCAGTAACGAATATTACCAAAATTTGTTCCAAGCGACTAAATCTGCAATATCCTTCCAATTCCTAACTATCATTTAAGACGAAATAACAATCATTCCCTTGATTAATGAGTGTTAACCTTTTTCGATTATCCAAGCTATTTCGTCGTTACTTACATATTGACGATACGAATTTACCTTCATATTAACAGAAGATAAATCTTGATATTTTTCCGGAAATAATACTGGGTACAAACAATATTCATAAGTGATAGTAGGTCATTCAAGTGTATTTATCAATCGCGTAAGGTTTTCCTAATGCAGGGGACAATGATTCGATTTGTGTATGCTCTTTTGCGAATTATGATCATTTTTAACTGGTGATTGACTAAAGGTTTGACATCGAAGTGTTCTGAATAGAAGTAACGACTATCTGCTTTTGTACACAGAGACCTGGTTTATGAACACGAATTGCGCAAGCGTCTGCAATTGCAAGCAGGGTTCTGTTTCTTTTACCTGCTGTCAATAGTGAGTGACTTGACAGCATCCATATCATGTCCATAGTCCAGATAGAGTTAAGACAGACACGTTTTGCAGCATTATAAGCTCTCTTGATGGCTTTATCGGGTTTTCGTTTGACCTCCTCTTTTATTTCATCTCCTTTGAATAACAAATTGATGTAGATAGATTTCTTCGGAACTGCTCATATAATTTTGCGGGGGCCCCGTTTCTTTGGAGTATTTATTAATGAACTTCTCAGGACATCCATTCTTAGATAAATATCCTTCAGTACCTTTATTCAATGCTCAGTTGTACTGTCAGAACACTTTTTCCGTACTCTGTTGAATGGTGTTCTGACTAGGTTTTTATATACTGGAGTGGAACAAAGCTGTTAAAATGTGTGTCTTGTCCTGTCCATGAAAACTTTCCAAATATGGATCTTTCGATTGCGCATTCAGTCTTTTTCCCTAGAGAAACGTCTATGAATTTATTAACATTATTTTCCTCTTGTTCCGTTGGGAATTTGGGATTCAGGTAGCATGAGTTGAATTTTATCAACAAGTCTTCAGCTTTTGATATAAGTATAAGACGTGGGCACTGTGGTAGAGTATAACTCCATTATGGATAAGATTTTACTTTGATAAATCACACAGTGTTATACAGTAATATTAACTGATGACGTTTCGAGCACAAACTACTGCTCATAATCATATCAAGCTATTCACATAACATTTTTCCTTCATTTATATACAGGAGTGGAATTGACTTCAGCTTTTGGTCGTCTTTCGACAGACAATTAAAAATGTCTTCAATATATTTTAGTTATACGTCCATTTGTTGTATATGTTATTTTCTATAGTTTTGTATGTAAGGATTAGTTATGTTTTACGAGTTGATCACGGACTGATATCAGTTAGAGAACCATTGAAAACCAGGGTGTACTGGACAGCTGCTGTTTCATCCTAGTCTGGGGATCATCGGCAATACGCACCCACTAGGATTCGAACCCAGGACCTTCCGGTTACAAGGCAAGCTCGTATACCATTCAGCCACTGGAACCCGATTCAATGGCTCATGAATTGTAACTTCTACCAATTCGTGATTTTAGCGCGCTAGTGACTTGCTACAGGTTGGAGCTTCCTGGAGTTCTAGTGAGAAGTCGTGACCAGTGAGATGCAATTAGAAGTCACGTGTGTGGATGGATGTCCCACCAACGACAATAGTTGGGGTCGCGCTAAAATCACGAATTGGTAGAAGTTAGAATTCATGAGCCATTGAATTGGGTCCCAGTGGCTGAATGGTATACGAGCTTGCCTTGTAACCGGAAGGTCCTGGGTTCGAATCCCAGTGGGTGCGTACTGCCGATGATTCCCAAACTAGGATGAAACAGCAGCTGTCCAGTACTCCCTGGTTTTCAATGGTTCTCTAACTGATATCAGTCCGTGATCAACTCGTAAAAAGTATATGTTATTGTAAAATACCGGTTTCTAGGCCTGACAAGAATAAATCTCCAAAAAGTGGTCCCAAGGAGCTTTCCATTGTGACACCATCAAATTGACGGAAGAGACGCCCATCGGATTGGAATTGAACATTTTTGGTACATAAAAGTGACAAGTTCCTTAACTATTATTTTGGAATCGGCTCATCTTTTACATCATCATCACTTCACTTCAGTGAAGTGTCTCAACGACTGGCACACTTTCGAAGAGGGAGGTGACATCGAAAGAGACCAGATGCTTATCAAATACATTGTCATCAATAATTTGCTTGACAGACTGAAATGAATCAGAAACTGTATACGTTGCAAAGCGTTTTCGCAAAGGGTGCAATAATTCACACAGCCACTGTGCTAATTTGTGGTATAGTGAATTTATCAATGCGAGTATAAGTCTCAACGGTGCTCCTGGTTTGTGTATTTTAACACCGTATAATTTAAGGATTTGTAAGCCAATCGGTGTGATATTCTTATATGTTTTCTGATCAATATATTTCTTTCTGAAGAGTTGCCTCCTACTCATAGAATTCTTGGAACATCCCACTATCGAAAAATTTTAACTTCCTCCGTTTAGTGATAAAAATAATAACAAAAATAAAGTAATAATTAATCATAATGATTCGTTTTGACGCAAGATTGCTCAATTTTTTTTTCTGATAAACGAAATTATATGAAAAAAGAACACAATATTCTTTCAAAAACTAAGATGTTTAAAGTTCTTTGTCATTGTACTTTGGGGAGAATAAATTTAATGGGTAAAATATTATACAAACGATTCCTTAATCGTGATTCTTACTTACTTCAATGAATTTCTAGATAACCTGAAAAAACACTGAAAAAAAATTATGAAGTTGTTTTTTCTCTTTAACTTTATGCTCTTTGTCTTACTAATACTATCAAAGTATTTATGTAGAATAATTAATGTAATTGAAAATTTCTTCACTTAAACAATCTAAAGTTGAGTTAGTATAAATGCTTAACTAATTATTTTTTATGAAATAACACACCATGATTAGCCTGCGTGTATACACGGATTCATTTATGAGAACAGTGAATAATTGTTAATTTGTTTTTAATATATTTAATATTAACTGCTTCATTCTGAATGTGATAGTAATAGATAGTGTACCATTTGAAATAATAGCGTTCCATTGGAAGCATGCCTCATCACGCGGCGAAGCTTTGCTTCCATTTCCTTCTAAATCTTTGTGGTTGTTGGTTGAAACCTTCTGAAAGTTGCATTTGAGAATAGTTTATGACTCATGAGAGCATTTGGATAGCAAAAACTATATGAAATGCGGTAAATATGACGGATGATAAGAGGATTTTGGCAGCCCAGTGATCTAATTAGGCTGTAAGAATTAGAATAGCTAAAATTGTATTATTACCGTTATCGCTATGAGTTCATAGTGGAACATAGTGCTTCAATAACATGTCACTATTTCATTCTGTTCCTCTTCAGGGGACTCCATGACTACCCAGAAGCCTCGAACACATCCTCACTCGATCTCCCTTACATCACCTACGGACCTATTCGGGTTCCGGCTTGGACAGTGATGTCACTCAATGGTTCCCTGAGGGTTTCAATGATTCACCTTCCTTTTTTTTAAGATATTTCTTTGGCCATATGTTTTTGGTTGGTATGACATAATGCCAGAGTTTCTTATAGCTTATTCTTTCTGGCCATTCATCTGATCTCTAGTATTCAATGAAGTCAGCTGTTGATGATCATTCGCCGCAAGCTGTTGGAAATGCTACTGGCGACACTCCGGCCAAGTCTCTGAAGCACTGATTGACTTTAGTGGGATATAACTGAGTCTCTTTCCTTATCATGAGTGCAGTAGATTTCCATAGTGATTTCAGATCATTGAATGTCTAAAGCACATGTGTATAACCACAAACATACACGTGAATATATATTAACATATTGACACTTATCGCATGTATATGCATGTAAGAATATATTTCACCATTATATATATATATATATATATATATATATATATAAAGATATACATGAACACTATATTGATACACATATATGCGCATCCTATGAACCTACCATTTGCACATTGGGACATATCCTTTTTTACATAATCTAGTAAATAGAGAAATAAATGAGGGACAAATCCACAAATCATTACGTCTATCTGGGGTTGGATTCAATGCCTCACAGTGTGAAAGCTGCTCCAGCAGCCACATCTCCCCGACAAACCATTAGGTTGCCTGTGAACGATTCAGTACCCTTACTCCCTTCTTTAAATTAAATATCGTGTTGACACTTACACCAAGAAATCTAGAGCATTATCGATGCTCATTACTGTGGCATTGTACCAAACCCAATCGACCTAGGTGAGCACATGGTTCACTCCAGGCACGAAAAGAAATACGCAAGCTTGTTCAGCCACCTGTCGGATACGGAAACTACAGTTTCAAATAAAAATGGGATTCAGACTTAAAAGCGTTTGGTCTAAATTACCCAGATAGTTGTTTCCCATGATTGTCAGTTTCGGCTAGGCACATACATCAACTGTCCGAACTTGCGATTACTCTTTTACTAAACAGACTTACCATAGCAACGTTCAGATTTACTTCACTCACTTATACGGTCGTCATCAGCACCAGACCAACTTGTCTGACGATAGTTCAAGGCCCGCTTAACCCTCCACGGGAATCCTATAGCATTACTAAGGAAAGTATAGGAGATCCGGACTTTCATTCCTAAATTCTGAATTTTGAATATCCTTTTAGTGGCTTTCTATCTGGTAGATACAATAGGTATCTTTCATTCCTGTTCTATTGACCTTTGCGTTATCGGTCTCCATTTCGAAAAACAAATAAATTCTGAAAAATCCAGTGAATCTATAAACACTTTGAACCATAATATGATCATTTATGTTCTGTTGCCTTCTATGTAAATGTGAATGGTAAGTACGTGTGTGCTCAGAATGAACGAAATGTGCTGTGAAAATACGTTACAGGTGTTAGATGGATTACGTCTTTTTAATGAATGTCAATCTTGCTTTTCTGATCCTAAATGAGTTTAATATCCTCTACTGGATAACACATTATTGGTTGTGGTTGTGTAATACCATCGCAGACTTCATTTGAAGACCTATCCTAGGTAGGATGAATTCGGCAGCCAAAAAACTGTTCCACTTTTCACTTAATTTAGGCAACCAAAGCACTTACCATTAAAGGAGATAATTTATACAGACCACCATACTACCACAGCGTTCGAGTTGATTCCACTTTCTTGATTCCTTCAGTGACAAAGCCTGCCTAAATTTATTCCATATAACCTAATCTCAAATATTTATGAACAACATTCTTATCATTATAAATTATTTAATTTAATCCCAGCATGTTTAAGAGAAAAATCAAAACAAGATTTTCCTGAACGTTTCGCTGTGTAATTCACAGCTTCCTCAGCAGATTTATTCTGATGTTATTAATTATCAAAATATATAGTCCAGAAATTTTTCACATAAACTGTAGTCAGTTTATTTGAAGGTCACTTGTCAATAGACTTTTGTACCAATAAAAGTATGTATGCAGTCATCATATATTCGTTATTACCAATGTCAAACTGTTATTGTGTATATTTTCCATAGTTGGTTTTTAAGGGTTAGTTTTGTATGAGTATATGTGAGTGTAAGTTATTTGTCATTTGGAAAAGACGTCAATTCACTTGCATTAAACATGATAATACATTTTTCAAAGGTCATGGAGGCTCACAGAGTTTTTGTGTTTTTTATCTGTCTTGCTTCATGAGAGTTTGCCATATAGGTGATAAATCTATCCTTTCTTTCCTATTCACTGCATCCAATGTGGTTAAAATGTGCAACCCTCCAGAGGTCAACCTTTTTTATGTGAATGAAGTCCTCTTCCAAGAATTTTGACATTGTCGAAATCAATCTTATGTCCGCTGTCTATAGCCGATCTTTTTTTCCAGACTTTTTAATTCTACTTCATTTCTAGTTGGACGTTTCGTGAACAGTCTATGTTCATTCACTCTGCTCTTCACCTGTCTACTTCTCTCCCCGATTTAGCAAGCTTCACATTCTCCACACTTTATCCTATAAACACAATTACTTTGTGACATTTTGGGAACCATATCCTTGACATTCACTCAAAGCTTTCCTTGGTTGTTTCTTTTCTTCCAGTTTCAAGATCTTTTGTATTTGTCATTTTTTGGTGTCATTATGAAAATGAGATTCTCGTCCATGAAACAATTTTTGAAAGGATTCCTACATATGGCTTGTAACAAGTATTGTTAAACAGTCGTCTATATTTTTGATTGTTACTCGATAATATTCAAGTTTGATGTTGCAGTTATCCATTATTTTTCGGAGAAACACTTTGAAAGTATGATTTACAGCTAGTACAGATTTGTGCAAATATTGAAGAGGTTTAACTAGCAGAGACTTTGGAATAATTCCACTCTGTAGACAATGTAAGTTGAAAATCCGATGATTATAGAGAAAATAAACAATCTATCTCCAAGAATCCAGTTCACTTCGGAAGCAGAATCAGACGTTGGTGAACTACTATTTCTAGACTGTCAAGTTAAGAAGAGTGAAAACGGACATTTTAGTACATCTATTTTCAGGAAGAAAATTAACTACAAACATCTGTCATACTCCACTCTCCTTACCTGTCCTAACATGAACTGGAGAACATTTGCAAGTGTCGTTCTGCATAATTAATTCAATGTTGTTTATCGGCTCACCAGTCTTATATCTACCAATGTATTTCCGATGTTACATACATCCTCATATGTTGAGTATTCATCTGAATCGTCCTACCGAAATTCAAAGAAATCATGAAATGCCGATTAATAAACATTTGTTGTTTGCTGTTGTTTCCGGCAGTTTTTTATCTTCATCACCTCCGTCTTTTCTATTTGAACTTGACGTGCCGTCTTCATTACCTCTGATGCCAGCTTATTGGTTTTCGCCAACAAGATTTCAATCTTATTAAGAATATGTCAAGGAGCACCACTTCATATTGCTCGGCGTCCATTGATGAATTCGCTATAGGGATTAAGCGTCAGTGATTATTCATTTTGCTCACAATTGTTTACTTTGAATATTCCATAATATGATCGTTGCAGCTGTGATATATCTGCTTGTGACACACCTTCTGGAACTATGTCGAAAGGTTAATGACTTTCAAAATTCTCCCCATTAAGATGAAAAAATTAACAATGTTCAATACGATCACATAAATTACGTGATCATAAAAATCTATTAATTAGCGTAACAGTTGAAATTCGAAGTGAGTATTCATGATATATAAGAAGGAGTTTCCAATGTCAGATAAAAAAGAGAAGATTGGTAGCTCAGGTAGATGATTTTCGTGTGGTTGTGTTCTCTGAGCTGGATGGTTTGGTTGCGAAGCTTTCATTGCTCTACTGAGCAACATCTTCAGCGCATACTTCGATGTGAAGTGAGCTTTTAGAATTCCCTATGAGTTTATTAGTCATCTCTTCTAGTAACTCTGAACGTGACTGGTTGCTTTCGTGTGACATTTCACCCCCTAGTTTGCTTGTCTCGGTGCTGGCTGCTTCTTTGGTCTGAATGTCGTTAGTCATTCCTTCTGCTAATCTTGAACGTGATTGGTTGTTTTTGTGTGACTTCTCACTTTCTAGTTCACTTGTTTTGGTGTTGACTGTTTCCTTGACCTGAAGTTTGACTTTGTTTTTGTGTGAATTTCTTCGTATGGATTGGTATATTTTGTCAATCTCTATGTGTCTATTGATTGCTGATTCATTTAAATACCAGGCCTCTAGGAATTCTCTGGCATTTTTGCAGTTCCCTTTGTCTAAGATTTGAACATTGTCCCAGTCGAATTGGTGCCCGTGGCTGTCTGCATGTAGTGATATGAGGGAGTGTATGTCGTGTCTTTTGACAGCTAGTTTGTGTTCGTGAATGCGAAGACGAAGAGGGCGTCCACTTTGACCAATGTAATGTTTGTCGCAGTCGTTGCAACTTATCTTGTAGATGACGTTAGTTTTGTCTTCTTTTGCCGTTGAGTCCTTTGGTTTGCATAGAACTGAGTGTAGTGACTTTGTTGGTTTATGAGCGACATCGATTCCAAAAGGTTTGAATAGTCTTGCAGTGATTTCGGAGATATCTTTTATATATGGTAGGACGACTTTCTTTGTGTTTTCGCTGGTGGCCTTTGATTTGGTTGGTTGAGTTGGGGGTAGATGTCTTTTGATGAAGTTTTGTGGGTATCCATTTCTTTGGAAGACGTCCATAAGATGATTTTCTTCAATTTTCCTCAAGGCGGGAGTGCTCCAATGAGTCCTGGCTCTCTTGAACAATGTACGTGTGCAGCTAATTTTGTGTGATGCTGGGTTGTTACTGTTGTAATTGAGTATTTGATCCGTGTGCGTTGGTTTTCTGTATACTTGGGTTTCTAATTTTCCTGTAGTTGTTCGTTTGATTAAGACGTCTAAAAATAAGATTTTGTTTTCATATTCTTCTTCTCTTGTGAATTTGATGTCGTTGAAGGTGTTGTTTATTATGTTGTGGGTATTGTCTAAGTTTTCTCTTTTGATTATCACGAACGTATCAGCTATGTAGCGTATCCAAATTTTCGGTTTGATCTTTGGCAGAATTATGTTTTCCAGTCTTTGCATGACGGCTTCCGGAATCAATTCTGATATGGGTGATCCCATAGGTGTCCCTTGAATTTGTTCATACATTTGGCCGTTGAATTGGAAATAAGTTGTGAGACACAAGTTTATGCAATGCATCCAACTTGAATGCTGCATTTTTGATTGTTGTATGTGTTCGTCGTTGTTGAGTAGTTGTTCCATGGTTTCTTTTGCTAGTTTCAGTCCAATCGAAGTATATAATGCCGTGACGTCGAAGGATACCATTATTTCTTGGCTGTCTATTTCAATGCCTTTGATTTTCTCTAAAAATTGGGTCGCGGATTGGATGGAGTGATCACATGATTTCGTCAAGTGCTTCAGTCTTTTGTGTAGTTCTTTGGATAAATTGTATGTTGGGGTTCCTGGGAGTGATACGATTGGTCGTAGAGGTATATTTGGCTTGTGTGTTTTTGGTCCGCCGTAGAATCGAGGTATGACGGGTCCATTGGATTTCATTCGCCATTGATCTTCTTTTGTGATCTGACCCGTTTTGGTGAGTTTGCTTAGGGTTCTTTGGATGCGGTTGTTTAGTGTTTCGATGGGGTTTGTTGTTAGTTGTTGGTATATTGTTTGATCTTTGAGTAGTTCTTCCGCTTTTGCAGTGTATTCTTCTTTGTCCATGATTACTGCAGTCCTTCCTTTGTCAGCTGGTACTATAACGATATCTTTCCTGTTTTTCAGTCTTTTGAGGGCTTTTTGTTCTTGTGAGTTGAGTTGTGTGTGTCATTTTCTTTGTTTAACTATAGGCACTATTGTTTGACGTATCTCTTCTTGTGTTTCTTCACTTAATTTTGATGATTTGAGTGTTGATTCAAGAGCAGCGAAGAAGTCTGTTTTCGAGGCGTCTTCAGTGTTGTAGTTTAATCCTTTTTGAAGTAGTTGTTGTTCTATTTTTGACAGCGGCTGTTTTGATAAATTGACTACGCAATCAGTTGGTGTATTGTTCAGCTGTTGTTTTTTGATTTTGGTTAGCTTGGTTCTGAGAACTTTTCGTCTACGTTCTCTGTGTCTACTACTTGTCAGTGCGATTGCGGTGATCATTGTTGAAAGGTGTTCTTGGCTGAGGATTTTCTCTAGTTTCTCTTTTTCAAAGTCCATTACTTGTTGATATTTCTTGATTCTATAATGGGTATCTGTAATCATTAGTTTAACCATTTTTCTTCCACATTGTTCAGCTAAATTCCATCCCATTGTGCGGTTGATTGGTGGCTTATATCCCACGCTGGTTGGTAGAATTTGATGACGAGGGCACTCATGGAGAAAAAATAGTCGTTCCCTGGTGGATCCTTGCCGTTTGGCGAAGTCTTCCCACTTTCCAACACGGCATTATATACTTCGATTGGACTGAAACTAGCAAAAGAAACCATGGAACAACTACTCAACAACGACGAACACATACAACAATCAAAAATGCAGCATTCAAGTTGGATGCATTGCATAAACTTGTGTCTCACAACTTATTTCCAATTCAACGGCCAAATGTATGAACAAATTCAAGGGACACCTATGGGATCACCCATATCAGAATTGATTCCGGAAGCCGTCATGCAAAGACTGGAAAACATAATTCTGCCAAAGATCAAACCGAAAATTTGGATACGCTACATAGCTGATACGTTCGTGATAATCAAAAGAGAAAACTTAGACAATACCCACAACATAATAAACAACACCTTCAACGACATCAAATTCACAAGAGAAGAAGAATATGAAAACAAAATCTTATTTTTAGACGTCTTAATCAAACGAACAACTACAGGAAAATTAGAAACCCAAGTATACAGAAAACCAACGCACACGGATCAAATACTCAATTACAACAGTAACAACCCAGCATCACACAAAATTAGCTGCACACGTACATTGTTCAAGAGAGCCAGGACTCATTGGAGCACTCCCGCCTTGAGGAAAATTGAAGAAAATCATCTTATGGACGTCTTCCAAAGAAATGGATACCCACAAAACTTCATCAAAAGACATCTACCCCCAACTCAACCAACCAAATCAAAGGCCACCAGCGAAAACACAAAGAAAGTCGTCCTACCATATATAAAAGATATCTCCGAAATCACTGCAAGACTATTCAAACCTTTTGGAATCGATGTCGCTCATAAACCAACAAAGTCACTACACTCAGTTCTATGCAAACCAAAGGACTCAACGGCAAAAGAAGACAAAACTAACGTCATCTACAAGATAAGTTGCAACGACTGCGACAAACATTACATTGGTCAAAGTGGACGCCCTCTTCGTCTTCGCATTCACGAACACAAACTAGCTGTCAAAAGACACGACATACACTCCCTCATATCACTACATGCAGACAGCCACGGGCACCAATTCGACTGGGACAATGTTCAAATCTTAGACAAAGGGAACTGCAAAAATGCCAGAGAATTCCTAGAGGCCTGGTATTTAAATGAATCAGCAATCAATAGACACATAGAGATTGACAAAATATACCAATCCATACGAAGAAATTCACACAAAAACAAAGTCAAACTTCAGGTCAAGGAAACAGTCAACACCAAAACAAGTGAACTAGAAAGTGAGAAGTCACACAAAAACAACCAATCACGTTCAAGATTAGCAGAAGGAATGACTAACGACATTCAGACCAAAGAAGCAGCCAGCACCGAGACAAGCAAACTAGGGGGTGAAATGTCACACGAAAGCAACCAGTCACGTTCAGAGTTACTAGAAGAGATGACTAATAAACTCATAGGGAATTCTAAAAGCTCACTTCACATCGAAGTATGCGCTGAAGATGTTGCTCAGTAGAGCAATGAAAGCTTCGCAACCAAACCATCCAGCTCAGAGAACACAACCACACCAAAAGTTTTCCAATGTCAATTTATCGATGAGGTGATCTTACTGATCAGATTAACCATTTATTCCGAATCCAAATGTACTTATGCTTTCAGGTGAATATGCGCTTTGCTCATTTTTTCACAACATAGAAAACCAGAGATTTCTTGTAACGGTTTATTAATAGGTCACTTATTCAGGTATGTATTTTGGGATTATTGACGGAAAAACAAAGTTGAATATTCATCTAACATTGAAGTGCTACCATGAATGCTGGTTATGCTGCAATAATGGTCGAGTTGTTCAGGAATTAAGGTTGGTTGGCTGTTCGTCCTACACATGGATAGATGCATAAACAGATAGATGATGATTACATTTTGATGATTGAAATTGATATAACTATCTGGATGGCTGATAATTGTCATAATCGGGTAATAAGTGAAGAGTGAATTGACGGCTGCTGGTCACAGTGGGAACACCATCACTCACTGAAGAGGATGGGGGTCATCTATTCGACAATCCAAAATAAGATAAAACGGCACTGAGCAAAATATCAGGTGACAGTTGTTCGTAAAATATTTCATAAGAATTATGTATATTTAACTTCAGCATGAAAAAGACAGGGGTGATGAAGATACTTAACCGACAATATTCCTGTTAGATCATAAAGTTGATGCACGCGTCACCGAGGGATTATCCAACAGGCTGTAGACTTCAATCAACACAGGACTGCAGAGTACAGGATGGCATAGAGGTGTGTACTTGAAGAGCCATGTTACACTCTGACCAAATGGAATCATAATAATAACAGTCAAGCTGTCTGAAACCATAGTTCGTAAAACAAACTCTTAGGCCGATTACACATGAATACAGAAAGATAATTGGAGTGAAGGGAAGTATTTTCTTTCGAAAAACCCATCAAATCGGTTTTCTAGTTATACTGACATAAGAAAGGACTGTTCGCAACTGGAATTCAACGAACAACAATTGAGGATTAATGCAGTAGTAATAAGAAAAATAATGAGGAAGTTCTGATAAATTTAGACAAGCAGACAATGATGAGTATCTTCATAAAATAGACTGTATATAGTGGAGGTGGACCGGACACACATAGATGACAACGTTCAACAACATCACCTACCAGACCTATCAGTGTAGCCCGAAAGGAAAACACTGAATGATTTCTGTATCTTAACTGAAAATTGCTTCCAATAAATTGACACTTTTTCATTCCAATTTATGGTGAAAACTACAGATAAAACTTCTACTATGGAAGCATTTTGGGTTAGAAACACTTGAACTTGAGATCATTCAATCATGACGGGCAGACAGTCTTGAGATCATTGTGTCGTAAAAAACAGTAAATTTCGAACTTGTCCCACAGCGGACAACTTAACCCACTTGAATATGATTGATCTTTAGCATGTACTTTTGTTTCATATAACTGAGTGGTTGCTATACATTTTATTTTATTACTGTGAATCATGCCAGTTGTAAAGCGATTGTACAGAAGTGATATCATCTCGTGACAGTTGTCTTCTACATCCGTTATATAAGTTTATGAAAAATCACAAACAGTCTCAAAAAGGTCTCATTAAAATTTCAAAAAATTAAGAGTCAACAGACAGAAAGGTAGTGAA